>VXAY01004361.1:831690-881788 GCA_013399855.1 Oxyruncus cristatus | reverse complement strand
TCCCAAACCTTCCCAAACCTTCCCTTCCCACTTGCTCTTGCAGATAAAAACCACGAGAGATCTGCTGCTTTTGGAGCTGATGACACTCATGGCAGTGACCTCAAAGAGACCAAGACCAGCCACCACTCCCTGGTGAACCCCGTTTGTGGAGTTTCATCTCCTTGGGTGGGCTGCACCTGGGATGAGGGAATTCCAACGCTCCCTGGCGCTGTCCTGCTCCCCAGAGCCACCTCAGGCTGTGCTAAACCAGGAATCCCTTTCCCCAAGGAGAAACATGGGCGAGCAAGAGAGGCTTCTTGGCCACTTGCCCAGCCTCCCTCCAGAGCCAGAATCCCGTAAGCAAGCTGTGATGGACTTCAGCTGCCACGGATGGGGATGTTCTTTTCAGCTTTCCAGCCCACTTGCTGGAGCACCGCTCAGGAGGACGTTTGGCAGATGGTGCCTCCTGTACCAGGGTGTAGCAAGATCCCCAGCCCGGCTGCTCGGTGCCAGTGCTGCAGGAGACACGCCGAGAGGCAATCCAAGCTGTGCCTCCAGCTAGAGCACTGCCCCTGAGCTAGCAAACCTCGCTGAAAGGAGGCAGTGGCACGAGGGTTGGTGCCTGTCTGAGGGCAGAGACAGAGCAGGGCGGTCTGGTGTGTGTGTTGGGGAAGGAACCAGTGTGGCCAGCAGGAGCAGGGAAGTGATTCTGTCCCTGTACTCGGCGCTGGTGAGGCCACCCCTGGAGTGCTGTGTCCAGTTCTGGGCCCCTCAGTTCAGGAGGGATATTGAGGTGCTGGAGCAGGTCCAGAGAAGAGCAACCAGGCTGGTGAAGGGACTTGAGCACAAGTGCTGTGAGGAGAGGCTGAGGGAGCTGGGGGTGTTTAGCCTGGAGAAGAGAAGGCTCAGGGGAGACCTCATCGCTCTCTACAACTCCCTGACAGGAGGGGGTAGCCAGGTGGGGGTTGGTCTCTTCTCTCAGGCAACCAGCCGTAAGACAAGAGGGCTCGGCCTTAAGCTGTGCCAGAGGAGGTTTAGGCTGGATATCAGAAAGAAATTCTTTACAGAGGGAGTAATCAGCCATTGGAATGGGCTGCCCAGGGAAGTGGTGGATTCTCCATCCCTGGAGGGTTTCCAGACGAGGCTGGACGTGGCACTGAGTGCCATAGTCTGGTAACCACAGCGGGGTTGGATCAAGGGTTGGACTTGATGATCTCAGAGGTCCTTTCCAACCCGTCTGATTCTATCATTCTATGAAGAGGCTGAAGGGAGACACGTTAAACAAGGTCACGAGGGAGACACTTCCATGTTCTTTCTGCCTTGGAAAGTTTGAAATCACAGATTAGCCCTGCTGGACCCAGTCACATTATAGACCTTCTTGCCCAAGGCACTTTTGCTAATCTACCTATCAGTTAACACCCCCCCACAACTAACTTTTTTTCCCCATAAGCTAAAACTGCCTCATCTTAATGTCACCAGGATTATACTTCTTATGTAAATTAAATAAATATGGAAAGCAGCGAGGACTAAAAAGCTGTATGAAAACCTTGCTGGAAATTTCAGTCCTTCCTCCTGAATTCTGAACTGATGCAAGATGGGTGCACAATGTTCAAACAAAAAATGACCTTCCTTCTGTGTAATAAGAAAAAAAAGCAAATTAGACCATTTTGTGCCCCTTGGGTATTAAAGACACCTACAGGAACAGCCCTAGGTACTGTCACCCCATTTTATGTCCCCATCCTCAGTGTTTATCTGTACAGCAGTGCAATTATGAGGGGGTTCCTCTTGGCCTCCAGCACTTGTTTTTCAGACAAGAAGGAAATTTGACCTTGTGTAGAGACCTAGAAAAAACAGGCCATGGGTTCCTCCCCAGGAGAACTACAAAGGGTCTTGCTGGAAAAAAATAATCGCGGCAGTAGAATCTGTGGAGGAGCGAGATCTGGTGAGGTGACCCTGAACAGGCACAAAAGAAATTGGATTACTGACCTCAGTGCTCAGGGAGGACTCCTTTCTCTCCCCAAGCCCATCCCGTCTCTCATCATCTCCTCAAAACCGAGTTTTGGCTCAGCAAGGAACAAAGCCAGCCCGTTAGATATTATATATAACACACATCATGTAAGCACAGCTTAAAATGATGTTTTAATGCCACCGAAAAAGTCAACTGAATCAAACTGAGCAAGAAAAAAAAAAAAAAAGGCAAAATTAAATGGGAAAAGCACACCGGCTCATTCCGTTTATTAGGGATGTTTTTGCCAGAGATAAATTGCTGTGAGATACCTTAATTTTTAACACACAACAACTTGCAGTAGAAAATGTCCAACTGCATTATTTTGGCTGAAATTTTAAACGAGGTCTTAAAAAAACAAACAAACAAACAAACAAAAAAAAACCAACAAAAAACTTAAAGTCAAGATTTCTTGATTGAAACACGTGGGATGGATATTGCATTTTGAGAATCTGAATTACCCTGTGTTTTAATACTGTCAGTCATGTTGTCTAGAACATGGATTTGTCTGAATAGGAAAAAGAAGTTCAACTGGGATGGTTTTCCAAGGCACTCACAGATCTCCTCAAACAGGGTGTGCCAAGGGGAGCTGAAGGTCAAGAGCTCTGGAAGATGCTGCCAGGAACAGAGGGAAGAGCACCTGGGTTATGGTGCTGATAAATTCAGTTGAGGAAGCCAAGAGACTGAATCACAAAGACAGAAACACAACTTGCACCTTCTGTATTTCTAGATGCAGGTAGGTATTTTGTTGAGTTTTGATATGTGTATATTATTTATCTTTTAATTTTAATGTTGAGGTTTTGGTTACAGTCCAAGTCAGTGTTTGGTCCTGGTCATACACGGAGTTAATACAATCTTGTCACTTCAATAGACACAGTCAGTTTAGGGCTCACCTGATTTTTATGGGTGGGAAAAGGAAGCTCAAGATGGACAGAGACTGACTTGCTGTGGCAAAACCTGGCCAGAACTGTGAGCAGGGTCTATCTGGAGTCTCAGCCTTAAGACTGACCTTTGTATGAAGACAAGGAGAAATGCCAGGGCAGGGATGGTTATTCCAGGTATGTTTAATTTCCTCTGACAGTTCCTGGTGTCTGAGTGCCCCACTCTCACAGGCACTGAGAGTGACCTTGAGAAAGATGTATAATGACGAGCTGCCACAATGTGGGTTTTGTTTCAGACTTGTCTCAAGTCACACTTGTCACTCCAGTGATCAGGTCAAGCCTGAAGGAACTGTCTTTGCCTGCTTTGGGGGGCAAAGTGAACCCCACAACAGAAATTTTCTAGAGATGGAGCAATCCTTCTTTCAGCCTGTTTTCTGGGACAGGCTCCTTGACGACAGGCAGCATCTCCTCCTTTGAGGGGTGGGCTGGGGAGTAGCTTGGGACTGAATCTTGTTCTGCAATGTGATGACAGGATCATATTATACAAATGTCATGCATCTAACGACTGAGATCTGGCTTCCCTAAGACGTTTAGACTCAGGCTTCTGTTAAGATTCATTCCAGGACAAGAAAGCAAAACCTGGATATTGGCTGAGTTGGATTTAGACATTAATTCTGATCTTTTTGTGTTTTTACAAGCTGCTCAATTAAGGTAGATCACTCCTGCCTTACTCCAGGATACTTGTGAACCGTCTCCATACTTTCATTCTCTCTTGATATGAAAATCTAATCATGTTCATTGCTGAAAATCAACTCTGGTTGAAGACTAATGCAAAAAGGCTCAGCTTAAGCAAGCAGCTTGTTCAGGAAATGTAGATAAGAAACCCTCACGGGTTGCTTTGAAAGTCAATAGACGTGGGTTTAAAAAGGATTAGTGAAGGGCTCAGTCCTGCAGGGTGCTGAGCACCGTGGATTGAGATACTGAGTGTCTGAATGAGTGTGGGAGGTGCATGAAAGTCAAAGGGACTGTTCAAACCCCTCAGAGTTAAGATAATGCCCGCATATTTTTTTTTGGCTGGAATTCAGAGTTCTCAATAGCTGGTAACACGTGTTGAGCTCCGGGAGAATCCCAGATCTCAGGGCTGTAAAGGCCTGGGAGCCCCAAGATCAAAAACCCAGCTTGCCAGCCTGAATTACTGTTCTAATCTCAGCAGCTGGTGGGGTGCAGTGAGCTGTGATGGAGCGTACACCGAGCCTTTGGGGCTGAGATGAGCACTCACAGTGCACCCCACGGCCAGCACGGGTCCAAATGAACAGCAGTTGCATCATTCCTTAATGAGAATTAATATCTCTGATGTAGCACTGAGGGACCTCAGTCCTGCACCAAGACCCCGGAGTAGCTGGCATTTTACTGAGAAGTAAGAAAAGGGAGATGTGGTGTCACAAAGCTCCTCAGAAGAGCACTAATTAAGAGGAAGATACATGTGGCACCAGCTGAAGTTCCCGGTGGGTTTTCAAGGGTCACTCCTGTAAAGGTGGACCAGTCCTTCATCTGTTTTTTTTGGGTGGATTTTGCTGCCCTCTCTCCTCAGGAAATGTTGAACAGGAGCCATTGTTTTTGCCATCTGCACATATTCCCATTCCCAAGGTGTTTTTATACCTCTCTGATATGGGGTGAGCAACATTTCCTTCAGGTCAGCATTGCTCGTGCATTTATTATAGGATCCAGTTAATAAAAATAAAGGCCAACAAGTTTAGAACAAGAAATAGCATAAAGGCCAACTAGATGACACAGACACGACAAACTCGTGCTCTAAAAAGGATTTGTTTTAAACACGAAAGAGGGCAGAAGTAGATGTTGAAAGAGTTGTCCATGGTCATACAGTCAGTGGCAGAAGGAAAATAAAAAAGTTGGTCACACCCAGCCCATGTCAGTGGTTTTTAAAGTCTGTACCTACAGGAGCAAGATTTAACTGGGAAATTCAGGTTTTGCTTCCAGGGTGGAGGGAGCTTAGGAGCCAAGACCACATGTACTGTGTGAGTACTTTATTCACCAGTTGTGGAATAGCTCTAATTTATTTGAAATATCAGGCTCTGGCCAGAGGGAAGGTATTTAGGACCAGGGTACCCAGCTGTTCTAACAACCCTGGCATATCCCACCTTTCTGAGCTCTCCTGTAAAACAATAATGCCATTTCTCCCATCATTATGCATCACACATCAATCTGGCTGCTCATGAACAGCTCTGACCTGAATCTGTCACTTCACAACAAACTCCTGTAGGATTCCAGGTTTACTGCCATATAACTGCTTTATTATACATGGAAGGCTGTAATAAGCTGATTAAAAAACCTTCCCCCCCCCCCCCTTTTTTTTTTTTTTTAAAGACTTAATATATACTTTTCTGACATCAGATAAGTACAAAATAAACCTGAAGCTTCACCCAAAATACATTATGCAAAGAAACCTGTCACTATAAAAAGCCAAAACCACGCAGGACTCCCTGTACCAACTCCTCTCTGCGCTGCCTTGGCTTCATAAGAGGGAGTCTTGTTGTGGAAACTGTTAATTCTTTAAAAGCCTTGAGTCAAACTATCATCTCTGTGATTCAGCTGCTGAAAGACACCTCCCCTCCCTAGAAATGCAACCTTCTGGAACAGTATTTTCATTTTGAGGAGGAAAGTTCTGAAGTTCAGCTGAAAACACCGTTCTCAAAGTTTAGGTGAGAGGCAACGTCCCATCATGTTTCAGCTCAGGAATCTCAGGACAGGGAAACTTTGGTGAATGATTTAAGAGGCATGGGCTCCTCTGCTGGGTTTTGATTACTTCATGGCAGATGAGACAGAACCAGCCAAATGCTAAACTGGAAATGAAGTGTTTCAATAATTTCCCATTACAAATGTCAACAAAAATTATATTTTGCTGAATTTGCACTTCTGCAAGAGAAAACTGTTCAGCTGGGGGAAAATAAATTGGTCAGCTCTATCAGCAGAACTAGTTATGAGAAGTGGAGTTCATCACATCTGGGCTAATGGGGTGTGAAAAGTTGGCCTCGCTGAGTACAGTAGAACTTTCTTACTGCTCCTGAGAGGCTTCAGAGGAAGGAGTTATCCCTGATTACTCTGCTTCCTGTCTACACAGAGGTAATGTGCTGCTCCAGACAGGGCTGGGGAGTGAAAAGCTCCATGTGTTTCCAGCTCCCACCCTGATATTCAGGCCAGTCTGCAGAATTTGGTCTCCACCACAACTTTCCATGGATAATGCTCCACAGAGAGAATCAGCCGTGAAGGGAACACATCACACCCTACCCAAATTGGCTCCTGCCCTTGAGAGACTTCCCACTGCTCCATAAAATTATTTTGTGTCTGTATTTTTCCACCTCAAAGTGGTGGAAGGAGCACAGGGAATGTGTTGCAGCCCCGGTGACATGGCAGAGAGAGGACACGTCTTGAGGAAGGATGGCTGTGGTGTGAAGGGGCACAGTCTGTTCTGATGGTGGTGAAGAACTGTCCTGGATAGAGGCAACCACACTTGGCAGACAGATGGATATCTAAAATAGACCTGGGAGCAAAAGATCCTGTAAACTACGGCAGTGTGTAACTTGGAGGGAACAAGGTGGTTGCTCCAAAAGGAGTCAGCTAAGTGTGGGATGTGACTGCTCTGGATATGTAGGACCTTGGAGCAAGATGGTGGCACATATGGCCAAGCAGAACAGTGTTTTTGCAAAATAGAAGGCACAATTGTGGTGATCACCTGCAATGTTTTAAAGCACGACTCCACGAGTCGGAGCCCAGCTTTAAAGGCGGAGAAGGTATTTTGGGTCTTACGTCCAAGCCATTGATAGTGGCAGGGTTTTACAGTGTGTGCTCTGCAATCGGGGGACAAAAGCCCCAGATATTCCTGGTGATCAAAGCCCCTCTTTTGAATCAGGTATTGAGTTTTCCCTCGTGCCGCAATCACTGGCCAGCACAAGCTGAATTACAGTGGTCTCTATTAACCAGCACTGCTTGCTCCACCTTAATTAGTGCAGACCAGTGGAGTTGAGGTGAATGAGGTGAACACGAGATGCAATTTCATCACTGATGTTGAAAAGGCAACCAGACCTCAACTCTTGCCTCTCTAAGTACCTGCCTTCCCTTTGTGAGATGATCAATAGCCCTTCCCCCGGAGGAGGTGGGCACAGCACCTTTCAGAACTGATAATTGTGCAGGATCCAAGTGTTTTCTAATAAAATCTTTCAAAACCTGTGCAAAATTTCTACCGAAGGCAGGCGTTCCTGGGAGACCTATAATTACTGAGAGCATAAGAGAGAAGAGACGAGAGTTATCAGCCCGTTTCACATAAATAGGACCGATTCAAACCAGGGACCTGGCAGAGCGGGATGTGGACAATCAAATGAGGGTGGCAAGAAGAAATAATAATAATAAATAATAATAAAAGAACAAGGATCAATACCGCTAAGGAAAAAAGAAAAAAATCATTTAATTTTATACAAGCCATAAAGCTTACACACATTCTGTGATTTCCCAGAGGTCTCCTGACTGATTCTATTTTCTTGTAAAACCCTCATCTTTACACAGCACGTCCCCAGCTCCTATCCCTGCAATACAAATGTACATCCACACTGCAGGACCACCCCGGGAGAGTTATTCCCTCGGTGCTGTTCTTCCTCTTCTTTTTCACATTTCAAAGTCAAATATTTATCTTTTGGCATCTTCTGTGTTTTGCCTTGATCCTGGAAAGAAACAAAAATCCCTTCTGACTGCCCTCACTCTGGAAAACCAGGAAGGCAGAGGCTCCACTGCTTTCAGTGAAGTGGCCAGGAGGGTGCAGAAAGATGATCAGCTTCACACAGCAGATGGGAAGATGGCTCCAAAACGATTGTTTTCCCCAAACTACGGCAACATATCAACACCCTGACACATTCAAAAGCTTGGCATCCACGCGGGAAAAATACTCGTTCAGGTTGAGGAAGACACCGGGACATCTTCCCTTATCGTTGAAAACATCTGTTTTAAATTCACATTATGGCACAGTCTGATTTCTGCTGAATCATCTTGAAATCTGCCCCTTTCCTGGAAGAGTAGAGTTCCAAAAAAAGTCTCTTCTACACAGTATGGTCAGTGTATCCTGTGCTTTTGTCTGCAGTGTTAGAGGGGCCTGTTCTAAGTTTATCCTGATGCAAAGGCATTTTCCTTTCGCCCAAATTTGCCTGGACCAGTGTCCAGACTATGAAATGTGAAGGTGTTGATCCCATTTCCTTGCTGGCAAGGATAACTGGCGAAGCTGTGTGGGATAGTGTGCAAAAAGGGCCAAAAATCAAATAGAAAATCCAGTTATTTCCCTCTTTCCTACCACTGGCAAACACTCCCAGACCCCTCAAGGCAGCTTTGCTGCCTTCAGTGCAGAGGTTTGGGGCACAGGACTCGGATGAGGGGCTGCTCCTGCCCCACATGTGACACCCCCTCCGTGATGTTTCAGCCAAAGGTGTATCCCGCTGTTCCCAAGGTGCTCCAGCCCTTTTGGAAGTCTCCCTCTGGTTTCTTTTCTAACGTGCTTGCCCCTGGAAGCTCAGCTCTCCTACCTCCTGCAAGGGAGAGAGAGGAGGAGACCAGTCCAAAAGAAAGGCAGGGAAAACAAACCGAAGAGGGGGGGAAAAAAACCCCACTTAGGAACAACTGGAAATCTCCTCAAATGTCCATAGGAGCACCAAGGCCCTCTGAGGTGCCCTCAGAGAGAGCAGGAAGGACAGGAGGTGGGAGGGAGAGGAAAAGAGGAAAACCATGAGACTGAAAACTCACTTGAAAGAAGCAAGGGCAGGTGGGTGTGTGAGCCAGGCTGCAGCCGCTGTGTTGAGCTGTGTTATCACTCTGGGTAGTTCAGGGAGCTTTCAGGTGATTGCTCTAAAAATACCTTATCTGCAACCGTTAAAAATAATTTCCTCCTTTCTACTTGCTGACCTCCCTCTTTACTTTTATGACCTCCCCATTCCCAAACATCTTCCAAGGATTTAAACATAACAAGCTGCCTTTCTTCCTCCCCGCCTAATTTGATTAACCTACGAAGTTCTGTTCAGTGGGGTGAGTGTGGAAAATGAAAACCTGAGAGAAGAGCTTTGCACCTGCTGTTTGGTGTGTCACTCTCCCAGAGCAATGAACAACACTCCTTGCACATTGTCCTTGGATACATTTTGGTGGATTCAGACAGGAACTGCTTTCTTTTGAGCTGATTTGTTGCCCTGGTGGTCCGCAGTCTGAGGCAGAGTGTGCTCAGGGAAAGGGAGACACTTCAGTTGGAAAGGAGAACAGCAGAGAGAGCAGCAAACCACAATGACATGGCTGCACTTTATTCCAGTTACAGCTTTTCCTTGCTGTTCTTTCCCTTGCTGTGTGAGTGGCCAGGACTGCAAGGGTTTGGGCAGCTTAGTTGTCCCAATATCTCCATAGAATAGGTTGGAAGGGATCACAGTGGAGTCACCTGGCCCAAGCTCCCTGCTTGAGCAGGGCTGTCCTAGAGATCACCCATCTTCTAGGGCCTTGTTTAATGGTTGTATCTCGTGGTTTGAAGTGGCATTTATTTCTTCATTTTGATCATCTGACACCAACAGGAAGCAATCTTGAGCTTCTCAAAGAGGATGAACCCCATAATGTCACCACCTCAGAATAAATTGTCTCTGTAAGGCACCAAAGACTTCAAACATCAGCCTACAAAAGGGCTGTGCTTGGGGGGTCCTCAGGTGCAGGCATGGAAGGGCTGTGAGGGATGTTGTCCCGGTTTGATTTGGAAGGAGAATTTAGAATCACACTGTTCATCCTTTGCTGGAAAATGGGGTATTATTCAGCAGGCAAAAGTATCAAACACAGGGAAAAAAAAAAGTCCAGCAGAATGGATACAGATGCACTTCATTTAATTTAGTACTTCATGCTCCTCACCCTGTGATTGGGGACGCAGAGAACAGCAGCCACTTCGTGCTGCAAGCACAGCTTTTTATAAGGACTTTGCAGTACCTTCTGCCCTATTAACACTTGCTGTATTCTACTCCCAGGCTTAATTATTCATCTTATACCCAAAAGTGCAGCAATGATTAAACTGAAGAGCAGTTAGGCATTTTCAAATTGAAGTGATGCTGCAGTGTTGGAGAGACGTGTGTTTCAAGGATATGAGTTTGTCCCTCTCCCTGTGCCCAGATCTCCTCTCCACTGAGCACTGTCTGTGTTCCTCCACTGCTCAGTCTTTAAAGCACCTCTCTTTGTTTCCCTTTCTCCCCTCCTTTCACAATTACACCTTCCAGCTCTCTCGTGCCATTGCCTCTCCCCTCTGCTGATTTGCCTCTGCAGCTGAATTTTCTCTATTGCTCTCTCTGCAGGCTTGGATCAAAGCCCACTGAAAACAACTGAAATTTCCTTAGTGACTGTTGGAAGATAATTGTTGAAAGAAGGAAACATTAAGGATAACAAAAACTTAACTGCAGTTTTCTTGCCTGTGGATTGGGGATGGGTCAAGTGACTCCTCTTTCTGCTTCCAACAGCCTTTGGTTTCTCTGATTCCATGAAAATTAAGCAAACCATTTCAGCACCATTTTTGAAGGACAAAGATGTGCAGATCCCAGGAGAAAGCACAAAATGGTCCTTTGAAATGCTGTCTACTGAGAAGGAAGCCTTCTCACCTTGCTCTGAATTGTGAAAATAGCTTGAGACAAATGCTGGTGACAGTGAAGATGGCTAATTTCAGCAAACCATAAAGTTAGGCTTTCAGTTGAAACTAGTCATTTAAGTCATAGAAAGAGACTGTTACCTTTGGAAAATGAGTCATCCCACCCACTTTAGACACTGTGCATTGGAAGAGGTGACTCATTCTCTGGAGATGGCTCCCTTTCTCCTCACAGCCTGTAGAGGAGGGCCAGATCACTGGCTTAGACATCCAAACTTCTACACAGCTAAAAGTGGGTAAAATTAATACTCACTGTGCTCCACAATCAAACATGTGATGGACACCAAACCACTGGTGCTCTGTGATCCTGCAAGTGGAGCTGCAGGATGGACCTCCTGTCTTTTCCTAACCAGGTCTGTGGTGATTGCTGCCCACCAGTTGGACAGCTCATGTTCAAGCTGCAGCCTCAGCTGAATCCTCCTGGGAGACAGCAGCAATTTTGTAAATTATATTCTCCATGGCATGGTAATGCAATTACAAAGGAGTAGGTGAGCACTCAGAGTCCAGCTTGATTTCAAAAACCTCTCCTTTGCCATCCCACTTGGACATGACACCCTATGGGCTGTGCTGCCTTTGTTCCACTGAGCTTCTCATCCTTTGTCACCTAATTCTATTTTGGGATCTCTAACAGGCCTGGTTTGCTGTACCTGACACAACTAGGACATCCCAAGATCCTGGAGCAGGTGGCAACAGGGTCCCAGACTTGGTTTTGCTTTCCAAATGTCCCTCCAGCTGGATGAGCTGTGGCCACACTCTCTGAGTGGAAGGACCCAGTCCAGCACTTCACACAAACACTGGAGCACAGCCAGTTCTCTGGCTGGAGACCATGAGAGCACTGTTCAGATTCTTCCTTTCCAGAAAACCACATGATGGGGACGAAGTCAGGACTCGTTCTTGCTCACGGTTTCTCCCTTGCATTTTTGTTGAGGGCTGCAGCAGTACATTCATTTATAAAACTGACCCGAAGACAAATGCACACGAGCTTTTCTTACCTCCCCCACTGCTATCTTGGAGGCAAGGCTCCTGTTTTTAACCATATGACACAGCAAGATAAGCCTTATAATAAAAAGCAAACAATGCAAGGCCAGCCCGGGGCCCCCGAGCCGTGATCTCCGTTTGTTCAGCGTTTTCCCAGGAGGTTTTTGGAGGTACCTGTGAATGAGGCTGAATGCAGAGAGAGTCAACTCTGCTGAAGCAAAGAGCACAGCATTCTGGGTTATTAAACCATTCGTCTTACAGCCCTGGGGAAAAGGAGTTTGCTGCAGAAAGTCACAAATGGGCTGAGTTTGTGTGTCTCAAGCCTCTTTCTCCCCATTTCGCTGCATCCCCAGCTTGGCACCTTTGTGGCGTGAGCATCAACTTCTGGAGAGGAGAGAGCAGGGACTGAGAAAGGCAAAAAAAAAAAAGGATGTGCCAGTAAAGCTGTTTTTGAAACTGTCTCTGGATCTTGTCTGTGTTATCTCCAGACCTCCCCTCAACGGTGTTTTTTCGTTGTTCGTGCTAGGTTGAACGTTTTGGGTTTTTTTTTTTAAACAAAGCCTTATAAGAAGAGTTAATACTGTCAAAAAATTCACTCTTCGAGTAAACTATATTCTCCATGGCATGATAATACAATATGCCGTTAAATTCTCTCACTCAGGAGGGAATAAAGGATATTTGAGCATAAATGCATTATCCACAATCCACAATAGCACAGCCTATACCCCTGTGGATAATGCTATTAGTGCTACATTTCAAATTAAAAAGCATATGCTCTTCTTCTTTCAAAAACAAGGGAGTGCTGCCCACTGCCTTCACTTGACTAAAAACAAAAGCTTTTAAAGTGATAAAACAGCATTCATCTGATAAAAACAACCATCTGTATCTGATTTAGGTAAGTGTTCATATTTAAAGACAAATTGCTGGTTTGGGAAAATTAAATACAAGTGGGAAGGTTGACTCGATCTCACTACAAATTGGTGTCTACTGTCCCCACCAGCACTAACCCAAATTCTGACACTAAACCCTGGCCTTGAATGGCAAGTCTTTTGCAAGGCCTCTTTAAATCATTTTACTTACAACCCCTCAAATAAACACGTTCCCAAACTCATCCTCTGCCTTCCCAACTTATTAGTCTGTATTAGTTGAAGTGGGTTGCTTATTAAGGTTTTTTTATATCTTCAGAATAATTTGGAAAGACACCAAGCTCTTAATGTACCAGATTTTCATAATGCAACGTGATAGTAGCAAACATCAAACCCCATCAATGATCTGTGCAGCAGGCACCCTTAAAGCATGTAATTAAGATAACATGAGATAACATCAGGCACAAAAAAAGAGAGCGGAGGAGGGAAAACAAATGCAGTTTTCTGAGGAGGCTGCATTTCCATCGTCCTTTTGAGGTCAGGACACAACATGGGAACACTGAAAATGGTTTTGTCACAGTGAACCAAAGGGGATGTGTTACATGGATCAGCCCCAGAACCACAGCAACGAGCCCAGCCAGGGTGGAAGATGGATATTCACACATACATGTGTCCTTTTAGAAATAGTTATACAGGGTACAGGCTCTTATGGAAAAGTCCTCAAGTGTTACAACCTTCCCTTAATTTTTAAATCAATGAGGAACATAATAAAGGCAGCAATAACCCCCTGTTAGTTCAGACCAGGTTAGTTAGATCTGTTAATTTAGATCAGCAGACCTTACAGGTTTTTTTTTTCTGCAAAGAGAGTCAGTGTTTTGAATTCCACACAAGTTATTGCCATTGCTTTAGTTCCTCTGCCACACAAAGGTGGGTGCCCCATACAGGGCGTGTGTGCTGGAGGGCAGGGGGGGCTGCTGGCAAAACACTCAACAGTGAAACCAACTTCATCACTGTTACCACTTTGTGCTGCCAAGAATCACCCAGAGTCCCCCATCTGCTGGGCTATTTCTGCTCCCTTTAGGAGGAGAGAAGTGGGAACAGTACTTTCTTCCCAAAATGTTCCCATAGGCTTTGAGAAATGTTTGTGGCTGTGCACACCTCCTAATCACTTTTCACTGGTAAAAGGCTGGATATTTTTGTGCTGGAAAGTGTGGATGCATGTGCTGTTCCTTTCCCTAACATAGCTGAATACATCCATACACAACTGAACTTTTATATTTAGCTGTTAAATTAAAAAAAAAAAAAAAAATTAAAAAATCCCAGCATATCGTGAAAACAGGTTCATTTCCAACCAGAAGTTTCCATCCATTTGGGCAGAACTTGCTGCATTCCAAGGCAGTAAGAGACAAGCCCAAATATGTACTTTAAATTACATCAGAGAGGAGAGATTACAAAGCATTTTTCAGATGCATAAGTCCAGGCTAATAAACCCCCTTCCCCTACTCACAGCCCCCAGTGTCAGGCAGAAAAGTAAACCAATTTGTCACTGCTGCTGCCGAGTGCCAGGATGAAAGTGTGTGCTATTCCCATTCCTTTGCCAGAGGTCACTGGATGCAGAGCCTCAAAGACTGGCTGGAGAAAAACAAATGAGTGCAAACATTATCAGTTGCACGGAGGAAGCTCTGCCATGACCGGTGGGGAGGCAGGGGGGTGACATCTTTGGGGGGAGCAGGAGGAAAAAGCTGTGCACGGTTCATGTGGCACAGGAGGGCTTTAATCACTTTGGGAGGGGATGGCTGGTTTCAAGGACAAACGGATAATCCACGTTTCGCTGGGGCGATAGTGAGATAGGGAACATCTTGGAAGGCACTGATACAGCAATTAAGTGAACTGCTGTCCTTGGGCAGCTGCTGAGGTTTCTTAAAAATGCAGTTTTAGACAGCATTTCAAGTCTCTGCTCAGCAGCAGTGGGGATGCACAGAAAACATGCTACTGTGTGTGCAGGACATCAGTCTGGGGATGTCATTCCCTCCTTCATGGCTGCAGTCATGGACTATTCCAACCTGCTCCTTCACAGGTTTAGATGAGATGTTAGGAAGAAATTCTTCCCTGTGAGGGTGGGGAGGCCCTGGCACAGGTTGCCCAGAGAAGCTGTGGCTGCCCCATCCCTGCAAGTGTCCAAGGCCAGGTTGGATGGGGCTTGGAGCAACCTGGGCTGGTGGAAGGTGTCCCTGCCCATGGCAGGGGGTTGAAAGTAGATAATCTTTAAGGTCCCTTCCAACCCACCCCATTCTGTGACTCTGAGATTCACAGGGGAAGATGGGGGGACACCTCACTGCTGTTCCCATGTCAGACGTAGAGGTGCTTCTCAGTACCATGGGGCAGTAAGAGAATCAATGAACTTTTGTATTTTTGAGCCATTGCCTGTAGGATAAATTAATTAAAAAAAAAAAAAAATTGCAACTAGGCTTGTTTTCCTGTGCAGCCTGGACACATTTATTTTATGGTGTTACAGAACTAGAACCTTCTTTTTATATCCTCAAATGCACAGCGATGAGTCCAGCACTGCCTGTTCAAACCAGCAGTGCATGCACAGCAGATCTCTGAAGGTCCCTGGAGAAACAACAGCACAACAGATGCCATTTTGGCTGACCACAGAAACTGGGAAAAGAGCCCTACAAAGCTGGAAGTCTTACAAAGCTTAGCAGCAGGTTCTACAAAGCTGGTGTCAGTCTCCTGAATCAGGAATGGATGGGTACCCACTGATGAGACATCCGATGGGCAACGGGTTGGGAGAGCTTTCCTCCAGAGCTCTGACATGGCCAGACTGGTGCATCCACCCTGAATCATTCTCCGTGCCTGGCATCACTCCGAGGCAAGTTACACTGAACCTGTGCACTGCAGTGATTAACTTTTAGCCACAGGTTTATTAGGCTAATTTTGCTTCAGAAATTCTTTCTAATTTATTAGACTCATTTTGCCTTTCTGTGAGTTACCCTCCTACAAGGGAGATCATTAATTCTTTGGATTTATTTGCCAAATATTTTTTTTTCCCCTGGAATTATTTCTCTGTGTCACAACTCAGGTTGAATTGTAAGCTTCTGCAGGTCGTCTTTTTTGCTCTGTGTTTGTAGTCCATCCAGCACTTTGACTGGGGGCACACTGCCTCTCTGTGAGTTACAGAGATAGATAGATCTATATAAAATAGGCAGTGCATTGTTAGTACTCTGCATCCCATGTTCATTTTGTGCTGGTTAGTTCTGACACAATCCTGTGTTCACATGCTGCGTATCAGTCCCCCAATTTCATACACATTTCTCTATCAAAGCAGGTTGTTAGGGCTAAAGCTTAGAAACAAAGTCAGGTCCATTCTAATATTCCCCAGCAGTCATTTCCGAGCACAGGAAAAGGAGGTTCAGCCACTGAGCAAACAAAAGCTGTATTAATTAGGCTGCTATTTCTGGAGAGTGTTTTGAGGTATTTTCCCATTGTTATTTTGCTCCCTTTTGTGGAATGCCTGTGCCTTCTGACCCCACCTGACACTCTCACCACCATCCTCGCTCTTTCAAGGTATCTTTTATTGCCAGACAAAGGGAAAAATATATATTTGAATATGGCCACCAGATAGGCCATTGCTAACAGCTCTACAATAGAAAAAGGCACTGCAGAACAAAGACATCGTTGGTATTATCAGGAAGCCCGGTGTGGGCTGAGAGGACTGAGGTGTTATCACACATTGCAAGGATTAAAGGTTGCCAGCCTTGACTTTGGCCACACTGGGGCAGATTCTCAGCTGGTGTAAACTGAAGTACCTTCCATGAAACAGGAAATATTAAACTATGTCTGTTCTATCCCGTGATTTCATTGCAGCCAAGGAACGCGTGATGGAAAGAGCTCTCAAAGGTCACTGTATCCAGTCCCTGCTATCTCGGGTGACTGCACCACGCAAACCCACTCCTGAGCTGATGAGGCCTCATCATAAAACTAGTCAGGCTGCTGCCTGCCACCCACTCCTGCTGAAGGCTGTCCCAGAGCTTCCCTCCTCTGCTGGATGCAAACCTTCCAGCGTTCAAATAGAATTTATTAAGTGGAATCCATTTCAGCTTGCTCTCTGAATGCACAATTTTAACCCAGCTGGGGGAGGAAGCAGAGGATAGCGGGGCTTCTTCGCATTCCTTTTGGAATCTGGGAGAACTGGTGCCCTGATGTGGGAAGCCCAGTGCATGGATGAAAGGCAGGGCTCCGGTTTCAATTCCTACCTTTCCTTCTCTTAGTGCCCTGCATGCAGGTAACAGCACTGCAGCTGCTGAGCTCTCTGCTATTTCATCGCACTGTTTGCTTCAAACATCACTTTTCTGCAGGCAGAGCTACTTCCTCATGGCAAGACTTACCCCAGGACAATTAACAGCAAGGAGACAATATCTGTAGCAGTTGTTTGTCCAAAATCCCGGGCTCACCAGGCAGTTCACTCACAAGGGGTGGATTAGGATCAGCCGGCCAAGCTTGAACATGATTAAATCCTGTGAGCTTCAGAGTGAGTGGAAAGGTGTATTTCTACCTCCTGGTCCCCTGGGTCTAGAGTCAGTCCTATGAGGAGTAGCTGAGGGAGCTTCAGCCTGGAGAAAAGGGTACTCAGGGAAGACCTTCTCACTCTCTCCAACTCCCTGACAGGAGGGTGGACCCAGGGGGGTGGCGGGCTCTGCTCCCAGGAAAGTAGCAATAGCACAAGAGGAATGGCCTCGAGCTGTGCCAGGGGAGGTTCAGATTGGACATCAGGAAGAATTTCTTCACTGGAAGGCTTGTCAAGCATTGGAAGGGGCTGCCCAGGGAGGTGGTGGAGTCACTCTCTATGGAAATGTTCAAGAAATGTCATAATGTGGCACTCAGTGCTCTGGTTGAGTTGGTGGATCAAAGGTTGGACTTGATGATTCTGGAAGTCTCTTCCAACTTTAATGATTCTGTGATTCTATGCCAGTTTAACATGAAAAGTAATTTAGACTTTACTCATTCAGGTTCATTTAACTGTGATATTTAATATATTCATAATTTTGATCAGCTGGGAGCAGGGGGCAGCACTGACACCATTCTGAGCCCAGCTGCATTAACAGGGAACTGGAAATGTGAGTCCATGGTGCTGCTCAGCTTTACTCTGCACTTACCACTGACAGGCAAAAAAGTCCTCTCAGTCTTAGCCCAGACTCAAAAGTTACAGCCTGGTCTATCAACACATGTCCTGGGCTTGGCTTTCTCTGAAAACACCATGAATATGTTTAGTCAAGAAGGCTTCAAAGCTTGCACACACATTACTTTTCTCTCTGCATAGAAATAAACCATTTTAGACTAGTATTTTCGCCCTGCTGAATATGGAAAATATCAAAGGAAATATATATATATATATATGTAAAGATAATCAGCTCAACAAGAAAGATTTCTCAGGAGGGATGTGATCAGGTGAAGGGAGAATTCACTTCTGGACTTCCATTTGTCTGCAAAAAATACACCGTTGTTTTTGCTAGTTTTTTGGGGGCTCAAATGACAGTGATTAAGAGATGCATTTAGTAAGATTATGTTCCTTCCTTCCAGGCACACTCTCCCTGGAGGAGTTAAATTGGAAATCCAAGGAGGCTTCTGGCAGTGGGGAGCTCAGAGGAGGTGTGGAGAGCATATTTCAGCAGTTCCCGAGGTGGCAGGTAGTGATTTCAAGTGAGGAAGCCGGAGAAGGTTGGAGTCTCTGATCGACCCTGGCTGACTTCCAGCTCTCGAGGCCCAGGAGTGGGTGTATCCATGGACCCAGTTCTGCTAAAAGACAGTGAAATAGGTGGAACTACTTTCCTCAGAGGCCTCTTAAGGCAGTTTTGCCTCGGTAATAGGGCAGTAATGGCAGAAGTAGGCAAACATTTGTAAAGGTTCTCCCTCCGTTCCTGCTGCCTCATCAACTACATTATTCTTTTATTTGTGGTATCCACAATGCCTATAACACAAAAAAAAGCTACTGCAGGGTAACACATGGAAAATGAAGGCCTTGCTTTGATAGGGACTGATCCTGGGAGGTGCTGGGCAAGGTGGCCCCAATTCTGGGCAGCCCTTTAGCAGCATCTGTTCAACTGTGAATAGAATGGAACACTTTGCCTTGAGCACAGGTTGCCCAGAGCAGCTGTGGCTGCCCCATCCCTGCAAGTGTCTAAGGCCAGGTTGGATGGGACCTGGAGCAACCTGGGCTGGTGGAAGGTGTCCCTGCCCATGGCAGGGGGTGGAATGAGATGAGCTTTAAGATCCCTTTCAACTCAAACCATTCTGTGATTCTCTGATTCTATCTCATCCACCACCCTGTTCATTATAACACCATCTTATCCTCCTGTTCTCTCACACTTTTTTTTCCATCCTGACCCACCATGGCAAATCACATTCTCCTGCTATACTTTTACTTTCATCCTTTATTCTGAGGCCAGTTCCAGTCCTTCCCCCTCCTCCTTGCCTCTCACAGCTTTTCTCTGCCTGGCTCCAAGGCTGTCCCTCTCCTGAGCTCTAGGGAAGTGCAGCAGCTGACACCAGGAGTTGGAGCCCTGGACATAAGGTGATGCTTCTTGGTTATGCTGTTTGGGAACTTGGAAAAGTGAGGCCATTTAACAAGGACATGGGAGCACCTGCCCCTAACAGGCTTTGAAAGTTGACTGCAGATGCACAAAATGGGTCAATAAAAACAGGGAACGAAGCTGATGTCAGAGCTTGTATATATATGTGACAATAAATTGCTTCATTGCAATGAAAGGAGAAATCTTCAAATTTCTCTCTAAGTTGGTGGTTTCCCAAGGAAACAGGCCCTGCAGCATAAAGAAATGAGGAGGCAGGGTCAGAGAAGGGACAAGAGCAGTTGTTGTAGGCAACAGGGACAGCAGCTGCAGGTGACCCTACCCAAGGTATCCATCATTAAGCCAGGTAAAGAGGTAATGATATATTTATGTTTAATTATTTTTAATGTGTGGCAGTATTTTAGATCATAAAGTAATGTAGAGCAGGGGGTGTACATTAAACTTGCAACAAAAAGCAAAACTGCTGGAAGATTTCACCCTATAGGTTTATTTTGCCAAGTATTGTTCCGCATGGACTTTTTTCCCCCTCTTAAACTAAGAAATACATCCTCCCTCTGCATTGTGAGAAGCACCTTTTGAAGACAAGAAAGAAAGAGTGGGAATAAAATAGTAAAACATAAAATAAACCCTGTAGCCCATGGCTCTGCTCCCCTGTGAAAGGGGATTTCAAAGGGAAGCATTTGTAATTTAGATTTGTGAACAGCAGTGCAGAGCAGCCCCGCTACTGACTCCTTCCTGCTGAAGATGCTCAGGCTGCGTTCCTGCTGCTGAAGATTTGGGAATAAGCCCAAGAACAACCACCCAAACCCCTTGAGCTATTGAATCAGATTCTGCAAGTCACTGAGATGACTCAGAGCAGGGCTGTGTCAGCCTGGCTCCCTCCTCACCCCCTCCCATCGCCTGGAAATGCCAAATCCTGCTCCGGGGAGGAAACTGCCTTAAGCTGCCACCATCAGATGCCAGAAGGGACCTGTTGCTGTGGCAGATGGATGTTGTTAATGCTTCCCCTACACGCTGGAGAGGGGGACAGCAGAGCCTGAGGGGGCACCTGGAGCAGAGCCAGCTCTCACAGGATGGTTGTTGCCAGGAGAAAAGTGGTTTGACCAACACCTCCAGGGCCCAGCCAAGCTGAGGCACCCAGATGACTTTATGTATTGCCCATTGACCCAGCACTAGTATTGTTTTCTCTTTGGGCCTTCTCCAGCTGTAGATGATGCTTGAGACATCACCCCCTCACAGGGCTGTGGTCTGAAGTCAATCTTCTTGTTTCCAAGCCTGACTATGGACTTCAGTGGGGTAATTCGGGCGAGCTTTATATTTTGCAACAGCTCAGTGATCATTTATCTCCTCAGATCGAGAGTCTCCAGTGTCCACCTCCCATCTTTGTCACTGCCAAGGGCCAAGGGCCTCGCTCTGCTCCATCAAAAGCTCTCGGTCAGCACAGCAAGGTGAACCCAATGTGCTGAATTTCATTTGGATGAGAAATGAATTGCAATAAGATCCCTATCACCACCAGCAACCCCCTACAGCTCGGAGATATTTGAGTGAGAGCAGTACTGAACAAGGGGAAAATATAATAACAGGGGCTTTGCTGGGTGCTCTCCACCCCCTCACCCCCAAACTCTTTATTAAAGGTGAATTCCTGGGGGTGTTTGAAATCTGCCTCTGACTAGCAGAGATGATAACACTGAAAGCTTTGAGGAGACCAGCCTGAGCTTCCAAAATTCTGAGCCTAATATGAGTTTTTTTAACTCCTGAGGGGTTCATATATCCAGGTGAGAGAGTGGACAACTAACCTGTATCTATCAACCACAGGATCACCACAGTTGGAGCTACAGCAGATGATGTGGATCACAGTCCTCAGGCTCCTTCAAGGGCACTGTGTGGACCTGCAGCCCCACTCCCAAGGTGGAAATAACAGCAGCAGAGCTGGATGTGCTCTAGTTCTGATGTGCCTTCTGGCATCTCCTCCTGCCTTCAGGAGCAGCACAGCACAGTGCCCAGCACTCAGCATTCCTGCAATGCCAGATCATTCCTGCAGTACCAGCTGAAACTGGGGGCCACTGACAGTGGTGTCAGAAAAGGACACTCCTGTGGCTGTTTCTTTCTCAACCAGTGGCCACCCTCATCCAAATCTCCTCTGAATGCCACATATTACCATATCCGTTTTTTTTCCTGGACTTCTGCAGCAGAAATATCTGCTCACTTTGCTTGAGCTCCAGGCTGGCAGGACCTCTGATAGCTTCCCTTCAGAAGGTGGTGTGCTGTCACAAGGCTTGTCATTTTTTCTTGTGCACAGCACCTTCAGACCAGTTTTTCACCAGTGGGTAAATGCAAACCTTTGCTCTTCTACGATGAGATCCAGGCTGTAATGAAAGTCTTCACCAAACTTTATTTAAATGCCTTAAAAATCCCAGGAGTTATATCTGAAATAATCTGTGTAAACATCTCCTGAAAGTGAGCTCTCCAGTCACAAATATGCCACTGCCTAACAAATATCATCTCTCTTGAATTCGAGGGTGTAACAAAAGTTCTGTATCTTCAACTTCAGAAGCTTTTTCTGTTCTGAGTCTAGTAATTCCAAGAGTGTAAAGGGTAAAAGTCCTCACCTATGCACAACGTGGGGAATGCAGGTTTGGAGCAGGAAGATATGAAATTAATTGAAATTAATCTGAGTCCCTATAATTTGAAGAATACAAGGCCCTGAAAACATTCAAGCTGAAGAGATGCTCCTCCCCCCACTCCTTTCTGCTGTCATCCTTTATGGTTTGAGATGAAAAGAAATTGTAAACTTGTTTCATGGCCTAATTTAAAATTAAGAAGTTACATAACTAGAACCACAGTGAGAACTGGTGCCTGGACACACAAGGACAAGAACCTCCTGGGTCTGACATGCTGAGAAGAACAACAAACAGAGCAGCTCATGCAGAAGCAGGACAGAGGGAGGGACCTCACCAGCTGTTCCCAACACAAACCCTGGGTAATTAACAGGTACCGTAAATGAAGCAAAGCCAACATGACAGTCACAGCTGGATTGGCTTCTTTGCTGAGCTTTGTCTCGTCCTGACCAAGTGCAGACATCAGCAGCCCTTCCCTTCGTGGTGCATCTCTGAAACCCCTCAGCTCAGGCCTGGCCTATTTTGCTGCTCACCTTTTGCAAAACACACAGCTCTGCCTGTTTGGGGTGACCTTTGCTGAGCTACCCTGGCACTGCAGCCAACAGCTTCTGCTGATCTTGGGTGATGGCTTTTCCCTTCCAATCCTGCTTCTGCTCTCTGCTGGATTGCCCTGCTGCTGCACAGCTCCTTTAATGTTAAGCAGAGAAAAATGGATCAGGTGGAAATGCAAGGAAATGAATCCTCAGGCTGTTCTGATGGAAAGAGTTTAACTTCAGTCAACTTTCCCATTAAGCCCCTTCCAGAAGACTGTGGTGTCTGGGGTGCCTCCTCAGTGCTCCTCCTCGCAGAGAGCTGAGAGCTGGTAACTCTGCACACCCTCTGTTCCCATGGACAGCTTCCAAGTTCCCCCAGTGAAAAGCAGGGCGAGTGGGAAAGCCAAGATTTGACTGCTGAGTTCTCCCTCCTGGATGCATGCAGAGCATTAACAACCTTTCCACTGGCAAGACGTACCTCCCCCTTCCTCCTACCCCTTCTCCATACCCCTTCCTTTTGGTTTTGTTTGTGCCAAGCATTCCTGATTCCCTCTCCCTTTACACAGCTTGCTGTTCCCTGCCAAACTTCTCCTTCTTGTGCAGGAACTTCAAACCCTTCCCTGTATGCCATCACTCCATCAGGGAGGGCTCCTTGCTCCCAGCTGCAGACATGCTGTTTTCAGGATATCAATGGTCTATTCCCATAAATTTATTCCTCCATCCCCACCTGCTGCTGTGGGGAAGTTCTCTGTAGTCCCATGGCTTTCTTTCCTGGAGCTGGAGGTGTCTGTCATGGTCTCTGGGCAGTGAAGGGATGACACGTGTGCTTGAGTATGTCCCAGAGCTGGGAATGAAGCTCCACAGGGGCACAGGGGATGCACAACCCTGGAGAGGGAAAGCACAAAACCCAGGTGAAAAACTGCATTTTGGACAACTGCAGGAGTTGCTGAGAGGCAGCCAGTGATGGCAATAATTGGGATTTTCAGTACAGAGATCTGTGCTGATCCCTTCCCTACATTTACATGCTTTCCTGCTTCACCCCAATCTACCCTACAACGCCTGAGGGTGTCCCCCGAGTTGCCACTCTGGCAGCCCCTGATGATGGGTTGCTTATCCCAGGAATCACAGAGCTCTTAAGCCCTTTCTCATCCCTTCCAAACACATCCCTTCACTCTGGATGATTCAGGGAGCTTCTTACATATCTCTCAGTTGCCTGGTTACCAGGTTAAGGCTGGTGACAAATGCTGGATGACAGTTTGCTTAACACTGCTTCCTCCGTGCTCTGGGCTCCAGCCCTCTCCCTTCCCAACCTCCTGCGGTGTCAAGCCTTCAGATGCTCTTGTTCACAGTGTCTCTTTGTGGTAACTAACCTCCTGCATCCTTTGTCCCATCTGGTCTCTCCTGTAATCTCCAACGTCCTCCAATTGAATTACCTTGTCCCGTTGTAGCAGACCAACCTCCCCAGGGTCCCTCAAAAACATTCTGATTTAATGCCTCCATTCTCAGAAGGCTATTGCAGGAAACATCAATACTTTTTCTCTCCTCCTGCACTAGGAAGAAGATAAATCCATATACCATTGATCCCATACCCTATAAACTCTCAGTCTCGAGATGTCTATATGTTCTCATGTGACCTCCTATAATAGGATATAGTCTTACTGTTGGAAGCTGCATTATAAAGGAATAATATTAGTAATAATGAAAGAACTGCCAGTGTCTCCTTCCACCACTCATATGCAGATAGTGCTCTTTAAAGCACAGGCCACCTCTTTCATATATTTATAGTGTTGAGTACAATGTGAGTCCTACGTGTTCCCATAATGCAAATAGGACAAGGATTTTAGGGATAGGACAAGGGGGGATGTCTTCAAACTGACAGAGAGTAGGTTTAGATTGGATATTGGAAAGAAATTCTTCCCTGTGAGGGTGGGGAGGCCCTGGCACAGGTTGCCCAGAGAAGCTGGGGCTGCCCCATCCCTGCAAGTGTCCAAGGCCAGGTTGGACGGGGCTTGGAGCAACCTGGGCTGGTGGAAGGTGTCCCTGCCCATGGCAGGGGGTGGAATGAGATGATCCTTATGGTCCCTTCCAACCCAAACCATTCTATGATTCCGTGAAATACAAGATATCTTTAAACACAAATTTCCTTCTATCTTGAACATTAGGAAGGGCTTTCATATTCCTCAGTTCAACTTTTCTGGTTGTGTCCTTTGTAACATCAGTGGAGCTGTTGAGTGAGTGCATCTGATTTTCTAACCCCAGAACTCCTCAGAGAAGACAACTCCAACCATTAAAGTCTCCCCTAGTCTGGCCCAGTGAAATC
This sequence comes from Oxyruncus cristatus, assembly GCA_013399855.1. Classification (NCBI taxonomy): domain Eukaryota; kingdom Metazoa; phylum Chordata; class Aves; order Passeriformes; family Cotingidae; genus Oxyruncus; species Oxyruncus cristatus. The sequence goes on along the minus strand of VXAY01004361.1, from coordinate 857,310 downwards.
CTACTCTCCCTCCAACACTTCAGATCATCTTCCTCCTCTAAGCTAAAATGGGACATCAGTCATCTCAGATCCAATAACACTCTGCAACTGAGTGGTGTGCTGGACAGAGGTGTTTCAGGCTCTGTGTGAGACTCATTTGTCCAGCTGGCAAACACAGTGACCAAAATACATTTTATTCTTCCAGCGCCGAAGCCCAGAGCTTTTGGATGAATCTGTGCTTAACTATTTATAATTGACCTTTGCACAAAAGAACATGAAATTTTTATAGCCTAAAGCCTCATTTATTAACTTTACTGGAGTGTAAAATATTGCTGTTTGCTATAAATTTGTACCAGGACAAACAATATATATGCTAATTAGTGGCTGTGCAGCCTTTCGGGGGCGTTTGTGCTCACCACTCGTTTCCAACGGGCAACAGAGAAGAATGGAACAGGCAAATGACAATTGAGTGGTTTGATGCTCTCCGTTCAAACAGTGAAGTCTGAAGAGGTGAATTAATGGTGTTCATTATAACAAGTCCATTTCCTTTTCATTTCCTTTACAAATTAGTCCGGGTAACACGCTGTGTCCCTGAGAGAGCCGATCAGAGGCACCTGCTGAGATGCACCTGCAAACCCCATCACTCCGGAGTTCTTTCATCAATCCTGACTCGGCTTTCCCCTTCCTTTGCCTTCCTTCAACCCACCCATTCATCTTCTCCATCCCATCTCCTCCATCTGCACTTTGTCCTTTTAACCTTTTCCCTATTGCCATTTTTGCTTTTTTCCCCCCTTTTTGCTCCTGTCCCTCTTCTCTCATTTCCTCTTTTTTTTTCTTTATATTGTCTTTTGCTTGTTTATTCTCACCATATATATTTTCCTACTAGTCCTTTTAGGATCTCATTGTTATTTTCTTAACTTTGGATCATCCAAGGGCACATATCCCTAAGGCCCATCCAAATTCAATATGAAATTCCACCACAGGGAGGCTGGAAATAGAGAGTGAGATGGGTTCAGCTTCACGTGGCTGAACCAGCTATTTCATGGTTAGATGGCTTTTGGTGCCAAAGAATTAACAGTGGTAGAGATAATAAAAGGAGCCTCTTGAAAACATCTCAAATGGTCCAAGATTTGCAGATGCATCTCCTGCTTTCCACAGGAATATCAGTCTTTACAGGCTGGAAAAATGAGTGGCAACCTGCTAGTAATGAATGTGACTCCTTGCAACAGCTGTCCTGGGGCGGGGAAATGGGACAGAAATGCCATTTTAGGGCTGGGTGGTCACGAAAGTTTGGAATGGAGGTGAAATGATGCTCCTCAGAAGGAATCCTCCCTCTTCTCCTATTTCCCCACACCTCTCCAGGTCACTCTCTACAGGATGCAACGAGCAGCCAGAACACTCCAGTGAGGAGCACCCAAAATTATAACAGTGCTCAATCATCTGTGGGAACAGCAGAAATCACAGGGACACGACCAAGGAAGATCCAAGTGCAATAAACCCAATAAAAATATACACATATTTCCCTTGGAGACAGATCTGGGATGCTAGTTTTCATGGAATTTAGACTGTTTAAGGAATCTAATTGAGTTCATTGAATTGTGGGAAATTGCTAAGGATTTTCCATCAAAATATTTGCAAAGTGGTAGTTCGTCTCTTTCAAAATAAAAAAAAAAAATAATTCAGCTGAAAAGTATCAGCATCACAGAAATTGCTTCAACATTTCCTTTGAAGCAGACAGGTATAAGTCCTACTCTGAAGACCGTGGGAGAGAATAATGTGCCCCAAAATATCATTATCATGAGGCAAACTGACATATCTGGAGGATTTTAACTTAAAATAAAAATTCCAGTATTTTCAAACTATCCTTCCAGTATTTTGCACCACAATTGCATTTGTGTTTAACTTTTTCTTCTCTCAGTCCTATTGATACATTGAAATATCTTAGTGGGACAAATTCTGCGTGTGAGTCAGGTCTGTATTCTGGTCTAAATGTTAAATCTAAACATTTCCCCAGACCCACAAACTTTCTGCTTCCTAGGCAGTAATACAAGCCCTGCTGTGAAGCTGCCCTTGGATATTTGTAAAGGTAAATAAACAACAAAACACTTCATTAACAGAAGGGGCTTGTAGGGGGGAAAAAAAAAAAAATCAATCCATTGATCTCTTTGAGTTTATACATATTAAAAGAATAAACTTCCTGCAATGATTTTTGTTTTCTTGTTTTTCCCCATTAATTTTAACAAATTTTCAGTGACCACAATACTGTGCCAAAAGTGCCAGGGTTTTCAATTCTAACAGAAACACTTTGCTCAAGCCACAGGTTTTGCTCCCTCCTCATTTAAAGACAGATTTTCACTTAAAGCATAAGATTGGGTTTAAGAAGATCCAGCGAGCAGGATATGCGGGTTGGGATCTCTGTTTTTATTAGAGATATTTTTATGTGCAGGTGTCCCCTCATGGCTCAGTTTACCCACAGAAGAGGAAGGACATGACATACCTCAAGGAGGGGACTTTGGATGGATTTTCTTTCAATGTCAGTTGTTTGGGGAAGTGACAGGATGGGCTGGGAGGGATTTATTCCTGTGGTAGCCCAGTCTCAGCCTCGTTGGGCACAAGTGCAGCCTGGATGGTTTGGCAAGGAGGGACGATCCATCTCCAGGCTCCAAACACCACAAAGGGATGGAGCAGCAGGAGAAGTGTCATCATGAGCAGAGTAACAGTGGTCAAACACCACTGGACAGTGGGATGAAGGAGGAGATGTCTGGGATTGCTGTAGGCAGGACAGTGATATGTAAGTACACTCCTATTAATCCTCAGTGTCATGGATCTTCCTCCAGCTTCCTCTCATCGGCACTTCACTCTATAGGAGAGCAACCTGGAAATCCCTGTGATCACAGGATGGTTTGGGTTGGAAGGGACCTCAAAGATGATCTAGTTCCAACCCTCCTGCCATGGATCGTCTTATTGACACTTCTTTTCACAGCCTCAGCAGGGAGATGAATAATTAATGACCCAAATTATCATCATCAAGCCTTGGACTGGCCCAAATCACAGATGTGGACCTGGCAACTCCCGTCCCTTCATTGTGTCATCGACTTGGTATTAACTGCTACATTAAATTCATCAATAAAGAATTTAAAAGATCTTCCTTCCATCCTTTTTACTGTCATATAGGAACTACATTATTCACATGTCCATACACTTAAGCGTAACCTGAGTTTTATGATCACTTCCATTCCATTTTTTAGAGGCAAACAGTATATCAGTGAAGGCATCATCATAAAAATATTGACCCAGTTCATACCTGGCATAAAATGCCATTGATTTCAATGGGGTTGTGGGATTTGGCTCACTGCTATAAACGTTTCCCATGAAGTCCTATCCAACGAAGTACCTGCAAAACCTCCTTCCTCACTCAGCCACGGTGCAGCAGCAATGGGACATTTTCCCGTGGTGTTGAAGCTGCTGATTAAAACTTTCCCCAGCCTTAAACTTCCCGCTTCACCTTTTCCTGGGATGACTCCCTGGAGCAAGTAAAGGGTTGGATGCAGGGAACCTGGCATGTGGATATGGGAAGGCTCCTTCAGCTCAGTGCTGCTCCCACACCTGAGGCAGCTGGTCAGGCCAAATGCTTTCTCACTTGCTTTCAGTTGCAGAAAGCGGCCTTTATGTGTAGTTTTATCCCCAGTCAAATTAACAGTGGCCAAGATTGGAGCAGCTCAGCCAGTTTTGGAGCTGGATGGCGTTCCTGGATCACGCTCAGCACCTGACGTGCCTGGCAGCAGTGTCCAGGTTTGACTGTTGGAGTGAAGGCACTGCTTGCCTTGACTGGTCCCACACAAAGGGTTTGCAGCCACTGCTAATATTTGAACGATGTGTTTGCCAATTACTTTAACAGAAACAAGTCCCCTGGATCCCAGGAAAAGGCTGTGCAAGCCCAAAGTGAGAGAGATGCTGGAGGCCTGGCTGCTCTGCAGGCTCCTGCTGCAAGGCAGGGCTAAGGCAGAGTACGGAGATTTCTGCCAGAATAAAGTATGGCTTAGCCAGGCTTAGCTTGGCTGAGTGGTGGGTGACTCCCAAAACTCGGGCTGGGATGTAAATACATGGGATACCAGAGATTCCTGGCTTGGGAAGCTCCTACCAGGAGTTAAGCATTGACCACATTCCTTTGATTTCTCCAGGCACATCCTTTCTCAAACTGACTGTGTCCAGGTGAACAGGACAAGGGGAATGGTTTCAAACTGAAAGAGAGCAGGTTTAGATTAGATATTAGGAAGAAATTGTTCCCTGTGAGGGTGGGGAGGCCCTGGCACAGGTTGCCCAGAGAAGCTGTGGCTGCCCCATCCCTGGAAGTGTCCAAGGCCAGGTTGGATGGGGCTTGGAGCAACGTGGGCTAGGGGAAGGGTGTCCCTGCCCATGGCAGGGGGGGGAATGAGAAGATCTTTAAGGGCCCTTCCCACCCAAACCATTCTGTGATTCTGTGAAACATGAACATTGTACATTTATTTTCCTTCTAAGTGATCTGCTGTAGTGTCAAAGGTTGACATTCTTTTGCTTCCCTTAGCTGTTTCTCGATAAACCTGTCCTCACACCCACTCACCTGTGCCTGGTTTCTCCCACTCTAACCTGCCAGAAGGTCCTGCTGATCTGTTGGCTTCGGGTTTGAGTCACCAGAAACTCTGGAGATAAATATCATCCAGAAGTGCTGAGAGCGCGACTTCGGGGAAAAGGGATCCTGAAAAAGATGTGGGGAAGCAGTTGGGGTGTCTGGGGCTTGAAGAGGGCAGCATGACGTGGGGAATGAGACTGTGCATGGCAAGCTGGCAGATGCCAGCATCTGTCTTCTTTTGCCTCAGTGTCCCCATCTCTATGGGCCAGACCCGCAGCAGTGATGCTCCTTTCTTCAGAGGACACTGTGTTTCCAGCTCCCTTTCACTTCAGATCAGACCTGAAAGTTCCTCTCCCTGGGAAAGCAGGCAGGGCTGTAGCACACACCTACATGTCCACATGCACATCCTGGCACTGAAAATTGGCACAGACCTTGCCCCACTGCTGTTCTGGTGAAACAGAAAACGCTGCACAGCTGCGTTAATGGCATGTAAAAGTCCCGTTTGGAGCTGTCCAGGAGCTGAGCCTCATCATTACAGATATGCTCAGAAAGCTGTCGGCATTAATTGCCGCCCACTGCCACCACAGTGCTGAGGTCACATCTCCAGGCAGGGCAAGAGCAGTTTCACTGGGCTCCATCCCACCCCTGCGGGTGTTGTCAGCATCCCCCTTTATCCCAGAGACAGCAGAGAATCCTCCTGCTAGCCCAAAGTTCACCGTCTTCCTGTTCCGTTTTCAGCTTCACGTGCACATATGCCTCCAGCCTGTTCCTAAATCATGCCTGAGAAGCCTCCATTTGTTTCCTTCTGAACCTGCTCCAATATTGTGGGTTTGAAAGTTCACCTCCAACCTGGCCATTATTGGCTTTGCCTTCCATTTAGGAGCAACTGTGAAAAACAGAAGCAGAGTGAGACAAGTGAGAGTCCTGAGAAGGAGTAAACAAATTAAATGCCAGCTGAGCTCTGAGAAGCATTTTCTAACCCAAATAGAAAGCACAGCTTGCCCTTTCATTTTAGACAAGAAATAGGTGGCTATTGCATTTATTTTACTCTTTTTTTTCCCCCTTTTGTTTTTTCCCGTTTAATGAGTCATCCTGAAGAAGCTCAGTGAGGTGGTTGTGGAAGGGATAGATGGAGGTGAAATCACAGCAAAGTGACAAATTCAAATGAAGAGAGTACCAAGATCTGGCAGGCTGTCCCTGTCCATGGCATTACTCCTCCCTCAAATGAATTCTTCTTGCCAGCGTTTCCCCTTGGCAGTCCTCCTCTCCCAGGCCCTCCTCTCTCCATAAATCAATCTTGTATCTCTGTACCTCACTCCTACATCCCTTTCCCCTCTTCTCTGCCTCAGGCCGATGCTTCTGGTTTTCTTCCAGCGTCTCTGCGAAGCTTTTTTTTTCCCTCAAAATCCTCAGTTCCAGTCCTTCTCTCAGTTCCTGAGATGCCCCAACTCCTTCCCTGTGTTATTCATGTTTATCAGCAACATCATGGATTTGGCAGTTCTGCCTTTGCGTGAAGGCCCTTCAGACATTCCCTCTGACTGCTCATTTCATCCCCTCATTCTCTCCTCTGCCATTATATAATGGTTTCTTCCCTGTTGCCATCGCACACAGGCTGACCTTCACCTTCAGCTCCTCCCTCTCCGTGAGTTGCCCCTGCTGTAACTTCCCAACTTTTTAGCCCCTCAGGCTCAGCCTTTTCTATATTCCAGAGCAACACCAGCTTGAAGACACTCTCCTGCTTCAGGGTCCAGTGGTTTGCTGGTATTACATGCACCATCACCCCACGCTTTTCTCCCCGGGGCTCACTGCAGGCATCTCCTGGGTGACCTGCACTCAGCTCTGCTCTCCGGCGCCGTGCTTTGAAACCTCGGCACACGCATCAGGGAATCCCTTCCCTCACGAGATCTCCCTCCCGGTGGCAGCTCCTGGAGCACGAGAGGAGAGGAAATGGGAGGTACAAAAGCTCCCTTGCAGCAGAAATGTAAAGAAACCCCAGCCAAGTGAGGACACGGCCGGCGTTCCCTGTTGTGGGGGTGAGCACCAGGACCAGGACAAGGAGGGTGAGCACTTCGTCCTTGAAAAGAGCAGAAGGAAACACACTGGTGCTTAGCTGGGCAGATATATAGATGTATTGATAGATAAAGACCTTTTAAAACTATTTATAGATTCTTTTTCCTTCTCCCACCCTCATCAATCCCACTTTTAGCCGGGCTCCAAGGACAGCAGCACATCTCCCGCAAGATCTGTGACTAGATCTCAATAGCCCAAGTGACACTGGGGGTTTAAAAATCTGTGTATGCCTCAGGAGACCTCATTTCCTGCCTTATTTCCTATGGGTCTTTGAACTCCTGAGTGCAATGGGCTGCTTTACAGAAGGGTGTTTCTACAGACTTTGATTTCCAGTAACAAGACCCCTATGAAAGTCCACAGAGAGAACAATTCACTCACACCAGTAGGATACTGGGAGCAGCTCCTTTGAGAGCAAGTAGAAACGGAAGGGGATTGTAGGTCTTGTAGGTCTAATTAGGAAATCATCTGAATAAACCATGATTTATGCCTCTTCAACAAGGCCTTTCACTGAGTGGTAAATAACTTGCCATGACTCCCTTATTCTGAGTTTACCCACAGCCATTTGCAACCCAAGGGAGGAAGTATTATATCCCTCCTCCCCCCTTAAGGCTTGAGAACAGGGAAAGAAAGTAAGGAAAACAATGAAATGAGCTGATCCCCACGTCCTGCTTTGCAGCCACAGGACACCTTGAGTTCTCTTGCTCGTGTTACAAGAGTGGCTGGGCAGTGCTGTGAATCAGGAGGGCTCATTACTGCATCCTTTAGCATTCAGAGCCTTGCAGACGTCTGTGAACCTCCTCAAGAGCCCAGTGGAACGTTTAAAAGAGAAGCTGCAGCATTTTCTTTTAAAGAGCTGTTGTTTGTCTCCAGCTGAAGTGCTGCTGTGGCTCACTTGAGGGAGGGACAAGCCCTCTCTGGCTGCGTGACTGTGCTACTTCAGGCTGGAGTCCTTGGGGAACCATCCTAAACACACTGTGAGGCAGCCTCATAACCCAGGCAGGATTTCAGCAATGCTCCTGCTGTGTGGGCAGGGGGTGGCCCTGCACAGCCAGGAGAGATCCCACTGTGTCCCACCGGTGATGCCCCAAGGGATGGTCACTTCACATCGTCCCCTTTGGGAGGGCTCTGAACTGGGCCCTGGCAGAGTTGTTTCTCTTCCCACAAAACATCCCATTACTGGGCACTTGGGCACAGGCGGCTCATGGATGTTTTCCATTCAGGTGGCATCTGGGGGAGCCTCCCTGCCCAGTGCTGCTGTTGGGTTTGGTGGCATCTGAAGAGTCTCCCATCACTCTGGCTCCTCAGCTTTTCATTTGGACCCCTCTGGCCACCCCCTCTCACGGTGCCACGATTCTGCCAGGTCTCAGCAGCAGCAGAGAGGTCTGAAAAACCGCACTGGATGCCTCAATAGACATTTTAAATGCCTACCATTAAAAACACCCACTTATTAAATTTCCCTCTGGGTTTATTATCATCTCCAGCAGCCCATCCCTGACCTCCTCCGAGTCGCTAACCAAAACAGATGTCTTCCTTGCGAGGACTGGAATCTTGGGGTTTCCCTTTGCACAGAGACAGAAGGGGAGGGGGAGGAGGAAAAGAAAAGTTAAAAAAAGTTAACAAAAATTATAAATCCTGAAGTCTTACACGCCACTAACCATAGCAACAGCTGCAATCTCTGTCCTTTGTCCTGTGCTGTTCCCCATGGGAACAGATCCCTCATCATGCTGTGTGTCAACCCAGGGACTAAGGATGTGCCTGTTCATTATGGTGGCTGTTCCCAGCTTTGGAGGACTTTTCCTAATACTTCTTGGTATTCTGAAACATCCCAGCCCTTGAAGTCATGTTACTTTGTATGAATCAAATCAAGTTTTCTTCTTCTCTAACACATGGATATTTTATTGCTTGTAAAGATGATTCTTACAGTTCTGCAATTTAAAAAAAAAAAAATTAGTCAGGAAATTCAAACAGAAGAAGACAGCAGAAATGTACAGAATTATTTGTATTACTAATCTTTTCAATAAAATATCATTATGCCTATAACGAGCTCTTATTTTTTTGTGAATTTGCCAACTTTTGGGGCTGGAAGTGCAACAACCTATTGTGAGCAGTCCAGCTCACTCTCCACAGCAAACACCCACTAATAAAGTAATAAAGATTAATTAGTAAGATGGTATCATAGCCCATAAAATGGGCTCATTCAAGATACCATCCAGAGCTCCCAGATCTCTCTGGGTCTGGGAATGAACCCGAGGGTCAGGGGAGCATCAGGCAGGGAACTTTCTCAAGAGCATCATCATCTGCAGACAGGGCTGGTGGGATTGAGGCAGTTTCCATAGCCCTGGAGAGAGCAGTGGAGATGCCACGATATGAAGCCACCTTTCACTCTCTGGTAATGATTAATTATCCTCTTAAAACTAGGTTTGATCTCCTGGCTTTGTGTCCACAGGAAGCTGCTCCATGAGCCCTGTTTCTGTGCTCACTGTCACACTCTTAATCCTAAACAACCCTGCAGGTCAATGACAACATCCATCAAATGACCACACAACAGGAACATCCATTGCAGGGTGTTTTGTTTTGTTGGTTTGGTTGTGGTTTTTTTAGCAGTGCTGTTGAATAAATTAACCAGGTAGCAGAGCAGTAACCTTGGGATAAATGATTAGGTGGTTTTATTTTTTATTTGGGGGGAAAAAAAAAAAAAAAAGGAAGACACGGTTTTATCATATTTATAATAAAAGTCATTGACATAATAAAACACTCCCATCACATCAGTATTCATTTCTGCAAATAGAGCTCTGACGTTTTATAATATTAACATGTGCTATAAATGTCACTGATATATTAAGAATTTCAGTCTCTCTAACCAAAAATATAGAGAGATGACTGGGGAAGAGATGACTAATTCCAAAAGATTAAAGAGAACATTTTCTCACGCAATTAAATCATCTTCTGGTGATTGTGAGCTGAGGGTAACACACAAAAGTCCGATGCTGAGATTGTGGTTTTTACCACCAGCACAGAATGGCCTGGGGCCCTGAGGACCTGGGATAGCAGGAAAAACTGGGAATGTGTGAGTTGGTGGTCGGGTGGCTGCACCTCCTGGGGCAGTTTGGACTCCTCAGGACCTTGAAGTGCCTCTGGGACACTCCTTGCACTGGGACATGTGGACTGGCTGAGGGCTGGAGATTTTCCTCCCATCCCCTGGGATGTCATTCAAGAAAAGTCCCCTGGGCTTTGTCCTTTACTACAGGGATATGAACCCCTGCAGGGAGGTGAGTCCTGGATGGGATTTTTGTTCCTGGGAACTGCCAACCTCTCGGCAGGAACCGTTCCTCTTGTGGAAGAGTTCAGCTCACAAAGAGGACTGGAACGACAGGAGATCCAGGGCCAGGACTTGCTTCTGCTGCAACAAAACCCCAAGAGATGAGCTGTCAACAGGGCTCGTTCCAGGGATGTGAACTTCACTTAATGACTAAGAGACAAACAATCAGCAAGGAACAAAGGAGTCCCTTGACACCATGACTAATTCCTTCTAAGAAAATCTTTCTGAAGTTCCCGAGTCCCATCAAGCTTTCGTGGAACTTACAGATTCTTCCAGGCCTTGGGCTTACAACAAAGCTCCGTGCTAGCTAATAAGCAAGATTATGTTTCAAACCCAGCAGCCTCTTCTGGAGGAAATCCAGAATAAATTAACACATAATAATAATAATTTAATCAATAATTATGAACTCTTTTGGGCTTCAAATCTGAACTTCCTACATAATCCAGTCTGAGAATTTCATCCCATGATTTTTGTATTACATCTGTAATTTCTGTCTTACTATTTTTGTCAGAAGGAGCTATTTGTGGTCTGTGCAAGGTCAGTACAGAATTTTTACACCAGTTTGTGAGTCACTTATGGGGACTTTTCTTGTTTTAACCATCAGTTAAAGCACCTGAAATACACTCCCTGCCAGCTGTTTAATTGACACATCAGTATTAATTATTTTTCCTCCTATGTGGAAATTACATATATTTATACAATAAATAATTTCCCTAAAAAGCTTCCTGCAAAAGGGTGGGAGAAAGGAAGCAAACTGTAAATCATTTTTATATATCTATATCTATGGATATATCTGTATTTCCATATCTATCTGCCTATCAATCTCTCCTAACCTCCTCTTCTCCACTGAGATGCTGACATCTTCAAAATGTTCTCACCAGCTCCCCAAAGGAACGTCACAGACATCGCCAAATTTCAGTTCACAGGAGAGAAAACGCCTGTGCTTTATATTATTCATTTATATTCAGGGAAACAGTGCTGCTGTAATTATGCCTGAATAGCTAGAGGGGCAGGGAAGGCCTAAATAAATGTGTTCCTAGACAATTGGAGAAACGAGGCTTAATTAGTTCTGCGGCTTCTCCCAGTTCCATTTTGACAGTGTTGCAACTCCTGGCCTTTGATTGGGGGCGGTTTGATGGGAACTAAAGCCCAGCAAACACGTTCCGCGCACACCTTGCTGACCCTCAGCAGTTCCATCCTCAGTTACTGCAGAAGCATTTGTTTAAGGGTAATTTGATCACGGGAGCCCTCCTGGGCTTGCTGCGCTGCAGGTCTTGCGAGGGGTCTGGCAGGGTTTATTCGTGTCGCTTGTCAGGGTTTCCTCTCCCGGGAGCCCCAATTACAGCGGCGTCAGGGAGGTGGAAATTCCAATCTCCAGGCTCCGGGTGGTGTCTCCGCAGATGAACTACTCGTTGGTGCCTGGGAGAACCATTCTTTCCCTTTATAAAACACCACGGAAAGCGACAGAGGCCTCGGGCTGCCGAGAGCAGGAAAAACAATAGACATCCCACGGAGAGGAAATGGAATTTTCCCCCCTCCCCGCCCGCCTTTCCTTTGTGCTCCCACGAGAAATAGCGGGGAGCGCTTGGATCGCAGGGGCTGCCCGAGAGGAGGAGGGAGGGAGGGAGAGGCGGAGGTAGCAGGAACGGGGATTTGGTACTTCTTAAAGCAAGTTATTTTTTTCAACCTGGTCGTAGCTCTGAAGTTCACCACTGAATTATTAAGTGTGGCAGGCTTAGAATCTGCTTCGGCAAATTGCAGCTGTATTTCTCTGGGAAAGCACGGGAGCCCAAAACTTGGGAGTGTGGGAAAGCAGAGCGGCTCCAGTGGATGGAGTGGAGCCAGCACCTTGACACCATCCTCGGGAGGAGACCCGTGGTCCAGAGTACTTCCCTTTATCCCTGTCCTTCCCCCTCTGTGGGCTCCTTGTCTCCTGCCTCAGCCCGTGGGGAAGAAGGGACCAGCTTGGAGCTGGCAGCAGGAGAAGCAGACAGAATAGATCAGAGGATGTGGACTCATGTGAAGACTCCTCCTCTAAAGCAAAGATCAGGATTAACGGACCAATGGGGATCAAAAAAAAGGGGAGGTAGCTAAGCTTGCACTTAATGTAGGTGTTGCCCAAAAAATCCCACTTTGTAAACAGTTGGAAAACACTTGAATTTGAACAGTCCTGTGCAAATGACTGAGGGGCAGAAATACCATCTCCTCACTCTTACCCACAAACTGTACCCAGGTTAAAGAAGCCACTGCATAACAACAGACCCTGCTGATCCCTACGAACAGTCACCTCTGTTTGTTCTTTGACTGCAGGTGCAATTCTTGCCACTGTGACTTGGAAGCAAAGGATGTTGAGGTTGCAGTGTGGTTACACCACTGGAGTGAGAAGGCGGCTCTGAGCTGCTCTCCCAGACGAGTGGCAGACTCAGGCCAGCATCACTGAGAAGATGGTGTTTGATTCACACTGTGAAGATTCCTCTTGCTACTGAAGTGCTGAAGACTTAATTACATTTTTAGATGATAGCTTAGATCCAGAAGCACAAGCTGTATTGTACAAACAGGGAAGATGACTCAAGCAGACACCCAAGACAGCCCAGCCCAGCCCCCTTGCAGAGATGATTGCTTTCCCCACGAGATTAGAAAGTGAAGCAACATGAAGGGTTAGTGTGTTTCACAATGAATTCTGATTTATCAAACATGATTAGTGGATTATGAATATGGATGTGATTTCTAAAACCAAAAGAAAGTTCATGTGGTTCATCCTTCTTTAAAAGATTAATTTAAACTCAAGAAGCTGTAACAGCCATACAAATAGATTGAGTGTGAAGTCAGGAAATACAGGGAAGGAGTGAGGGAAGAGAAAACTTGGGAAAATCAGGTGAGCTCTAGCAGATCAACTGTGTCCAGGGATTTAATGAAGCCTTGTACAATTAAATAGAGTTTTAGAACAGAACACAGTTGCCTAAAATCTATTTTGGCATTTGTTGTTAACCCTTGTGCTTTCATTTACTCCCAGAAACCAGAAGCTCACATTTGAGGGAGGGAGTTCTGTCTCAGCCACACTATTTGTCTTATTTCCCTTTTCCCCCCAGGCACAGCCCTCAAGGTCTGGCATCAGTTCCCATCTGCAGGGACCACGCTGGAGGTTCTTTATCACAGCAGGCTTCCCAGAGGCCAGCAATCTTCCACCAGCTGCTTAAACTGGCTTTATAGCTGTGATACACCAGAAGAAGTGCATAAAGGAGTAATTAGGGGACAAGAAGGGGCCCAATACAGTTCTGCAGGACTGCCCGGAGATGAAAACATGGTGTTTTCAGAGCGTGGAGTAAAGAATAAAGTTTCTCAGCGAAGGCTGGTGTTAACAACACAAGCATCTGAGAGCTGGCTGCAAACCCACCATGGACAGAGAGGGTCTTGGACACTAGGGAGGTGACCATAGCTAAGGGCAAAATGCCAGGTTTTCTACCTGAAAGGAGAAGGAGTCTTGTCTTCAGCTTTCAGGTCCTCTCAAGGCAGCACAAACACCACCAGTGACCACTTTTCCCATAGGGTGGAGAGCTACTCGTCTGTGTGAGGACCTTATCCCTCCAAGGAATATCCCATTTACCAGGCCAGGCTCTGGCACAGCAGACAAGGTCTCAGCTGCTCATCACCATGGTATCCGAGTGCCTCATTTATTATAGAAACAAACAACTCACTTCAGAAACGAGTTAAGGTTGCTAAGTGACAACAATGTACTTACTTATCACATCATTTGCAAAGCCCTCACACTTAAAAACAGGGAAATGAATGATTAAGGACTCCTGAAACCCTATACTGCCCACATAATAAATATATGTTTTTAACTTGAGTACAAAGAAGTGCACTTTTTATTTTGACAAAACAACTTCATGCTTAACCTGTGGATTGTTTGTTGGGTTTTTTTCCCCCCTCTTTCATGTGACATTTTCATTTGGTTGATTTTGGTGTACAAACATTTTCTTTTAAGGAATTTTCTTAAGTGGCAAATGTGATTAGTTAGTTAGTTGAAGTATTACTAAGTACCATTATTGTTGAGTTGATCTGCAATTGCCATAGGGGAATATGTGCTCACTTTTCTATTTAAAAAAAAAAAAAAAGAGGATTTCCATAATATTGTTTGTCTTCGAATCAACATTCATTTTGTAGGTGTGTTTCTCCTTTTTTAAACAGCCTTTGTTTTCTGTTTAAATTCTAGAAGTGATGATAGAAAATTATCTCTCCTGGGTCAGAATTAAGACTGTTGAGGTATTTTACACCACACATTTCACTGTATTTGACAAAACAATTTAGGTAAAATCCAAGTTCGTCTAAAGTCAAGAAGAACTTTGACATTGCCTTCGGATGGGTCAGGATTTCACCCTTTATGTGCTTTATGTAGGCAATAAAAGATGCATGATGTTCTTAATTATTTATCCCCTGGCTTTTAAGCACTTGGGTTTTGGACCTAATGCAACGGGAACATGCAGTGCTGAGGGAGTAATGCTGTTACTTAATTGGAACTTGTTTGAGGAACAAAACTGCTGTTTGTTTCAGGATTTCCTGGATCACTCAGATGTTTATTTTCTGCCTTTCCATCTTTTATTTTTGTGGGGATAAACTGAGATCCAGGGTCTGCCTTTGCAGTAGACCAGAGCTGTGCAGCTTAGAAAGATGTGCCGGGAGCTTGTACTGGAGTGGGCTGGAATAGGTACCAGTTACACTCCAGTCGTGATCAGCCTTTGTTGAGCTGACAATACAGGAATCCCACATCCCTCTCCTTCCTTTGAAATTGCTGAGGAGACATGGGTAAGTCCAGATTCTTGGCCAGTGACAGTTCCCTGGGCCATGCCACAGTCCAGATTTCCAAGCAGTCAGGGTGTGAAAGAGGGGACACATTTCCAAAAGCCCTCTCCTTCCCTCCTCCCTGCCATTACAGCACTCACACGAGGAGTTCTGAAAGGACTCAGCTCTCATTGAGCTGTGCTCTCTTGAAAAATGTGACCACTTGCTTTGAGGTCTAAATGGGAGCTGGGTAATGTGGCTTTGGTTGCTGGAAGAATTAGTCAATGACAAAAGGGCAATCACAGCAGCTCTTCTCCATTAGCTTCATCTTTCCTCCAACAATATCAATTATGGGAGCTCTAGCCCAAGGTTTCAAATAATAGCTATTTCTCTACAATGTTATTATTTTTGCACATAAAAATGCCTTTTGCATGAAGCACTGTCAAGGTCTAATCCGATCTATTTATCTGTATTTACAAGGCACTTATCTTCTGCAGCATCTAAGGGCTCCACATGAATTAATAGACAACACTCATCCCAATACCACACTGAAAAATCTCCTGGACTAAAATCTTCCCTCTTGGATCCCAGGTAAAATGGAAAGCACGATTAAAACCACAGCTGTGCAGGGATCAAGAAAAACACCGTATGACAAAAACTGCTGTCAAAATTCATGTTGATGTCAGTGCATTTGACACCAGCAAAGGTTTGTTCCCAGCCCAGCAGTGCTGTTTACATCACCTGGATCAAGGTAGGACCTGGCCTCCCACTGGTATCACCTTCTCAGCATGGGCAGTGTCCCCCCAGGACAAATGGTTCTCGAGGTAGGTCAGAGGCTCCCTCCAGGTGTGGGTTTGCTATAGCAGAGAAAGGAATTCTGATGGCAAACCTGCCCTACATCTGCCCCAAATCTGCTCTACAGCTCCCTGGTGCCCACACTGCAAACCTTGGTGTGGCCAAGTGACACCTTCCCCTCTATGAGAAAACACAGTCTGGAAATACCCCCTGAGGAAACCATGAACCTTTCACTGCACCTTGGACAGGGAGGTGGAGAAGGGAGGTGAGGAGACATCCCTGTTCCTGTGCTCGGGGAGGGCAGGCTGCAGCTCTGGAAGAGGCTCCCCAGGACTCCACACTGTGCACTTCAGGATTTACTGTGGGTTTGCTCAGCCCTGCTGTGATTCAACAGGCTCAGTATCCAAACAAACAGGGATTTAGCTGAATCGTCACCAAAGCCAGCAACCGCAAATTCCTCCTTCTCCTTCCAAAGGATCTGACTAGTTTGTGTTTTTAGGATTAGACTTGCCAACGATGAGTAGTTATGAGACAGGATGGAGAGAAACGTGTCTTCTCGTTCAGCATCTCCTTATCCTGTTCACTCTCTACCACAGGCTGCATTTTCAAGCCAGCAAGGGGCCCTGTGCCTCTTTCTCCTGAATTCTGCCTCTGGACTCTGTGATGTGGTTGGACAAGAGCAAAAGGAAAGTGGAGAGAAAATACCAGCCTTTAACACAGCAGTAGATAGATATATTTTTAACACTAAACCAGAATAAATTTCCAGCTCTCCCTTTCCTTCATCCTTAATTTCCCTAAATGAGACACTTTCTGTGATGAATTCTCCCCAGGCAAAATAAAACCAGGTTTCCCTCTGATTTTGGCTGCCTGGGTCAGGCCAAAACTGCCTGACAAGGGCCATACATCACAAGGGCAGGCAGGAGTAATGGGGGAACTGGGAAGAGGGGGAGCTGGACAGTACAACAGGAAAATTAAATCCTGCATATAGAAAGGAGAAAAGAAATGGATTTTGGTGAGGGAGAGCTAAGGTTGTTTCCACTGCTAGATTTCTCATGAGAAGTGGTGTTTTTCCTGGGAGAGAGGAACCTGAACAAGAGGTGAAAGAAGAGGAGGTTATAATAAAACCCAGGATGAGTGCTCTGTGCTGGAAATGCAGGTATCCAAGCCCAGTGGAACGTGCAGACAGGTTCCTCAGCTGCAAGACAAGGCCCTGGTCAGAGCAGCTGTCACTGCAGTCTCCTAATTGGAAATAATTGGGATTCTGTCTCAAACCACAAAGCCCCGAATTAGCCAGCGCAGCCTCCACCAGGAAGCATCTGTTGCCATCTCCAGTGGCAACAGTTCAGCCCCCACCACATCCAGATCTGCTCCCTCCATCAGCCAAGTGGCAGGAGATGCCCTTTCCACCCCGGGCATCCCACACCTCAGGGTGCAGAGGGAGCCCAGGGAGAGGCAGGAAGAGGGGAAGAGCCACCCTGGGATGCCAGGGAGAGTCAAAGTAGGAGACTGGCCAGGGAATGCAGGGCTTTCAAGGCATGGGAAGAGGATGGAGGCAGAGATGGATGGAGAAGCAGCCTCACTCCTGAGCAGCTCGACAAGAGGCTGTTCCAACATCACATTCCACAAAGGGCCCTGGGAAAGACTGTTGGAATTAGTGCTTTTTGCTGATTATGTTAATGGCTCCTTTGTGCTGTTCATGTGCACATGTACAATTAAGTTGGGGTTTATTTATTTGCTTTTGGGTTTGCATGATGAGGAGGAATGGGAAAAACAGTGACAATAGTAAAGAAAGATTAAAAAAGCACTGNNTAAAAAAAAAAGAAAAAAAAATCGGTTGTTTTTTTTTTTTTTTTTTTTTTTTTTTTTTTTTTTTTTTTTGCGGGGTGGAGAATCAGGACCAAATGATAATTGAAGATATTTGTAGCAGGGTGAGTTCCCACTGAGTCTTGGTGGGTGATACACAGTGAAATGTTTGGCTTCCTAAGAGAGCTGGGAGGAGCAGATCACCCTGGGATGGTGGCTTTGCTTCCTCACATCTCCCCGTGGGCTGAATGTGCCACCTTCACCCCCCAAGGGTTACAGCTCCACATCAGCAGCAACACCCCAGTTCCCCTCCCTGCCTCTTTGTGCCGCTCCCCTGGCTGAACAGAGGTGGAGAGCTGCTGGCCAGGGGGCTCCCCCTGCTCCCCGGGAGCCACCAGCAAGCAGGCAGAGCCAGCTGGAGAACCAGAGGTGGGATAGGAGTCCGTCAGGCAAATGTGAGTTTGCAAAGCCTCCTGCGGCAAATCCTCCTGTGGCAAAGCCTCCAGAAGCAAATCCTCCAAGGAATCCTGGTCTGTGTTTTGTGAACAAGCAGGGGATGGGCGATGCTTTGAAAACCAGACATCGCCCCGTAGGGAAGAGTCTGAAAAGAACTCAGATTAAGTGATTGCTGCAAAATGTGCTGTGCACAGTGCTGTGCTGTACCTTCCCCTCTGCGTGCTCCAGGCTTCCTTCCTTCCATCCACCAAAGTACTGAAGTCCTATGTATGGAGATTGCAGACAGCCTGTGAAGTAATTTTCATTGCTGAAAAGAAATACAGAGTTAACAGATGCTTTTAAAGCACATTCATTCTAACCTGGGTGCCTTGGAGCCATTCTTGCTCTAGAATTGCACTTAGAGGTTTTTCATCCTGGAACTTGGGAGACTTAAAGAGACTATGGAGAGGCCTGATGCATCTTGCTAACAAATTGGATCAAATTGTCTGGGTGCTCTGTGCCTGGGGCAGATGCTGCAATGAAGCTGGAGAACACTTGGAAAAACCTGATTCCCCTCTCTGTGATATCTGCATGATGATTGCTGGGCTGTGAGATCATCCTTTGCTGGCATTTCCTTGGCTTAACACAGTTTTATAACTGGTGAGTTATTCCAGCCTTCCTGGGAAGTTTCACTAGCCCCCATTTTGCTTCCTTCCCTGGATCTTAATTAGCTGAGCAGGTTGCCTGCACGTTTTGTACTGTGTGAAGTTCAGCATTTAACAAACACAAAAATTATTTGCTTTTCAAGCCTCTTGAGGACACCAACTTGCTCCTCTCTCAGCTTCGGACAAGAGGAGCGGGGGTGGAGAACCTTTGCTTTCCTTTCAGGTGTTATGGCAGCACCTCACACCTCTCATGAGATCAGGGCTGCCTTGTGCTGAGCACTGTGCACCTGTGACCAAATGTTCACTCAGCCTGGAACAGGTGAAACGGGAAAAGGAAAGCCAGGATCAGCACAGCCCTCACCAGGGGGGCAGGAGATGTGTCTCCTGGGGCACAGGCTGATTTTTAAGCCCCCAGAGACCACTGTCTCTTCGGCTGTCAAGATCTACTTATAGCAGGTTTCCCCTGCCCAGTAGTGGTGCTGAATGCCAAGGGCTGGGAGAAAGGAGGAGAATCTGGAAAACAGTTTACTGTGTTTTGTGTTTACTTATATGGAAAACTCACTCCTTTTTTTTTTTTCCCCTCCCCACTGAGATGTAGTCATTTCAAAAATGTTCTCATCGGCTCCCCAAGTAAATATCAAACTAATTGCTAAATTTGGGAGAAGATTCGTGACTACCCCAAGTGCCAAATGGCACCAGGGCACCTCTGGGAGAAAGCTGTGGTAGATGATGTTCTAGAGGAGTGAAACATGCACTCTGGGGGGAAACTGGGGCTAATTTATGGGTGCACAGGGGAAGCAAATTACAGCTCTGTACCTGAACCTCCTCCAGATCTATCTGATCCCAAACTGGCAGTGAGAGGTTGTGTATTTATGCTCATGAGAATTCAGTGCAAAGCAGCAGAATTTCAGATAAAACAGAACTTGAGAGAACTTTTCTCACTACAGTAGAATTCAGGCCAGTTTACATCTTGTCTTTCACTTAGGGGACCTGTATTTCCTTTTCTTTCCTTCCCCTAAACTCTAATCCAGTCTCCAGTTCAGGTAGTGCTTTCAATTCCTGACCTCTGTTCTGTAGATCACACTAATCCTATCTATAAATTAGTTCATTTAATGAACATCAAGCACAAAACAAACAGCATGATGGTGTCTTTACCTGGCTATGATCCTGAATCAATACCATTCCATTCTTTGCCTAAATCAGCAGGGATAATCTGCACAATATTTAAAGTGCTAATGGTCCACCTGTTAAGTGCTTTAAAGATGGGATTTTGATGGGGATTGGGGCATCTTTCTGCCTGTATTTTTGAGATTACCAGTATGGCACAGCCCAGCCATTGGGGTCCTGCACACCACAGACGTTGTCAAACCATCCTGTGTCCTGAAAGTCCACATTGTTTGGAAACTGAGCTTTTCAGTCCTTGTTAATAAAAGCTTAAGAGGGAAACGTGCCTGGAAAAAGCCTGAAACGAATCTCGGTAACTGTAGCTGGGTGTAATGTTAGAGGTCAACTTTTTGTTTGCTGAAAAAGTAATTTCAGGGCGCAGGAAGATTTTCACAAATTTGTTTTGACTCCCTCAAATAGCTAATCTGGAAACAAGAGCAAATAAGAAAGATAATATCCCATTTTGGCATTTTAGAAATGAAGAGTCTCTTCGAAACAAAACAGGGCTTTATGTTATCCAAATTGTATTTGTCTTGAGCTTAAGGATTCCCAAAGATGAAAAAGAACTTTATGCTTAATGGAAAACGAAACTTTTCAATTGAGCCTAAGAGAAATTCCCCTTTCCTGTTGTTTTCAGAAGGAATGATTAAGGGGCGGAGGGGGGGAAGAAAGGCATAATCTATATTGCTTTGGGTGAATACTAAGCATTTGTTTTCCCCCCTTGCTTTGGCCAGGGAAGCACAAGAGCTCTGCCAGAGACACTTCGCCTAAAGGATGTCCCGCTGCAAGGAATCAAGGAGTTTTGAGGCAAGAGGCTCTGGGTTTTTGGGTTTGTTTGTTTTTTTTTTTTCCTACTTTATCCCTTCCCAAACACACTGAAAACAAGCTTTGTAAATCAATCAGACACCAAGGACAAAATGGTTTGCCTGGACACACATGCCTCATTCCTGGGGACGAGGCCCTGGCGTTTGTGATTGCGGCTGGGTGCGACTCGCGCCCGGAGAGGGGGATGATGTGGCAGAGAAATCACTTCCCATTTGTTAACAACTCGCTTAACTGCGCTCGGCAGGAGTGTGAGGACAGAGCTGGAGGCCTTGAGCCACTTGTTAGTCGAAGATGACTCCAGAACGCCACGGTGTTATGAGCATCAGCAGAGGCAACGAAGAATTGGCAAGTCCTGGAGGCAAGAGCAGAGCCCGGGCAAGTCGTTCCTGGGGTGGCGGCTCCTCAGACGTTTTCTGAGGAGGAAAATTACGCAGTGAGAAGATACGTTTTTGTTCAAGTGAAATATTTCCTTCCTCCTCCCCTCCTGTCTGGTCTTGTTCTGTGGCAAAATGAAATGTAGCACGAGGAATTTACTTTTAACGAGGTCCTCTGATCAGTTTTGGAAAACCGTAAGTAAAATCAACTTGCTTGTAGTCACTTGCATTATCCCTTGTTATTTCTCTTTGCTACCAGTCAAATTGTAAGGACTGCTACTACTGCTCCTTCAGTGCTACCCTAGAAACTGGTCTCTTGGATATTTGGAGATGCTTTTTGGATTCCCCTTCTTGAAAAAGTTCTCACGCTGGAGGCAGAGATGTGGGAAGGAACACAAAGGGCTCTGACTCTATTCAGCCATTACCCACCCTGATTAATTTTACAGCTAATGACTCTCCAGACATGGTGATGTATGGGGCCCTGTCGGTGACAAAAAAAATTGAACTTTTACTAATTAAGTAGAACATCTTCATAGGGTGAAAGGTTTTGCTAACGAAAGTAACTCACAAAGAATTATGTTGGCTAGAGTCTGCTGTTGGGATCCAACGGAGAAGGGAGGGAGTGAGTGGTATAAAATATTCACTGCAGCTCCCAGCCCAGGATTTCATTCCCAGGTTGTCTCTGCACAGAGGCCACTCACTGCCACATTTCCACCTCTGTCTCAGCAGAATAAGGCTGACACTCCATGCATGCACCCCCTGATGAGTGTTGTTTAATGAAGCAGCCTTGGCCCAGCACCAGGAATGGGTGTTATTTGTGGCAATCACTGTGTGAGGACACAGAGGATGGCAGGAGGCCCACAGTGGTTCAAGGATGTGATTTTCTGTGTTCTCTTCCTGTGGGTGCCGCTGATACACTCGCTGGGTGCACAACACAAATCCCTGCCTGTGCCAGAGAATAACCTCAGATGTAGATGAGGAAGAGTGAAAACAAGGCATTCCTGACAGTGCCACGTAGAGGATTTAACATCTTAACTTCTGTGTCTGTGCTCTGCACTGGTGAGGCCACACCTCGAGTCCTGTGTCCAGTTCTGGGCCCCTCACTGCAAGAAAGGCTCTTCCAGAAAAGGGAATGGGGCTGGGAAAGGGTCTGGAGGGTCAGTCATGTGGAGAGTGGCTGAGGGAGCTGGGGGGGGTCTCAGCCTGGAGAAAAGGAGGCTCAGGGGGGACCTTCTCTCTCTCTGCAACTCCCTCAAAGGAGGGGGGAACGGAGGGGGAGTCAGGCTCTGCTCCCAGGGAACAAGGGACAAAAGGAATCGGCCTCGAGCTGTGCCAGGGGAGGTTTAGACTGGACATCAGAAGAATTTCTTCACTGAAAGGGCTGTCAGGTATTGGAAGGGGCTGCCCAGGGCAGTGGTGGAGTCCCCATCCCTGGAGGTGTCCAAGAAAACACTGGCTGTAGCACTCAGTGCTCTGGTTGAGTTGACAAGGTGGTGATGGGTCAAAGGTTGGACTCGATGGTCTTGGAGGCCTTTTCCAACCTTAATGATTCTGCCTGACTGAGCAAAAATAATCCACTTGGTACAAAGTGAGAAGCGGCAGGCTCAGTGTCCCAGGGCAGAATGAGAGGTGGAAGAGATGTGGTGGAGCTGCACAAATCTACAACCCCCTTGTTGTACGCTGAGAGTGAAGAATCAGCACCACAGGGTGACCAGGGCAGGGACAACAGGTCACTGATGGCTCTTTCCCACAGCAGTGCAGGAGCTCCTGTCCCTGAGCCATGGGCTGTGTTTGCTCCACTCAGTCCCTCTGGCTCAGGGCTCGTGGGCATCGTGGTCAGAGTAACACATCCCAGCCAAGCCATGGAGGAGGGAAACTCTGCTGTGCTTTACAGAAAGGACTGGTGAATGGTCTAACAACAAACTGTCTGGGTCTGTCCTCCCCACCAAGCTCTGGAAATGAGCTCTTGGAATGAGTCAGTGGTGATTTCCACCTGGAGAAGATGTGCCACACCAGTTTTGCCTCTTGTCTTTTCCTTCCCCTCCCCTTACCAACCAACTTCCCACTTGCTGCAATGCTCGTTACTTTGCAATTCTATTGTCACCCTTTCACTGACAGATTTGTGGTGTTTTAACCAAGAAACCTACATTAAAATATTGAAATACATCATTAAATATTTATTTCCTTCAGCAACTTGTAAAGGCAGAAGGAAATTGGGGAGAAAAACTGTCAGAAAGGAGCATAATATTCACATTTTTTTGAAGACACTGTTTATGGTCATGCTGCCTGAGGGATCTGCAAAGACAGACTCACAGGGACCATGGTGTTAGCTTTCCCTCCTTGCACTCTGTCTCCCTCTCCAGTGGCCTTTTTCTATTCTAGGATTCGTCTTGCTGTGCTCAATTCTCCCCTTTCCACCTCCTGTGTAGATCAAGGTTAACTCCATTCCGGTCAGTGACGCAGCCGAAGACACGGATCCTCAGCTGGATGGAAATACGGGACTGCCCCCACCTGTGTGTGCCCCTGGACAGCTCTCCCGTGACAGTCCCTTCTCCTCTCCCCTGCACTGATGGAATCCAAGAGCAGCTCTGCTACAGGTTCTAAATAAAATGACATAAATTGGGTGACACCCGTGTCAAGTCCGAGGTCTGCGCTGTTTGCACAGTCTGCTCATTCCCTTTCCATCTGCACAGGAAGGAAACACAAGGAATCCGGAAAGATGGCAGGAATTACCCTTCACAGGTAGCAGGCAGGACTTCATCATGAGACAACACTTACTGTCCCAGGAGGAAACCACCCAGGGATCTCTGATGTCACCCACGGGTGCTGGGATCTCTGATGACGTCAAGAGCCACTCCAGAGGCTGCTGTGGCCATAGCTGGGGGTGTCTTCAGAAATTTTCCCCTTGGCCTGCCTGTAAGGATTTTCCCATGTAATATCCACAAAACCACTTCCTTCTTCCACAGACCTTCTGCATGACAGGGCTGAGAACTGCAGGGAAGTTGCTGCTCTTTATCCCAAAGAAGTTTTTACAATGAGGGTGGGCCCTGGCACAGGTTGCCCAGAGAAGCTGGGGCTGTTTCATCCCTGGAAATGTCCAAGGCCAGGTTGGAGGGGGCTTGGAGCAACCTGGGCTAGTGGAAGGTGTCCCTGCCCATGGCAGGGGGTGGACTAGATGACCTTTAAAGTCCCTTCCAACCCAAATATTTCTAGGATTCTGTAATGCTAAGACCTGTGTGTGATGGCTCTGCGGATGCAGCAGAGACAGACTTGGTGTGCTGGGAGCCCTGCGCACTGAAGAATTAAATTTCCCCTTTCAGGGAGAGCTGGTCTCCCGCCACAATAAGCAGAAGAACATTTGGCTGTGTTTCTCCACTTCTCTCCTAGACACTGCCACTCTCCCCAGGGCCAAACCCTCCATTTCTGGGCTGTGCAACAATGTACAGTTATGGCGACAGAACTCAAACAACCCAACAGTCTGTGGAGCAGCTGGGCAGCACCAACAGCAAACAAAGATCTGAAGGAGTTCACCTGGTTAAAAGAGCAGGGCTGCAGCCCCTGCCTGCTCCACCCATCCCCACACACCTCTGCAGGAAGGTCAGGGGCATCTTCTGGATGAGCACAAAGCAGCAGCACCAATATCAGACACTTTGCATTCAACATCCCAAAACTCAGGGTGGGAAGAGCCATTCACAGAGGCCCTTCCGAGAAAGGAAGGACACCTCACATGAAGAGGCTGTTGCAGACAGGTTCTACCCCCCACAGTGCATCTTTTTTTTTTTTTTTTCTTCATTGCCTGGTTAAAATAATTCCCTCCTCTTGCGAAAATATCATGTGGAACTTCTATATGTTAAGTCTTGGTCAGATAAGGAATAGAAAAAGAAGGAAAAGTCATCTCAGCTGCAGGAGACTCAAAAAAGATCCTTTCAGAGGTGTGAAACGTTTCTGACCAGCCTTGGTAGCTGCAGCCAGGGCTGTACTGCAGTCTGGGATGTGGGGAAAGCACTCCAGAAAACAGAGTCCTACAGCAGAGATGGAATTATTTGGATTTTCCACCCCATTACATCAAGTGCCCTTTTCCCTCTCCATCACTCCCTAAAACTGCTTATAATATGTAATTTGCCTTCAGAAAATTAATCATCATCTCCCTCATTCCATCCTTTTTTTTTTTTTTCATTGAATTCCCACTCAGGTATGACTGTATTTTTAGTGGGCAGAAATTAAATATTTCACCCCCAAGCCCATAGACCTCAGTTTCAAAAGTTTGTCTTTCTTTCTTCTTTTTCTTTTCTTTTCTTTTCTCTTTTCTCTCTTCTCTTCTCTTCTCTTCTTTCTTTCCTTCTTTCTTTCTTTCCTTCTTTCTTTCTTTCCTTCTTTCTTTCTTTCCTTCTTTCTTTCTTTCCTTCTTTCTTTCTTTCCTTCTTTCTTTCTTTCCTTCTTTCTTTCTTTCCTTCTTTCTTTCTTTCCTTCTTTCTTTCTTTCCTTCTTTCTTTCTTTCCTTCTTTCTTTCTTTCCTTCTTTCTTTCTTTCCTTCTTTCTTTCTTTCCTTCTTTCTTTCTTTCCTTCTTTCTTTCTTTCCTTCTTTCTTTCTTTCCTTCTTTCTTTCTTTCCTTCTTTCTTTCTTTCCTTCTTTCTTTCTTTCCTTCTTTCTTTCTTTCCTTCTTTCTTTCTTTCCTTCTTTCTTTCTTTCCTTCTTTCTTTCTTTCCTTCCTTCCTTCCTTCTTTTTCTCTCGTTCTCCCTTTCTTTTTCTTTCTTTTTTTCACTTCTCCCTTTCTTCTTTGGGACTTTTTTTCAGTGCTCAG
>VXAY01004361.1:801803-826443 GCA_013399855.1 Oxyruncus cristatus | reverse complement strand
AAAAAAAAAAAATCAAGCCACAAAGGAAATGCATTACTCAGTCAGTCCCAAGTTTTAGAAATTAATTATCTGTCGATTCCTGAATCCATGGTATCAGCTGGAGTTTTATCTCTGGTCTCACTCAGGTAGCAACACAGCATTTTGAACAGAAGAAATTTTGAAGTCTGCAAACTAAATAGAGATGTCCCTCCTGATTAAAAGGTGCACTGCATCTCCATAATGCACTGGGAGAAACTCAGTCTCAGAAGGATTCTGGGATGGTTTGATACTGAAATGGATGTAATAAAGAATTCAACCTGCTGCTGAGAGACATTTCTCTTGCAAATTGGTTATAAACAGTACTACTGATGGCATTGATATGAGAAGGAAGAATGAAAAAATAAGGAAGCCTAGTTTTGGATGTATTTCTGTCCATGGCTGATTGCAAATGCCAGTTGAAGATCTTATTGTTGGGGCTTTTCTCAAATAGTTTTTTTTTTCCCAGTTGAATTTTTATTTTCTGAAAGTCTTGGACCACATGCTGCAACTTCCCTGTTCACCAGGAACTTCTTAAGAGTCCCTGATTCCATCCAGCTGTTTGAGCCCGAAAAACAGAAGCAAAAAATGGGATCACTGTCTTTGCAGGGTTTTGACCCAAGCTCTCTTTCCCTGGTGGAAAGGAACTTCCAGGGGTAAAACCCAGAAATACCAACCGCAGTGGTCTGCATTTCCCAGAAAGATTCAAATAATAGGAATGTTTCAGCTTGGTGTTTCATTGCCTTCCTGGCCCCTGCCGCTCTCCACCTTCCAGGTGCCAACAAGATCTTCAGTGGGATTCTGGGAAACACGAGAGACCTGCAGCTTCTGATCAAATAAAAGGAATGGAACAAGAAAAGAAGAAGTAAGGGGGAAACAAGCCAGAATAAAGCAGATAAGCAAGAAAAAGAAGTGAGGTACAGACCTGATGATATTTCTAGGTGGCCCAGGGAATTTTTGTTCATCCCCAAGACATTGGTGTTTATCTGAATAAGGATCTTCCTGCTCTTCCATGTGAGCACAGTTTCCCTCCCTTCCCTTTCCCTGGCTCCGTTCTTCCTTTCTCTTTTCCCTTCCCTTGCTCTTTAACAGCAATGTCTTCAAAAATGAGCTCTCCTGCTTTCCAGGGTGGGTACTGAGCCATGCAGGCCACCGCAGTGAACGGTTCCCAACCAGCTTTGCCAAGCAGGCTTTGGACTGGGATTAGTTTTTCCCCAAATCACTGCTCCTCCTGGCAGCCCAGCCAGTCCCTCCCACACTCCTTTCTCTGCACAGAGCAGGGCTCTGCCTGGCAGAGCCATTCCCATCCTGAGGGACATGCAAGATGCCTCACTGGTACCTGCTTTCCTTCGCTTGCCTCCCCGTCCCTGATTCCAACCGTCCAAACCGAACTCTGGGGTAATTCAAACAAAAACAGATATGGGAGATACAGGGGGTTTTTTGGGGGGGTTGTTTTTTAAACTCTCCCTTATCTCTGAGGAATTTACAGGGTTTGATTTCTCAATTGCTTTTTTATTCCTCCTCTGACTTGCTCAGTGCTGGGGTTGTCGCTCTGACCTCCAGCAGCAGAACTTTCTCTCCATTCCCGGCACTGTCCCGGAGCGCTTTGCAGCTCATTGAAAACCCATTAATTCTGTCTGTGCCCTATCAGATTAAAACTTCTCTTCAAATAACATTTCAAATATCAGCTGCTTCGCCTTAATATCTTTCTTCCATAACATTTCTCCCGGCTCCACACACACACTCTGCTCCCCTGGGTAATTCCCTTTTCTTACACATATTGTTGATTCTTTAAGAACACACACTCTCCACTCCCTCTTTTTGCTGATGTTCTCCACTGCATCTTGCTCTCTCCTACCTCATGTCCTCTTTCTTATGCCCTTATTCTGTTCCTCTCGTATAAGGAGAAGCAGCAGGTCTTTTCTATATTTCCCAGAGCCCCAAATTACAGCCCCAATGGAGAACTGCTGTTACCAGAGACTTCCCACTTGGTCAGACAGCAAAACTCTGCTGCATGTTCATCAAAACAGCAGCCACTGAATTTGCTGGGGCCATACCAGTAGAAGCATAAACATGTGTTTCTGAGTAACCCTGAAGACCCACACCAGCGATTCCCCACCAACCAACCAGCCAAGACATCCCTGTTTCCACTGGACTGAGTTCCAATCTCTTACGGCCAGACTTCAGCTCCAGGGAACAGGGAGGCTGTGAGGTCTTTCACACCCCACCAACCTCACTGACAGGCCTGAGCTATGACTCCACAGCCTCTGTCACAAGACTTTTGGGGGTGGTAACTCGTTTTTGTTTCCATCAGTGAGCCCCAGAAGTTCTGGATGCAGCATGGAGACCATGACTCAGTACATCCTCCCCTTCCTCAGCCAACTCCTTCCAGATTTGGAACAGCAAAGCTTGGATGTGGGTTCATTGTCAGTGGGCATGGGTTTGTGTAGGAGAAAGGCAAAAAGGGATGACAAACACTTGATGCCATTAGAAAACCTCTTCTGATGTCATTGAGGACCTTGCAGCCTCTGCCCAGAAGCAGAAATTATCCTGGGCCAGTGGAGTTTGTTGTGGTTTCTCCTTGCTGGTAACGCCAAGGTCATGGGGTTTAATCCCTGTCTGAGCCATTCACTGAAGAGTTGGACTCGATGATCCTTGTGGGTCCCTTCCAACTCAGAACACTCTGTGATTCTGACTTTTCAAAGCGCTTATCTTAACTTCCCCACTCCCTTAATCCTTCTCCCCTCTCCTGCTGCTCGGCTGGCAGAGACCTGTGTCTGCCAGGGCGGTGCTGACAGACTGCCAGGCTTCATGCCAGGGAAGCAGGGCAGAAGTCAGTGAGAGGAAGCAGAGTGGGCAGCAGGCTCCTCTTGCAGAGGAAATGCTGATAACCCGTAAGAATCATCTCTCACACAGGCAATATGTTTGTGTTGACCCAGGAAATGAGAGTGGAGATGGGAGATGTGGTGTGGAGGAACTAAGTACCACAGGGGTGACAGAACACAGGGGTGAGATTGTTCCCCTCTTGCAGGTCCCTCCCCCCCCAGCAGGGCATGGAGAGCACCCCTGGCCTGGTGGCAAGGGCTGGGTGGGACATGGACATTTCAATCCAGCCTGAGGAGCTGCTTTGGGGGACCCAGCAGTGTCAAACACAGGGGACTCTAAAGCTGCTGCTGAAGATGCCACTCTCAGCTCTCCTTCCCCAGTCTTTGAGCTCTGATACAGCAACAACCATAAACTCAGAGCCAGAAGACACATCAATCCTTTGGCATCATTCATGTGCCCAAGAGACCTTCACCCCACATGGACTCAGGTCTAACCCCCACCCTGATTGCCAACTGATGACTCTCCAGTAAGTCAAACTACCACAGCTTCCAATCCCTGCTGATTCCATGGGATTTTAGGATATGGTGCATCCAAGCATTAACACAGCCAATTATTTTTTTCCTGGGTGACTGAGGCAAGGCAGTTTGATTGGGGCAGAATTGTCTAATGTGGTCTGAAATATTCAAGAGGAACAGGCTCTGCATATATTTTGTTCAGTGCATTTGGGAAGAGGTTGCCCACAGAGAGAAGGAATGCTCCATATGGATTTAAACCTGTGCAAGGTGGAATGGACTCAGCTCAGTAGTTTGCAATACATTATTTATCAGAGGAGTTTATCTTCTATTTTTGCTTATGGTATTCCTCAGATCATTTTTTTTTCCACAGTCCTTCATTATTCAAGCATAGTTGGTGATTTTACAAATACATATGTACAGATGAAATCTCTAAAGATTTCTCAGAAGAGGTTTTAGTTGGTCTCAGTCTTTCAGCTGCAATGGCTGAGTTGAATCATCTGTCCCTGGTCTTACTGTTCACAATAGGAGGAAGTTGCAATAACCACTGAATAGCCATGCACGTTAATTTTGAAATTCCTGTTCATCTGGAAAAGTTCTGTGGTGTGAATGTTTATTGCCATTGTTGTTATTACTGTTTATTTTTTAATAGCAGGAGGAGCTCCATTGTCCCTGGTCTCCTGGTGGACACCAGAGGGGTGCAAGACAACTGAAGGAACTTCATTATATGTTTGGAGAATGCGTTAATACCAACAGTACCATTATATTCTTCCTGTCTGGTATATTTTCCTGAACTGAATATTTAATTCTACTTCAAGGACCAGCTTTAGCATATGCAGGGCCCTGTGTGAAATCAACACAGCATTCCCAGAGAGGAAAATTATATGGATGGGAGTATCGGAGGCTGGAATTATGAAAACTATATATAAAATAAAAAAAATCTGGACCCATGCTGACTCTTTTCTACTTATAGCCATTTATCTAGACCTGGTCTAGTGGCACGAACAAAGAGCAAATTAGTTGGATTTGCACCACTGCAAAGTAATCTTAAAAGAATTTATTTTGCAGTTTCCTAATCATTCCATCATTAGTGCCTCAGTCCACAGGCAGATTGGGAAATCTGCTTTCATGGGGGGTTGAAATTTAGAACAGGTAGAAGGATCTTTCACACTAAAACTGCTCCCAAAGGCGGGGGATGGCCTAAAGTGAGGTGGTTTAGGGGGAAGGATAGGACCCTTAAAGCTGGCTTGCCTTACCCTTCACCACTCAGAGAATCAGGACACAGGAAAATATTTCTCTGTGTTTCCCCTAAAGCCGAGTCCCCCCGACTTTCACCATTTTTGGGCTGGGGACTGAAATGCTGTCCCTGTTCCCAGCAATGGCCGAACTCGGAAACGTCGATCTCCCAATGATGTCTGCAGTTCTGAAAGGGAAAATAGAGGGGGAAATACGCAGAAGGATTTGCTGTGATGTCCAAGAACAAAGCAGCTTCACGCTGGAAATCAAGCCCCCTTTAAATGAAAGCTGGGGTCCCTAAAATCCAAGGCACACTCCTTAATTAGCCTCTTCTGCAAAACACAGGCAGCGAACGCTATCGTGAGGCAGCTCTTGGGCTTTATTTCCATGTTTGTTTGTCTGTTTGTTTCTGAGCAGCCAAAGAAAACTTCTCCAGGGACCTGTTTGATTCCTCTCTGCAGTCTGGGCTGGAATATTGATCCTGGAGAAGCGATGTGTGTTTTGTGTCTGCGTGTTGGAGAAGAGCTGTGAGTTTTGTGTGTGTGAGCATGCACAAGCCTGCAGGAAGGCAGAAAAGGTGAGACAGGCTTGGAATCCACCCTACCAGCCCCATCCCCTCCTCACAGCGCCTCTTCTCCTCCTCTCTCCAAGCCCAAGCTGTGAGAAGCTCATGTATTGCCATCGCTTCAAAACCCAGCTGTAATTTTCTGGCTAATGGAAGACGTATTGACAAAAGTTGACATTAAGTGGAACTAATTACACTGTAACTGCTAAATAACTAAGAAATAACTACCCTGTAATTTATGGTGCAGCACGGACTGCGTGCAGCAGCTTTCAGGGCCGCTCTATCTGCACTGAGCTCACTGATGCCTGAGCTGCAGAACTTCTCCCCTGCCAGGAGGATCCAGTCGCTGGGAAGTTGCCAGCCCTGTAAACACACAGTGCCATGATTAGAGCACAAACCCAGCCAGGCTTCCCACAACCCACCACAGCCCTGCTCCGGAGCAACAGGATAAATGACAGCTAAGGTGCTCTGCCTGGAGCATTCCTTTTATTCCTGGTTTTCATTTAAAGCCCTAATCCCATCTGGGATGCTCTCTCTCTCCCTGCGAGGTGTGTGCAGGGCTCTGTGCCACCTCCTGCATCACCTTCCCATCGTGGATACCAAGGACTGGGACATGTAAAAGTGCAGGTTTGCTGCCTGTGGCACCAACCCCTCTCCTCTACACCAATAACCTGTTGAACGAGGCGTCAGGCACAGAGCTGGGAGCAGGGGAAGGCGAGATGGGGAATGCCAAAGGGCAGGGGGAATCTCTTCCATACATCACTGTCACGCAGCCGTATCGACACCCAATTCAGAAGGTACAGCTGAACGTGCCCTGTTCCATCTGATCAAACTCTGGATTTCTCAGGGCTTATCGTTAAAGTTGATGAGAAAACAGGCATTCAGTCTCCAGAGGAATCTAGCAACTAAACATTTGTTTGTGTCTCAGATAGGAGCAAATCAGAAAATACGGGTTTGAAATATTGCTCTTCAGAAGTTATGCCACCACCTACTGAAATGCCTCATTTTGGTATTATTGGAATGCAGTTTAGAAGTGCAGTACTGGATGGCATATAGATATGCAACAGAACAAAATTAAGAATCTAATATAGAAGTGAAAACAAGTGGGAAATGAAGCAGGAAACAGTTGAAATAATAAAAAATTTAAAATCCATTTTGATTTCAGATTGATTCAATATTTTGCCTTTGAAATGTCATTGGAATTAGAGTACTCCAATGAAGCATTCACATTTTTACCTATTACCTAAAGAACGGCCTTTTCCCAGGGGCAAAATGTTCCATAGACCAATTTACAACCAAGTACAGACCACAAATGTTTTAGCCTGGAAACTCTTCGGCACAGAAGTGAGAACTTTGTGCTTTGTTGGTGCAGCTCCGAGCACGGCAGGGCAGATCTCCAGGCACCCCCTCCACAGAAAGCACAAATAATAGAGCTGTTGGTCTGGAGTTTTGCTGATGAGCCCCAGAGGAAGTTGTATTGTGCATAAGAAGACCATAGAGTTTGGAGGTAATGAGAGAAGGGAGAGGGAAAAATCAGTCTGCGTTGGAGACAGGAAGACAGACAGAGAAAAGAGAGTGAGATTGCAAAGATAGACAGGTGGGGAGGAAGAGAGAGGTGCAATTCAGCACCTGCTCCTGCCTGATTCGTTCCACCTCCATTATCATGCACCAGAACAACTCATTCTTCTTTTTTTTTTTTTTTTTTTTTTTTCCCAGAAAGCGTAATAATGTTCCACAGGTGAAGGAGTTATCTCAGCTTTTCTCTTTTCCAGCAAAGCTAACACTTGGTACATGAAATAAAGGTTATCTTGAAAAATAGACGCTGCAACTCGCATACAAAGGAGCCCTTTCCTGTGACAGGGAGTCTTTTCTGAAGGGGTCTGTTCAGTTTTGTGCTCAGAAGAGAAAGGGGAAGAAAATGGAATTGACTGCTTAGTCCCCCTGCCAGGTTTCCCAGTTGACTGTCGAACAGGACCTGGGAGACTCCCTCCCATGCCACGAAGAGCAGGTTAGCCCTGGGGAGATAGCAAGGATGGGGATGGAGAGGAAGGAAACACTGCTGGTCACGCCAGGGATTAGGGCAAAATTCACCTTTTACATCCCTCCCAAATCCATGAGGTCAGGGATGCTCTGAGGGGCAAAGCCTGCATGTGTGCAGAGTCCCAGGTGCACAAGAAGGGGAAGGGAAAGGCGAATTTCGTGGGGGTTGTGTGTCAGGATGACTAAAGCACGAGACACAGCTGCCCACACCGAGGGGAGCAGGGCATTGATGCTGGTGCTCCTGCCTGTGTGATCTCCTCTGCTGTGCTCTCAGCATCCCTGTGCTGCTGCCTCCACCTGCCTTCTGCTGCTCCCTGCTCGTGGATCCAGCCTGGCAGGGCCAGGGCTGTGCTGGTGGGAGTCTGTTCACTGCCACTGCTGAAACAACAACATAAAGCGTGTTTTGATGCATTCCCTGTGCTGCCGAATCTGGGCATTTCTTAAAACCAACCCTAAAATCATCTCCAAAGAGAAGCAGCCCATTTAAATGACTAAATAAAAGGTTTGGCTGTAGTTTTTCATGAAGGACTGGTGTGAACCAATACACTGCCTCGTGCCCTGCAGCTCACTAAATAACAGTAAGGGATCCACAGAGCTGGGCTCTGTGATGGCTCCTTTCAAGTGTCACTGGGCTGCTGAGGAGGAACAAGGACATCTCCTGGGCAGCACCACCAGGGATCTCAGGTGTGTATTTAGTGTTCAGCTGGAACAGGCCTGGGTGTGTTCACACCTAATTTCCTTGCAACAGCCGCCTGTCACTTTAATGTTCTTGGAACATTACGAAACAAAAAACCTCCCAAAGCCCTTACAGAAGGGATGTATTTATTTTACTAGCAGTTCCTGTCACTGTGATCAGCCCTTGGGTGAAAAGTGGATTTTTATTCTCGTTGAATTTTGTTTTCTTTTTAAATAATTGACAATAATTTTGCAAAGCTCCAGAATTTGCCTTTCCTCACATCAAACTGCTGGAAGTCCCCAAGTAGCTCTAATATCACTCACATAACTCAAGAGTGATATCACACACCTTGGGCTCAGTCATGCAGCTCAGTCAGTCAAATATTCCCTTGTTTTGAAGGCACTGGACGCCAGTGTGGATGTTGGTGACACGCTGCCATTTCAGGATTAGAAAATGAGGCTCCCTCAGAACCCCTCCCTCCCCTCAGAGGATCCCTTCCCATTGTCTTGCAGTGAGCAGCGGTTCAAAGACTGTCAGAGCAAATAAACATGACACAGTAACTGAGAACATCAAAGAGCATTATGTTTTCCATACATAAAGAGTGACAAGCTGCCTAACACTTTATATTAAAAATTCAGACAAAAAACAATTCAAGAAAAATCAAAGCAAAGTCTCCAAGAGAGAGTCAGACGCCGCACTCTTCTGTTACAGGCTCTTATCTTTTTTGCCTTGCAAAGTGTCCTTTAAAACCCTGCTCCTAAAAATATATAGAGAGCCTTATTTTCCGCGGTTATGTTGTTGCTGTTTATAGAGGAAAGGAAAGGTATACGTAAATGTTGTGGTGCAATATCAGCAGAGTCAACTCCTGGAATGGAAACCTCTGCCATTCCAGTAGGTGAAGCTGGAAGTAATCCTTGGAGAGAGCGAAGTCCATCACCACAATCACAATCCCCGATTAAATCTCTGAAAGCTGGATTTATGGACTCAGTTCTGGGGCTATGAAGAGGTGGCCCAGGCACCATGGAGAAAAGAAATGACAGGTGTAAGGACAGAAGATATGACATCCTCTATTTGGCAAAATAACTGAATAAATGACATACAAAAATGATGGGAAGTAAGGAATTAAACCTGTTGGTGGAAGGTAGATGCTGTTGAAGAGCAGAGATGGAATAGAGCTATTTATATGCCATGGAAAGCCTTGGCATGAGCTGGGCACCCTTTGAAAAATGATGGAAACATTAAAGGAAACATTTAGTTTCAAAGAACTGAAAATCCCAGTGAATTGGGATTGAATTTAGTAAGGAGGTTTGGACCAAAAAAAAAGGGAACAGAAGGAATTTGGAAAATCTTTCAATATTTCAAAACTTTGTTAAAAGATTTATAAGTGTTTTATATGTATAAGTGAGCTTTCCTTTGTTTTACATCAGCATTTTCATTTTAAAAATCAGCTTAAAGCAAAACTAGGTGAAGAGGTTAAATAACTTTGAGAAGAGACATTCAGTTCTTAAGCAAATGTAGTGCTCCAGATTAAACACGGGGCTGGACTTGTCTTTAAATTCTTTCCTTTCATTCTCCTTTCAAATGTATTTTCAAACTCTAAATTATTTGAAGTGGATTTTGCCCTTTGACACTTCTTTTTTTTAGCTTCTTTTGCAAATATGTATTTAAAAAAAAAAAAATGTTCTTAACGTAGCTCTTATCACTGATAACCGCTGGAAAATTATATAAAACCAGCTGTTGTTTGCACAGTTCCTGAAAGGGCTTCAATAACACCCTGTTAACCGAATGACCAAGGGGACTGGATAAGACTCAGGGACAAACTCCTATGTGAGATTCCACTGGAGCACTGAAAGTGGTTCACCCCACACCTCGATGCTCTACCTTCTCTGTACATCCTGCTGCCCAACCTCTGCAATTCCAGCACCATTTCAATACCTCCTGCTGCCTCTCTAGTAAGGCAATGAAGCCCCAGGTAGGATTTCTGTGCACAAAATGACCACCTGGTGATGGCCTCGAGCTTCTTCCTTGTGCAGCTTGTTCTCCTCCCTCCGAATCCAGAGATTATGGGGTTTGCTCCGTCCTTCCTGCCCTCCAAGCTGTGCCTAAAAAAATCAAGGCCTTTGGGGACCAGCAAGGGAGCCACTGAAGCTTGTGCACAGAATATCCCCAGCTAATCCAAACCAGAGGCAACTGAACTGTGATTTGACTTGATTTGATTCTCTTTTTTTTGTTGTTGTTCTTCTGCGGGTGGTGTTCTTCTATCTGTTCCTATTTACAAGCCAGGGGTTATTTGAAGTGGGTTATTTATTTATTTATGCACTTCTATTATCACAAGAGCCAAACTGCAACCTTCAAGAAAGCATGTTTGTGAAGGGCGGTGGCGGGGGGAGCCAACAAATTGGAGTCAGGGAAAGGGGGCTACATCTTTATCAAAAGACAACATCAAATTAATTTCTCTCTGGTCTCAGGAACTCATGTAAAATTTATAGGCTGTTTGTTAATTTTCCTGTAGCGCCAGCAGCACTGGTGTTTGTGATTCAGGGGAAGGGATGGGAAGGGAAGGGAGGGGAAGGGAGGGGAGGGAAAGGGGGAGGCAGAGGAGGTGCACAGTGGCCTTGGCCGGGCTGACACGTGGAAGGACCTTGCTCACGTGCCAAACCTCACATGGGATGCGAGTGGGAAGGCAGCAGGATGGATGGGTTTGGATGGGGGCCCACTCACTCCTCTCCCTCCACAGCCAGGCTGCTTAAAATTCCAGTGGTGTCCCCAGCTCTCCCTACAAGGCTGCCCTTTCAACACCAACACAATGACTTCTCTTCCATAACCCAACAGGCAATTTAGTAGGTTCACAACTCAAAATAGAAGGAGAATTAGTTTTGTGTGAACACACCTTCTTTGTGCTCGCCGCCACCTTCCTCTACCTTCTTCTTTATTTTCTGTTGGGTTCTGGAGCACGTCCCTGGAAGTGTGTGAGGCATTTCTGCCATTCCCATTCTCTCAGCAGGACAAGGGGCCACACTCTTAAGGCAGCTGGAAAAAAACAGGGAGGCATCCCCTGTGTCTTAACCGAGATGAGAAGGCACCGCTCCCCACCAGTGCTTTACAATGGCAAGGTCATTTTTGTTTTGTTCTCAAAAGTCCCTGCTGGAATTAGGGATTTGCAGCGTTCAGGAGCTTTTCTGGCTTTGACAAACCCCACATTTCGGCTGGGACCACGAGGTGCCACAGGGAGCAGCAGAGCCAGGGCAGGGGGGAATCATCTGGTATCTGTATCCTTCCTGTGTCTCCCAGCCCGGCAGAAAAGCTTTCAGAAACGCTGAGAGATTTGAAAAGGTCCCACTATGATTGTGTATGTCTGGTAACTTAGCAAAGGTCAATATTTCCCAGCAATGTTTACAAGCTGAAGCCTCGCACCACATTAGCAGCAAAAACAAACAAACAAACAGAACTGTGGGGAAAGTGAATTTCCCTTTCATCCCGAACTTTCACAGAAACCTGAAGCATCCGGATCTTAATTTTGAAGACATCACCTGGCAATAGTGCAAAAACACCTGGCTGGATGAGAATACATCTCTTTAAAACAGGCCTCTAGCCTTGATTTAAAGGCCTCAGCAGCCCAACACTTCCCTTGTTAGCTGTTCCCACAATTTAAGAGCCCTGCCAAGCAAGTACATGATTTGGTTTTTCTTTTCCTTTCTCCCTCCCCTTTTCACTTTCACCCAGCTAGAAAACAGGTGAGCAAAGCCCGTCCTACAGATGTACTGGAAATGATCAAGCCAACAGAAGATTGAGGTTAATTAGATTAACATGGAGAAGAATATTCTAGAATATTCTAGGGAATATAAACAATATTCTTAACATAAAGAATATTAAGAAATTGCTCCCCACCAGACAAGAGATTTTACACCAACTGCTAATAAACTACTGCATTAGACAGAAAGAAGGACCATCCCTGTGTGGGATGTAGCATTTGCCTTCCTCCCCTATTTCTTCCAGGACAGGAGTGTAGTCATCCTCCCAGCAGCCCAGGGAGGGGAGAAAGAGCATTCCTGCCAGCCAGGGGTGATTTCTTCCCTCCACAGCTATGGAGAGGAACACTGTGCTTCATAAACACACTTCAAAGATGCCACACTATTAAAAATACATGGACATCATGTGGATCTAAGCTAAATACATATGGCCTTTGATTGCTTGGCATTTCCAATTCATACAGGAACATTACTGCCATGCATTATTGATGATCAGAAGCATTTCACTGTCTCAGACTGAGGACACCTCTTCTCCCTTCCTCACATGCAGCACCCTCTGCTCAGAGACCGAACAGCCTAATTAAGCCGTGATTAACAGCACACACCATCCCGGCTGTCACCGATTTAGCTCTGGGAGTGCCACCGCTGCGAGCTGAGCGCTGAGCTGTCGCAGAGGGGTCCTGCTGGCAGGGAAGTGCCCCCTCCGCGTGTCCCAGCTGTTCTCCACACGTGCCAGGGCACATCTGGCCAGCTGGGCTTGGCTGGCGGGGGCCGCGGCACGGCGGGAGCCGCGCACCACATCGAGCGGTCCAGATGATGCTCTGCGGGGGGGA
This sequence comes from Oxyruncus cristatus, assembly GCA_013399855.1. NCBI lineage: Eukaryota > Metazoa > Chordata > Aves > Passeriformes > Cotingidae > Oxyruncus > Oxyruncus cristatus. Next base: position 813,991 of record VXAY01004361.1, on the reverse strand, counting down.
GAGGGAGGATGAGGCACTCGGCGAATGGGGAGTGAGGGACGGGAGGCGTTTGTTCGGCTTCAAGGGGTTTGAGGCTGCGGGGATGAGCCGGGCAACGGGCTGCTGGCTCAGCCTGGGAGGGGAGCAGTGGGAAAAACCCTCCCCGGCTCAGCCCCGTGCGGGGGGCTGGCGCTCACACCTCCGTGACTGTCCTGGCTCACAGCCCTGCGGGGACATCCCCCTCTCTGGGCTCTGCAGCTCGGCCGGGCTCTCCCACACCAGACAACATGAGTTTTCCTGGACAAACTCACATCCCTCCTCTCTATTCCACTTTGGGAAGTTCAAGCATCTTGTCTGTTCTCTCCGTCACTCATTGCTTCCCTCCTTCCTGGCCAAAAGCACAGTTGGACCCTGTGTGTTGTGTGTTCACATCCCCTGGACACTCACACTCTCCATGTCCTCTCACCACGTGCATCCCCGGTTGCTTTGGGGAAACTCTACACAGAAATGCCGGTGTCTCTCTGGCTGTCATTTCACTCTGACTCAGTCTCCCTCCCCCTTTTATTCTTTAAAAAAAAAGGAATTATCCAGAAGCAAGAATTTGGGAGGAGGAGAGGAAGATTTGGAAATAAAAAAGCAGAATCATTACAGTTGAGATACAGCTCTTGAAACTTATTAGCTCATGACTCATCTCTGAAAGGAGCTAATACCTTAATTTCATATTTCTCTGCTCAAATGGAGACCAAAGCATAAACTGAAATGAAACTTTACACTAATGGCTTCTTAATTACACCCATCTAAAAGCAATTACCTGAGGTTTAACAGATACAAAGTTAGGGTTGACTCGGTCAGTGGAAGGGAATTGTGCAGCGAGGTTGCCTGGGAAGGTGGAACAGGGAGGTACCAGGGCCAGGCTGCCTCTGCTCCCTCCTGCACCCCGATGTGCAGCCCAGCCGTGCTCCTCTGCAGTATCCCTGTGAGAGTGTGTGTAGCACCAGCCAGGTATCCACAGCGAGGGATATTCCTCAGGAATCCACTTGCTGTGGCAGCATCGGGATAGAAATTCACACCATAAGACTCCAGCGTGGAGGACTTGGCAAATGTAGAACCAATAATGTTTCCCTCTAGGAGACCAGACCTCCTGCATCCCAGCTCCCGCCTGATAAACCTTCTTCCTTCCACCTTCACACCCGGGGGAGAAGAACCATTCCTACCGGTCCCAGGGTACATTTTAAGAATTTCTTAATACTTATTGAAGGGTTTGCAATTATCCACACTAAGTTGCCACAGGAGATCAAGGTGGTGTCGCTGCTGTTATTATCAGGACTATTATTACTATTACTGTGGGTAGATGTCAGCTGTGTTTTGCTCACAGTTTAATGGTTTGGCACTAATAAAGGGATTCCAGAAAACCAGTGGAGTCCAGGCCACAGCAGATGTGTAGGTTTCCTGTATAATATGTGGGAGGAATTAACTTCCAGGAATGGGATTGAGAACGGGCAGTACCTGGTGCTGAGAGCCGTGTGAGCTGGGAAGCAGTAACTGTGGTGGAGGTGGATTTTAATCCCAATTCTCTCTAGAGCTTTAGTCTGAGCTGCAAGGAAACAGCTGCTTCCCTTCACAGCCCAGAAACCTCGAATGGATTTAGGTACCTTCTTTCCCTGAATCCAAATCCCAGGGAGGAGCCGTTCCATTCAGAGCACTGGAAATGCACTGCTGGGTGGTTCATCCCACCTCAAAGGTATGTATTCTCTTTGGTGAGCATTTAATCTCAAAAATAATCAACACAAGCCACAGTGAGACCTGCAAAAACGAGTGCTGTTGGACTCCTAGGCCAGCCAGGCTTGGGAGCTGGACACCTCCTTTTTTTTTTAAAGGAGCAAATGAAATCTTCTCTTTGGTGTTACACCCTGGAAGGACCATATCCTAGGAAGGGAAGGAGTATTATTTAACTTCATTTATTTAACTGTAGTGATAACTAAACCCAGCTTTCTGTGTATCAAGAAGATGGTGCAATTATTGAGCTACTGGCTAAAAAAGTGAAGGGGTGAAGCTGTTTTATGCCTCAGACACAAATTTGGTTGGAGCACACGATGTATTTGGAGCAGGGCTGATGGCTGAGGCCTCAGTGGGAACCCCTGAAGAGATCTGTCCCCTTTGGCACCACCAGTGCCAGGTCCCTGGCAGGAGCCAACCCTGCTGAGGATGGGAGAACATCCTCACATCACACATGTGATGTGTGATCATCAGCAGGAGGGAGGTTTTGAAGCTCATTATTTTCATCTTGGATAGCAGCTCCTAAACTCTCTCCTGCTCCCATCAGCAGCCACGTGGAGGACTGACCCTAAAATTATCAAATAAAATGTGCATGGGAAAGGGAGGGTTCTGTGGCAGTTTTTCGGCTCACGCAGCCAGCAACGACAGCCTCAGACCAGCCTCTCCAGACTCAAAAAGATCTTGCACCAGCTGGTGGCTTTGTGAGGGAAAAACGAATTTTGGGAGGAATAGCCACTGCTTAATGCTTGAAGGCATGGAAAGCTCCCCAAGCCTGCCCAGCCCCACCTCCTTTTGTGGGGCCTTGTACCATGTCACACCACTGAAGGAGATAACACAATTATGGGATAATTAGAGTCATCAGAAAGCGTTCTGCAATGGCAGGCTTTTAATTGACTTCCCCATTAACAGATAATGATCAGGCTCTGCCTCCTGCCAGGACGACCCCCCCGCACTTCTGTCCCCCCCCCGGGGACAAGTGGTTGACCTGAAAGGGAAACAGCACAGCTGTCCTGAGTTCATTCATGGCTGACACATCCTTCCACTGTGGTCGGGGAGGCAACAAACTGAGACTAATAGAAGGAAAAGAGGAGGTTTCCCTTCTCCTGCCCAGGGCAGGCTCTGATTCAGCAGAGTCAGACGAGGCTGCAGCCCCCTCCCGCCCCCAGATGCACATCCCGATCCTTCTCCTGTCAGCTCAAAGCTCTCCCCAGCGCTAGCCCAGGATCCTGCCCGCTTTCCTCCCCTCTAGTCTGTTCAGTAAAGAAGTTTAGAGAACACAAATGCAATTTCACAGCTTCTTTCAGGGTGCCAAACACCTGGTGTTTCTTCGCGCTGGAACGAAAGCCTAACGTTTCCATCTTATTTCGTGAGACACGACTGGGCTCAAGGCTCTTGTTCTGCAGGAAAAGGGTTGAATTCTCTTTCAGAGCTTGTTTCTCTGCGGTTAGGTATGATTTGCTGGCCTCACAAAGACCATTGGATACCCTGCTGCTGGAAACAACACATAGCGTGAGGCCTTGGTGTAATGGGATCATCCCGTGAGAAACATTTAACCCAGGTGCTGAGCTGTCATTTGGGTGCTGAGAACTTGGGAAAAAGGCAGCAGCTACTGTGTCCAAGCATAAATCTTGGTGAGGGTTTTAAATGTCCTTGCGATCCATCAAATAAATAAGTTTTTGCAGCAGCAGTGGGAAAAAAGCCAAGTTCCCTTTTCTTCCCAAAGCCTGGTAACCTGGATTCTCCACGAGTGACTCAGAAAGACCCCAATTCCTCTTGACTTCAAAGCACTGATGGGGCAGGAGGCAGCAGGTTCATTAACTAAACGTCAGCCAGACAGAGCTGGGAACTGCTCAACTCCTGCACAGGTCAAGAGCAGCACTAGTTTGAGGCTCTTTTTGCTGCCAGCTTCACAAATCTACTTGGAGTTTTAGAACTCTTTCCTTTCCCATTACACAAAATGTGCTTGAAACTGCCTAATTTATGTAAAAATTGTTTGGGAAGGACTGACAGACGAAGAGACAGAGAACAAGACTGTGGAAACTTGGTTTCCTTAGGAACCAATTTAAAAATAAACCGACTTTCTGCTAGGGATGTGGTGCCATCCTCAAGAGCCCAGGGCTTTCTACATCTGTAATTTTCCTTTGCTCTGGGGAAGATGTGTTGTCCTCACTCAGATGTTTTAAAACCAGTAACAATCTGAAGGACAGGATTTACTGAAGGGCAGCAGTTGAGATGTTCTTGGATTGGATGAACTGATAAAAATCAGTGCTGAAATCTGCAGAGCCTGATTTATGACAGCTGGAGACCTGGGCTTCTGTGTTCCTGCAAAAAGAGCAAGCAGCAAACCAACGTCTTCTGGTGCATCGATTGCCCTTTGTTGCAGAGCATTAGCTGGCAAATGGAACTCAATTCACGTGGCTGTAAAGGCAAATTTGAAACTTAAGCTAACAGGGTTTGTGGGAAGATGCTGGTTATTGTGGATTCCTGAAGTGAATCCTGAAGTCCTGAGGAACAGGCAGGAGGGAGGCAATGCAGGAGTGCCGCCAGCTCTCCAGACTGGCAGCAACTGGGAGCTCCAGACGTGCTCGGATTGCACCATTAATCTAACTGGAAATGGGGTATATTGATGCCATGCTGACCACAGGACATTCCAGGAACACAAAAAGACAATGTTGGCAAAGAATCTTCAAGGTCTCTCGTGAAAACCAGCATTGAGAAGTCTACATGTTTCTGCTGTCTTCACTGGTAGGGTCTTTTTTTTCTTGCTGAGGGCTCAGTTACGACCCATCCAACACATTCAGAGGGCCTGGGGTGCACCTTGACAGCCTTGCACAAGCAACTGGTGGCGGGAAGTGAAAGAACACAAAGAACTATGAGGATCTGGGTTTTAATTCCTTTTCGAGGCAGTTGGATAGAGATGGAAATCATCGCAAACTGTGTCTACCTCCTGAATGCAGGTCAGCAGACAGAGTATGTGACCAGTAAAAGCAAAGAGGCCCAGTTAGGCAATAAAGAAAAAGGGAATCAGTGACCAAAGTGTGTTTCTCTGGCACATTATTTTCCTGTCTAGACTGGTTGTCAGATGTTGTTTTGTTGTTCTGTATGCCCAGAGGCCAGACCAAAGCTGGGATCCCCACGTACAGGCAGCTTTGTTTAATGAGAGACAATCCTTGCCCCCAGGGATCTGTAATCAGAACAGGCAGGACAAACAAATGAAATAAAGTCTCTGCCTTCATCCTGTGTGTACCAATGGAAACAGGACCCCAAAGAGATTAAGTGCCTTGCCTGAGGCCACCCAGCAAACCTGTGGCAATGCCAAGGCAAAAACAAACACACGCATCCTCTGAATCCTAATACCAGCCTCTGAGACAACCCTGGGTGTACGTCTCCCTGTTTCCACAGGAATCCAGGGAGATCCCACTTAAAACACTGATGCTGCTCCACCACAGCTGCATTTCTTCCTGGAAAAATCCAGCACATCAGCTCCTCTTTCCTTGCAGAACCTACAGATGCTTTATTACCTCCCTGGAGTGGGCGACAGCTCCTTCCCTGAAGGCACTGGGAGGAGCCGGTGGAGGTGGGGGGGGAGGGAAGAGTCACCAGCCTTTCTGACGCTGGAATGTAAATAGTGTTTTGCAAAAGAGCCATTTATCAGTGAAATTATAGAATCTGTTTGAAGATCCCCCTGGAGGACGCACTAAAAAGATGGCTTGTATGGGACTTAACGAGAGGTTTCCTGCAACACGCCCGGGCTCCGTGTAGGCAGGAGCACTTTGCTGGGAATTAAATCCGCGTTGGAAATGTTAATAAATGCAGACACATGTTCCCGTTTGTAGGACGCGCTGTGCCTCCTTTATTTATTTCCTTCATTTCATTCTCCTGGATGTAGCTCCGGTGCCAGCCCCTTTCCCTGACACCTCCCTGGGGAAGAAGTTGCCGCGTCTCTCTTCTTTCCAGCCCCCTGCAGCCCTTGGAGCCTGTTGTGCTGCTGTGGAGCCTCCAGCCAGGAGCACAGAGATACCTGCAGGGGGCTGGATGACTTCATTTCTGGGCAGGTATCAGCTTCCATCCAGGACCCAAACAAACTCAAGAATAGATGAGGCAAAACTTTCTCGCTAATCGAGGCTGTGGAAAGGAGTCCCCCATCTGCTCTGCTGGCAGAGGGATGGAAAAGAACCATGGTTTCCAAACAGAGATATCCACCTGGATTGACTTTCCCTGTCTCATGGCTGAAGCCCCAGGTGCATCCCATATGGAACAGCTGATCAGGTGTTTCTGCTGTCTGGAGCAAACACAGGATGATCTCCAGCACAGCAACAACTGGAAAAAATAAAGTCAATTTTCTTCCTCACTGGAAGAAAACCTAAACAGTCCTCAGCTTTCCACAGCCCTCATCTTTGCTGTGACTCAGACCAGCACCTTGGCCCACTTGTACCTGCAGATAAACCCTGTGAACAGCCTGGAAGATGAAGCCAGTACTAGAGGGTAGCCTGTCCCTCACATCTCTTTCTAGGAGATGAACACATCCCAGTGAATTCATTCCAATATCATCTACTTATTTCCTCCTTTTTCTGTTCAGGCAGCTCCACTAGGAAAGAGTTTGGCCTGGTTTCTAGAGCATAGTAGGTGCTCAAAGCTCTGCTGAGGTGCTCAGCTTGCTTGAAAAAGCAGATATTCCTCTTTAAGATCCCAAATCAAGCATTCATAGGAATCCCTTGGTACTGTTGGCAAATTCAAGTCCAACTGAATCAAGCGTGCATTAACAAGAAATAGAACTAAGAGTCTGTAGAAATTATCCTTCCATTTCTGCACAGCAGCCTGCCTGGTGTCTTTGCCCCTCCCCACACAGCAAAAGGCTGCAGAACCTCAGCCCTTCCTTATATTACCTTGGGTATCTGTCTCCTGCCCTGTCTCCTGCAGTTGGGTATCCAACTGCAGTTGGATAACCTTCCTGCACACAGACTGTTAATTTGATCAGCCCCTTCCCTATCAATTCCATACTATTTACCTTGTCTAGATGGTTAATATTCTTTCTCCCTCTCCTCTCACCTATCACAGCCACAGCCCTTCAGCATCTCCTTCCCCACAGCCAAACTTTTAAGGGTGTCTCTGGGCAATCCCCCTCACATCCCTCCTGTGAACAGTGTAATTGCTCTCAGGCTCTCTCAGCCTTCAATTTGAAGCAGATTCTCCCCCTCCTCCTGTTTCTTCTGCTCCTCTTTGCTGGTCCTATTTATTATAGAAGAAGGAAGAGATGAATTAACCAGACCCCTGCGTCTGTCTGAGGGCAGCTGAGCCCGACTCATGGGCCCAGTAAAATCCAGGAAAGCCAATGATTGAAAGTCAGCCTTGGATCTAATCTTTTTTTCAGTTCATATTATTCCCCCTTCCTCTAATTTAATTTACAATATAATTTCATATTCCTCCTCTAAAGCAGGAGAACTTCTCTCTTTATATGTACATATATTTTTTTACCCTGCCAAGTTGGATTTGTGTCTGATTTTATTTTATTTTGTTAAACAAGGAGGCTGAAGTCACTTTATTTCCTCAAATAGAGCAGGAGGATAAATCATTGCTGCAGATGTGCTGAGGCATCTTTCCAAACTGTGGCTCTTAAGTGGGAATGGAAGAAAGTACTTCAACCAGGCATTTAGCACCTGAGTGAGGGATTGCCCTTCAAATATTTGGTGTATTATATCCATTGGAGTATATTATACCACATTAACAAGTATTGATTTGACTGCTCCTTCTGGAGCTGGAAGAAATATTTACAGGTGTATGAAGCTGCTGAAGAGGTCAGAGACCTTTATTACTTTATTAACTAGTTCTTTCTAATGAGATTCTGGTTCACCACCGGGAATCAGAGTCCACACAGTACAAACGAGCAGCAGTAACAGTGGCCACAAACCAGTGCAAGCAGATGTTGAACAAGGGTCCTGTGGCCCCTTCCCACATGGCTTTTCCTCACACTTTCCAATGTTTTCACAGCACAACTAAGTTTTTGCAAGGAAAAGAGCTGTGAAATGGGTTGGTGTGGATCAATAGCGGCAGGAATGAGCCACCCCTCCTCTCCCCCCAGCCCCTCCTATTCAGCACAGGATCAGCCAAGCCTCCCACTAAATGAAAAATCCACTTTCATTGTATACCACATTCTGTCTTTGCCTAAAGCTCTGCAATATCTGTTTACTGTTCAAAATTAAGTTTAATTCCCAGCAAAAAGAAAGAAATTAAAATAAGACTTTGTTTTTAAAAAAACAGCAGAGAAGAATCATGACTCTTTCAAAGCAATCCAGTGCTTTAACAAAACCATTCCCGAGGTAGCCCTGAAGGTTCAGGTGGGAAGTTTCTCAGGAAGACTTTTAGAGAGGAGATCACAAAGGAATCTAAAGGATCCTAAAGGAATTTCCTTCTTCTTGCAGTCCCCAAACTTCCTGCCTTGCCTAAAAATCCTCCTTATGAAGAAGTGGTTCTTGTAGCAGAGGCCAGTTGTGCCACAGTGGGGTGTGAGCATCCCTAAGCACCAGGGATACAAAACCAGGTATTTCTGGTAAAGTCATCAAATTCCCTCTTTTCAGTTTGCTGCACACAATAATCATGCCTACCTAGTGAAAGCTATTTATAAATGTATTTATAAACGCTCTTCTCACAGCCAGCAATATTGCTTCTTCCCTTTTTCAGGGAATCACCGAAACAAGGTGGTTCCAGTAACCACCAGTCTTAAGAAAAAGAACCAGGATGACCTTGGAGCAAGCACTGAAATAAATGCTGTAATGGAATTTTCACATCATTGAGGTCAGCAGTATTTTTTTTTCTTCTCCAGTGTTCCAGAAGTTTCCTTGAGGAGGCATCTACACCACAAGCTGGGTTCAAAGTTTTAAGCATTTGAAATTTTGTCTAACTTTATAAGCAAGTAACTTGCATCCTGACTGCCACAATCCATCCTGAAGCATCAAGAGAACTATGATTATCAGAGGAGGGGTGGGTTATACTTTTAAGGCCTGAATCATATCTCAGTATCAAGATGGTCCCTTGGCCATCTTGCCTGACCACAGTAAAGCAGCTCCATTTCTGTGACCGTGTCGTTTCCAAAATCTTTGTGCAAGATGTCTACAAGATCTACAGGCTTTCCCACCAGATTTTATGTGATGGACCTTGCTTCTTGCTTTAAACTCAAAAAAAATGGGGAGTTATTATCACACCAAATGGTTTCCATCTCTATTCCACCATGGAGACAATTGATTCATCTCAGGCCAAGCCAGTGTGACAGGAATATCCATCCATTCAAGGACAATTCCCAGGTAGGATGGGCTGCTAAATGAATGCACCAGATTGCAGCTGACACCCATAATGCTGATTTTCCCCTCTCCTTATAATCATAATGGGATCTCAGCAATAGAGATGGATTTGCTAATTTCCATCTCCTCTCACTTTCTCCTTTAATCACTGTCAGGCATAAATTAATTTCTCCTTAAAGAGCTTTTCAGGTAGAGATTCCGTCATTGCATAGTGCACTTAAAGGTCCTAAATCAGGGTAATCCCAGAACATTTCCTTTCCAAACTGAGATTTCCGAGCGTGTAAACGTGAATCATCCAACCAACATCACAGGCCTTTTACTTGGGGTTGGGGAAAGAAGGAGCAAAGTTGAATTCTTAGTGTGGGATGTTCAAAAACGAGGTGAGAACTGTGCTACCAAGTCAGCCCGGTGCTGCTTCTGAAGGACTGTATTTATCCCACCTCTGTCAAACAGCAGTTCTAGAAGTACAGTGTTGTAGCTGTATCCGTGGAAAATGGGGAGAGGAGAGTGTCCAGAGGGAAGTTCAGCCCTTTTAAGATCTAAATTTCCACCCAGAGGTCTTTGTTTTTCTTTGCTGCTCTGACACTGACTGTGCATCTCAAATCAGGTGGTTTAAGAATATTTCAGCGCACACAGGGTGCACCTGAAAGCCAAAATGCTGCACTGAAATATAGGCTGGGGGAAAGCAGAAAGCTCTCTAACGAAACCAGAAGGAGTAAAATCATTAAGCAAAGATATAATTTTTCTAAAAAAAAAAAAAGAAAAAGAAAAAGAAAGAAAGCTAGTGAATAAATTATCATTGCTTTTCATTAAAAATTCAGTGGAGATGAAACTGTGTGTGGTGATAATGAGCAAATGTTTATATTTGCAGAGAAGTGTAACTGCATGGATGGAAAGTTATTGATTTATCCCCAGCTTTCACACATTTTGTGCAGCTCCTTGGATGGATGTCTGTCCAGCTGGCTACACAACCAGCAAATGGAAGAGTTGTTACATCCTGAAAAATGGGTATAACTCATTAAAAATTATTTTCTGGGGAAATTCAAGCTATTTTTTGCAATGCCCTATAGAGTTACTCTTTTAGGAGAAGCAAATCTAAAGACAACATCTACCTTATTCTCTCTGACCCCAAGTTTTCATATCACTGAAAATACTGGGGGGTTGGGGAGGGAGGGAAAAAGTCCACAAACCATTATTCAGTGTTTCAGTTTGTCTGAAACTTACTTTTCCTCTCCATAACATTGACAAAATAAAAATTCCTTTCTTTATAATTTAAGCATTTTTTCCCCACTTCTCACCATAGGTGGGTTATTTATTCCCCTAAACTTCCTAGCAGGAAGTTGTGGCACTGCAGAAACTCCCAAGATTGTTTTCTCTTATCCTCTGCCCTTACCATCAGGATTCCATGTGTCTCCTTCAAAAGGCTTGTTTTTTGCAGCACAGACATCCTTGGTTTTCCAGCCATCTGGATTCTTAGTTCTTTCCCTTCCCTTCTTTCCCCATCCTTTCCTTTTCCATCAGTGTCTTCACCCACAGCGTCTCCCCTGATCCAGGCTGCCCTCACCTTGCAGTATCACAGAATCATTAGGATTGCAAAAGACTTCCAAGAGCATCAACTCCAACGTGTGACCGATCCCCACCTTGTCAACTAAACCGTGGCACTGAGTGCCTCATCCAGTGGTTTTGGAACACATCCAGGGATGGTGGCTCCACCACCTCCCTGGGCAAACCCTTCCAATCCTTGACAACCCTTTCAGTGAAGAAATTCTTCCTGATGTCCAGCCTGAACAGCTTGAGGCCCTTTCCTCGTGTCCTATCAGGTGCGAGGACACTGATCCAAACCTCCCAAGCCGCGACTGGTGCCAACACCCTCTCCTTTTCCCTCCAGTGTCGTCTTTAAGTGTTTCCAAACTATGTCTTTTCCAGGCTCCCAGGCAGCCAGTTGGCACCGTCTCAGACGAGCCTGTGAATGGCGAACGCGGAGATACACTGGGATAAAATGAGCTCCTCTTATTGATTTTCCAAACCAATATGGCACCGACGCCGCCTCTTTGTGCCATTTCCCTCCTCTGCCAGGAGGCATTCACACCTCTTCCATCACTTTAATTAGACATTACACCTGACACAAATGCTGAGTTGATTAACCTTAAAGGAGCTGAATGGGTTGTGTGGTCGTTAACACGGGCCCCTGACACCCCATAACTCACGTTAACATGTGCTGTTGCACAAACTCGCAGCTTCTCCAGCTCGCTCTCCGAAGCCACAATGCGGTGTAATGGCATCTACAGAGAGCTTTTTATGAGACTGTCTCACATAATAATGCTATAAAAGCCAGATTTAAAAGATGGATTGCCCTGGACTCCACAGACTTCACTTTTTAATGTTTACATAAATGCACCTTTTCTGCTGTGTGTTCGGATAACGGGCCTTCCCAAGTCGGGCGAGTCAAGGGAACCATGAGCTTTGCCATCCCCCAAAAGCTGCTCTCATCAGGAAGCAGAGTGTCCTGGTGGGATTCTTCTGCTGGGATGGGGGACGGGAGGCACACAGCACACAAAGGCTCATTTGCAACAACCACATCCCAGTGTGAGCAGAATCCATCCAGCCTTAATGTGCCTTTGTTACACCACACTGAAGACAAAAGCAGAAACATTAAGTTCTGGTATGTTTAGAAGTGTTGCCAGAGGAACTGTTTTCCTGCTCAGATGCATTTCCCAGCTCACACTTTAATTTGCCCATGACTGGGATGAGCCTAAATCAACCACTGGCTGACGTTGCCCAAGTACAACTGAATCAGCCCAGCCCGGACTAGAATAACAATTATTTACAGTAATTTCACTTTATTCCTGACAACTTCAGAAGGAGAGGAGCCCAAGCTCCTCCAGTGCCGGGATTCCTGGTCCAGCTGTGCCATTTGGTGGCACATGAAGCCTGACTCTAAGTGGGTGCAACATTATCCAGGATTTCCCTGCCCTCATGTCAGTCAAATCAGACTCCACTTTTGCAAACAGCAACAGGACAGCTGATCCTTCTTTCCCAGCAACAAAAGGAGGATGGATGAGAGTTTGTGGATGTATCTACCTATCTGTGTTGGAGGGGGAATTAAAAAGCCAAAAAAAAAAAAAAAAAAAGACTTGG
>VXAY01004361.1:683802-801776 GCA_013399855.1 Oxyruncus cristatus | reverse complement strand
GGGGGGAAAAAAAAAAAAAAAAAAAAAAAAAAAAAAAAAAAAAGACTTGGTATGGCTAAATTGATCTGGGATGAGGAGATATTCCTCATTCAGCAGGCAGGACTCTACTGAGATGGAGACATTGCTGGAGGTGGATGAATCCTGACGAGATCCCCTGTTAGTTAGTCAGCAGCACGGATTTTGCTGTGCCTTCCTCTTCCACTTGTTTGTTTAGCTTTGCCCTGCATTAAAACCCGTCAAGCCTGCAAACAAGACAATGTTTTTTGATTGGGCTGCTCAGCTGATAATAAGCCAGAGCTTGGAGAATTCCCACCTCCCATAAAGCAGAAAGAAGGTGTGTGATTCTTCAGCATACAGCTAAGGTACATCCTTAGAAAAGGAACTTCCTGGAATGCTTGGAGATGTCCACAATGCCTTGAACATCATCTGAAGCCCAGAGTTGCCCACCATCCCTACAGTTCACACAGGCTCAGTTAGGAAGAGGTGTCTCCACTGTTGATCTCATGCTTAAGTGCAGCCCTGACTTCACACCCTGCACACATACAGAGAGAGCAGTCCCAAGGCAGCAAGGACTGTGCTATTCTTTTGTGTTTTAGTGCATTTTGGAAATAGAAGGGCTTTGTTCATGCCTGTCAAAACACTGCTGACAATCCAGCCTTGGACATCAGCATGTAAGACAGGTCACTGCTGGGAAGCCTGGCATGGATAAGGATGAGATAGAGCTGATGCATTGTCAGGATCTCCTCTTTGTCTTTCCATGTGCTCTCCCTGGTATTAAGGTTCTCTTGCTGCACCACTTTGCACTGCTAAGCAGTGGAGGTGGGCAGAAGGTGACAGTTTGCTGCTGCCTTCATATCACTGGCTTATCATGGACTCATGGAACATCCTCAGTTGGAAGGGACCCATAAGGATCATCAAGTCTGGCTCCTGGCCTGGCACAGGATAGCCCCAGGAATCACACCATGTGCTTTGTCAAGGTCTGTCCAGTTCTACCTCCCAGGCAAGGAAGCAATGAATGATACATTTCGAATTTGAAAAAGCCTGCTGCCACCTTGCATGGCATTCCAACAGCATGGAGGGAGAGGGCAGTCACAGCTGGCTGCTGAACAGCTTTCTTTTGAATTCCTTCTCTGCACCGGGAAGGCGGCTGCCTTGCCAAGCTGAACCAGCACAAGTGGAAAACAGTGAACACAAACACATCTGTGGTGGTGCCAGACATGGGAAGATGTGGATGGTGTACGATGACAATATTGCTCAAGCCTCTTCCCACTGAGGGTAACGGAGGTACCTCCTCCAGTCATCAGGATAGAGAGGGAAAGAAGAACTGCTCTGCAGCCTGGGGCCAGCTCAGGCTTGTGAACACCACCAGGTTCATGTGCAACTATGCCCTGGTGCTGCACTCGCTGCCCTACCACCAAATCAGAGCCCTCTGAGCAAACGGGGAAGGCGAGGGATGGACGTGACTGTGTCAAAATGCTGGGGCAGTAAGACAGACCTGTGATGTGTGGAGGAATGGGAGGGGATTGAGGAATAAGCAGACATAAAAGTTGCTTGCTTTTGCCTGAGCCTCCTTGTGCTGGCTTGCCTGAGTGTGCCACACAGGACAACAGCCAAACCCTGACCAGGAATTGTTTGTCCTGAAGGGCTCCTGATTCTGCCTTTTCTGGAAAGAAGGAGAACATCTAAGTGGCCACACATCCTTTGTGCAGACCAGGCATTTTGCTTCATGGAGAACAGCTCCATCTTTCTGTTCTCTCCTCCACTCAGCCTGCTGCAGAAAGCCTCCTTCTTCCCCCCCATTTGCATAAGTGATGATGCAGCCATCCTAATTATCAAGGGAATCCACTGCTCCCCCTTTCCAGCACCTCCCCCCTTGCTGCTGCTCTTTCCCTGCTACGGGTTTTGCTGGCAGATGGAACTGGAGCCTCCTCAGCCCACTGGCTCTTCCTTGAAGAAGAAGGAAGTGACAGCCCTGCAGGCAGCCGAGCCACGGCACCGTGACTAATCCAGCCGGGGGAGCCTCCCAAAGGCCAGTGTCAAGGTTGTGCTCACACAGCCCGCTTGGCTGGGGGAAAACAGGGTGCTGAGCACGGGCTGGAGGGGCTGCATTCTTGCCCTCACAGGCGTCAAGTGTCCCCCCCACACTGCTGAGCCCTGCAAGCTGCCTCTTAAGTCCCTCCTTCTGTACCGCGATCCAAGGGTCAGGGAAAGGGAGATCCGAAGCTTCCAGTTGGGGGGTGACCAGACAGCAGGATTAGCAAGCTCATGCATATGGAAGGATGACCTTACCAGCTCCACTCAGCGTTCTGCACATCAGATATGATTTGCAATCAGCCATGGCCATGCTTTTCTCCATTTCACCCTCAAGTCCTGTCCTTACAGCGCTGCTTACATATGGTTGTACCCACGTTTTTTTGATTTATCTGCCCTACTTCTATCTCCATAACCCATTACCTCAGCAAATTAGCAGTTACCCGTGATGCCTTTTGGGCCAGACATCTCTTGCTTTGTTTGTGTGAGGGTTTGGTCTTTCACACAGAGGAAGGTGTATTTTTGCAGTGTTATTTGCCTGCCTGTGACAAGGTGGTGAGCAAAGTCCTGACAGCAATTCTGCAGCCGTAGCAAGGCCTGTTTAGCACAGTCCAGTCTGTACAGAGCTTGTTTTTTTTATGTACATAGCATCAGATGGGCTACCCATGTGATCCTCTTCTGCTGTATGCCTGGAAATGCTCCAAAGAGCTGATGAACCAATTGGAATTACAGACAAGAGTTTAGTTATAGTCCCTGGGGGGAAATGAGGCCTGTGTGGAAGGAAGTAGGACAGGGGAGATGAAAATAGTCTATCAGGAAAGCAAGCCAAAAACCTGCCAAGCTTCTACACCACGCAAAGGCAAGGCAGCCTCCTCCCGTACTCCAATCCATGGGCTCCAGCATCCCACAGCCATCAGCTGAGCTGTCAGTACACACTCAGCAGTTCTGGGACATCCATTTCAAGACCCAGAGCTGCAAATCATGACAGGCAAAGACGGGGGTGCGGCGCAGGTTGGGGGAGGACAGCAACCATGGCCATTTCTGACGGTGCAAGGATAGACCAGGCACCTCCTCCACTGTCCTGGAGGAGACTCTGGGATTCCACACTGGGCTCCTAGTTCTACTCTGAAAGGACATTGGCAGAAGAAGTCAACCAGCCCCTCTCACAGCTTTCTGTACATGGGCATTGCTGGGCATAAATCCAGGGCTGGACCAAACCTATTTAATGTTTTAAGGCTGCAGGAGCTTGCACCTCATCCTCATGTAGGGACCTGGCTCCTGGATCTGTGCTCAGGGATCCCCCTCTGCTCTACATTCTTGTTAGATCCATTGTGTCATTTTCTCCTTGCTCACTTCCTCCTCCCAGCCAGGATCTCAGTTGGATCTGACGTGCTCCATCTGCAAATATCCCCGTCCAGCCTCCCCAGAGTGGCCACACAGACATTCCAGCCAGGCAAGAGGTAAAATCCCTCCTGCAGTTGGATTCCACAGGAGCTTTTCACCAGGCCCTCATGGCCCAAACACTGTCCAGATGGCCTCACCACACGGTGTCCCACCACATTTTGTACACAGCAAAGGTGCCAATTATCTCTTCCTTCCCTGCTTTGAAATCATCACTCTCTCCACAACACATACACTCTCTCAGTTGTCCTGCTTTCCACATTCCAGGTTGGCAATTAGAATCTGCAACCTCTGAGCTTCTCTGCAAACTGATGAGCTGCTAAAAATACAGCCCCTGCAGGCACCCATTCAACTTCTATTTCTGTATTTTTTATTATTTATTTTTTCACTTTTTTTTTTCTTTAACCAATTTGAGATGAACAAAGCACTTCAACAAAGGGAAGGGGAAAATGCTGTGATTGTGAAGATGGATTGCTGCCATTTACTTTGTTCATTTTAATTATACAAAGTCATCACTTAGTGGGAAGCCTCAGGATAGGAAAAGGGAACACAAAGGAGTTACCATATCCCACCCCCTTATTGCACTATGCTTCACTTTAAAGCCTCCCCTGACATCCTGGCAACAATACCTGCACTAGCACTTCCATACTCTTAAATCTTGCCATACTTTAGAGGTTACTCACCTGCTGTGTCTTCAGCCTGGAAAGCCCAAATTGTTCCAGTCCTCCTGGTAAAATCATGGATTAGGAAGATCAAGCAACCTCCCCACTCTCCTCAAAACCATCACACCCTAAGCCGCCCATAAAAGCATGGGCAGCTTGTTTAAAATCTTCTCCTAAATTGGCTCCAGCTGGAAGGTGAGGTTAGAAACAACTAAGAACCTTCAGGACAACTGAGAGGTTTGAGGCAGAAAAGTTGCAGCTGGTGCCTGGGGAGGGGCAGGAACCAGGACTGCCTCCCTTCTGTCTTTGGTTTTAACTCACTCTGCCACCTGGGGCAAATAGAATTCCCTTTGCTGTATCTCTGCTGGCAGAATAATGAGCAGTTAACTCCCCTGAAGTTAATTCTGTGTTATTCAGCCTGGCATCCCTCACTTGGCTCATACCAGGTGTTGGAAGGAATTTTGGTGTATTGAACCTCCAGGCTGGAGTGTCCAAGGAGGTTCTGCCTGGGATAGCACAGCAGGAGTGGTGTGTTCCCTCCCCAACACTGCAGGGCTCAGCCTGAGGGACTAATTTCAGCCTAACCCCGTGTTCTTGGAGAGGCCGGGGGCAGTTGCTGCCCTTCCAGTCCTGCAACCAGGCAGTGACATCTGAGAAATGTCATTGTGCCATTGCCTGAGCAGAGACCCAGCAAACCACTGTCTTGCTGGACACAAAGGCTTCCCACCAGGACACACCTTCCACCAGTGGCACTTGTGCCACTCTTTGGGCCTTTCCTGTTTGTCTGAACCGCTCAGGCTTAGTTCAGAGGATGAGGAGAGCTCCTTTCCCCATCAGGGCAGTCAGTGTTATTGGGATCTTTTCTCATATCAACACTCCCAACTGTCTGGTTTTGGGGCACTGAGGAGGATTGTGCCCTTTTTTCCTTTAAACCCTGTCATTCCTCAGAATTGACTCCAGCTCTTCAGTACAAAATGTCATCATTCCCCAAATAAATTCTCTCTCTTGTGTTTCCCACAGCTGCTTGAGATGTTTCTGGTGGGCCAAAACCATCTTCGCCCAACCTTTCATCTTCATCTTCACCTTCCTAAAAGTCTGGACTTCCCCCAAAGGTCTGATTTGATTGTATCCTTCCAGATCCCCCTAATTTTCACTCAAGGGCTATTTGTAAACACTTGCTGGCTATTGCTGCGAGTTTGTATTGAGGGATTTGGGTTTTCACTCAGGGATTTCTCTGCCCAATTTCTGCGTATTTGAAGCTGTGTTTAGATATTCTCTCCTCACACACCAATTGCCACCTTCTTCTTTGTTTGACATAGATTTTTTTCCCTTGTAGTTTTATCTTCAGTAAGCTGGTGCCTTTCTTGTTTAACTACAGGGCTTACAGGCATTAATAACCAGGTGTCCTTCCCCCCTAAGGCCTGGGGGTTGCATTTCCAATGGCTCTGCTTCTTCTGGCGTCACTTTGAGCTCTCTCCCAGCCACTCTCAGGTCCTTACACTGTTTTTTTCCACATTTCTCTCCAATGTTTTATATTTACTGTCCACATTTTTGGTAATTAGTAACATGGTCTAAGCTTCAATATTTGCAGGCTTCGACTTTCAGTTCTAAGTTTGTTCCCACACTCCCTTGTTAACCCCTTTCTTTTTGGATTGTTCTCAATAGATAAGACTTTCACAGACAACACACCACTGATGTTGAGGTCGTTGCTATTTGCCTTCAAATATTTACAGCATTTCTTCCCTTTTTTACCATTCCTCTTCATAAATAAAGTTCTTTTTTTAATCATACCACTTACTTTTCTTTTTCTTTTTTTTCCTTTTTTTTTTTTTTTCATGCACAGGTAGAATTAAATTTGGATAAGAGTCAGAATTTCTGTTTCTAAGAGAGCTCTTATAATTTTGTTTCAAAGAAAATCTGGTTGCTGAAGATATGCCAGATTTCTGAAACTCTTCACAAAAGGGCTTCACTAGAGCAAGTTTTTAAACAACCCAAGTGAACTGCTTGGAAAACATTGAAAATAAGTTGACCTTGGAGATGGACAGAGACATAAAAACTGTCACTGTCATGAAAGTTGATCCACTTGGTCGTTAAAAATAATACCAAGAGTGATAGAGCTCTAAATTTTGAAATTTAGCATTAAAAAATGCTGTTAAGAATGAAGGTTGTGGATGAGAGGTGAATGTGACAGGACCCAGAAAGGCAGTCCTGCAGAAAGGTGAGAAACATTCAATATGGGCAAACAGAGCATTGTAGCTGGTAATAAGTACATTTGCTGTCTCAAAAGCAATAATTTGCAAAAGTTGAGAAAAATCACAAGCAAAAATTATTAGCAGAGAAACCACAGGCAGAGAGAACGCTGATTGCAAATTGGTGACTCTGTAAGAGGAGATTTGTTAGATGGCCAAAGCCCCAAACACCACAACTTCATATGAAATTAGAGGACAACGTTGGCTGGAATCCAAGCCTTGCTCTGCTACAAAGGAAAATGGGAAAACTCTATCCATGCATAAGAATTACATATGAAAATTCAAGATGGGGAATGGGAAACTTGCAACAAGACCCTTCGAAGAACCAGCTGAGGTTGCTTTTGCTCTGCTGACTTCAGCTTCTAATATCCATTCTTTCCTTACACAGGAGCAGCACTGCTGGCAGCCACCCCCTCTGTCTGAAGGCATCCTGTCTACAGAGGTGTCTCTGCTTTTCATCTGAATGACTCTGAAGCTCTCCTGGTCTGAAGAGGTCTAGGGAGCAGGGAAAAGAAATTTTCCCTGGAAAAGGGGATGGAAATGTGTTTTTTCCTGGTTAGAACATGGTTGCCTCCCTTGAAAGCCCCTCTGAGTGCCATGGCCTTTGTTTGGGGTCCTGCAATGTTACCTTTGCAACGACTTGCTGAAAAGAAGTGTCCTTGGCTGACATGGATCAGCTGAGATGCCGGGGACCTTTTCCCAAAAACAACCCCCCGAACATAGCAGTTGTAGAACTGGGAGCTGTCTTTCACACAGCAGATGTGGGAAAAGCTCTCTGTGGCAAGCAACCAAAAATGACTGAAAGGAGGAGGTAAGGACCATTCATTCAGCTACTCTGTGGGACAGACCATGGACCTATATCCCAGCTTTCAGGAAACTGTTTCAGGGGACTGTGTATTCAGTACACCCCCATGCTCATTTATGTCTCAGCATGGTCCTCTTTGCTTCAAAACCCTCAGCCTGAGTGTGTACAGCAGCTTGTTATCCTGGTGATCCTTCCACTCCCTGCCCAGGCAGCAGAGAATGTTACAAGGTCTGACTTGCAGGAGGGAACAGCAGCAGCACCTGGTCAGCAGCTCTGTGATGAGGCTCAGGACACACCACTCTGACCCTCAGCTCTGCTGAGGGGAGGCTGAGCCAGCTTTGGCAGCTGCTCCCAGCTCCATGCCTCAGTTTCCCTACCTGCAGTATGGAAAATACCACTGACCTCCAAAGTACAATGCTTGGAAAATGCTGCTTCCCAGGCCTGTCTTGTAGCATTTTCTAAGGCCATGCACAATTTAGGATTTTGTCTTTTCCCTGCTGTTCCTTAGAGCTGGCAGCAGCATTTTGTGTTGTTTCTCATCACTCAGAGCTATTATTAACATCCTTCTGGAGACATGAATTGTATCTACACACACCTCTGATAATTAGGCTAAAAATCCTACTAGTGCTGATGCAGCTCTTGCGGAATATATTAAGAGTAAATCCAGCGCCAAAAAGTTTTTTGGGACTCAATAATCACGCCTGAGATCAGAATTAGAAAAGGCCAGACAGAGGATTTTTGCGGCACAGAAGGTGAGCAGGGAAAGGTTGGAGTGAGAACTGTGTGGGAACTGAGTGTGGTTCCCTGAGTGGATCTTGCCACACATGGATGCCCAAGCACAGCCAGCCTGGCTCTGGCACAGGGGAGCTCCTCAGCAGGGCACTGGCATTTCACTGCTGTGATCAGCCTGCTGGCACAGGCAGGTCCTGCCCTGCTCACACCCAGAGCTTCCTCTGTTGGGAAATGAAGTCTGAGAGGACTCATATCCCCTCCACAGCTCCCAAAGCCAGGCGTGACTTTTGGCCATCCTGACAGGTTTAGCTTTGCTTTGCTGACCTCTCAAATTTTGGGGGCAGATGGTCAAGCCTTGTACGTCTGAGGGGGTGAGTATACTGTATATTTGAGGGGGTGTAGCTGACCCTGCACCTCTCTTTTACAGTACATCCCTCTTGCCTCTCCCCAAGTGTCTCAAGGTATCTGTTCTTATGTCTGACCCCTGTGGGGTCAGAGTGGGATTAAGACAGTGGGACTGGGCTGCTGGAAGGGAGACATCCTCACCTAAGGACCCTCTGTCCCTTGCTCACAGGTCTGCATCCCTTTTCCTGCATCCTACCGCCCTGTACTCTGTCCATGCAGGTCCAAGCACTGGAGGCGAGGAACAGGTCTGTGAGGAAAAATAGTTAGGGAGGACAAAGAATTAGGTAGGAAAGCATGGAAAGTGACTGTGGTGATTCCCCTTTTCCTGTGGCCACCCACCAAAGCCTCATGGGGGGCTTAGTGAACTGGTCTGGTGAGTGATGCTGTGCTGGCTGGGTGCTCCCCTCTCCCCCCCTAGCCCGGCTCGCAGGGACCTCCCAGGCCAGAATCCTTGGCAGGGAGGTTAGTGGGGGAAAGTGGCATCTCTGAGCGAAGAGCAGCGCTTCACTGCTTTTCAGTCCTTCTGCTGACGCCAGTTCACAGCCTGCAGCGGGCTCCAGAATGCACCTAAAAATAAAACAACACCTGGGCCCTCTGCTGCTGGAGGGAACGGCCACGGTTTGCAATCAGTGGCGTTTGTGGGAGCTCTGAGCACAGGGGGGCAGGCAGAGGGTCAGCCCCGGGCCCTCTGCTTTGGCACTGATGGCAGACATGGGCAGGATCTCCAGGGGAGCACGTTTCCCTGCTGCTCCAGTCGTTCCACACATTGTCATTCCAGTGAGGATCTTTGCCTTGATTGTAATCACACACAGGCACAGGGGAGGAAAGTCATGTTAATGCACTGAGAGCATGAAGAGCATGCCTGGGAGAAAAACGTCTTTTCTCAATGGCAGGGCGTTTTTGGTGTCTTCTGGATGTGGCTTCGGTTGAAATAGTGTAACATGAACAGCAAAACTAAGTCAGATTGCCCTGCTATGCAGGGTGGGATCCACCCCTCCTCCCCAGGGAGAGGGGGATGGCTGGGACGTGTGCTCTGTGTTTGATTGATGCCTTAGACAAGTGACACCCAAACTTGGGGTCGTGACTCTCAGGAGGGTCCCTGTGCTTTCATGCTCTGTTTGGGGTGTCAGGACTCCAGAGCAGGAAGCAGGTTGAAAACCACCTTCAGTGAAAACATCAGCATTAGCAAGGATTTAGTGTTTGTGGGGATGAGTGACAGAGAAAGGGAGATCAGGGAGACCTCTTTGCACCAAAAAACTTCTGCATGGCAATAAAGGTGAGCATAACCTTGAGAGGAAGAAAGGGGAAAGAAAGGGAGAAGGAAAGAAAAAAAGGAGAAGAAAAGAAAAAGAAGAAAAGGGAGAAGAAAAAGAAAGATCTATCCAAAGTCAATAGGACTTTTTTTCCACCTGCAGCGGAGCTCTGTGTACACCAAAGCAAAAAAACGGTGCCCACAAAATTTAGGCTGAGGAAATGAATTTCTTGGAATGCAAGATTCAACCAAGAGGTGATACAGCAGGTTGATCAGCTACATAGACACTTCTAGACAGAGAGCCTGTTTGAGGCTGCATTTTCACAAGTACGTGTGAAATCAGATTTCTGAGACCTCTGAGATATCATTTTGCCAAAACATCCAAGCAAAAGGGAATAAAATATTTTGTCTCTAAAGATCACAGGATAATGGGAAAAAGAGAAGCACAAAGGTTGTCTGATCTGCTACTGCAATTCTGATGAAAAATTCAGTACTGGGTGATTCAGAAGAAGGTTTAACATACCTGCTCATCAGCTCAGATCTAACACATCTAATTGTGCAGTTCTTCCCATGGGAGGTCATTTTTGCCTAACCCTGTCTGATAATTAGATTATGTTGTAGAGATTTAGTCATTATAAATTTCAACCTGCATAATGTTTTGTCTGGACACAGCTCTCAGTGAGGTTGCAAACTCTTTGATTCCTCCTAAATTATTCATTTCAGTAATATCCTGTGACAATAAATTCCACGGGATCGGTTCGTCACATACATGGAAGATTTTCCCATGCTGCCTACACTGTCTTTATTTTGTCACCCTCATTTCCTTCTGCTGTGTGAGAGCCTGCCAGCGCTTTTGGGGTGGATTTCTCCAAAAGGGAGTATTCTTATGGGCTAAGATGATCGCCACCTTCGTGGTACCACCCATCATTATGGACTTCTCTTTCAGAGGAAGCACCCCAGGGAGAAGACTGCAGGGAGCTTTTTCTCTATATACTGGGTAGTAAATTTGTTTTTCATCATAGCTGGGAAATGGATGGAAAAGAAAAGGTGGAGAAGTGGAGGAGTTCAGCTACAAGGAGAACATAATGGCACTGTGGAAAGCAGGGTGAAGGGATGGAGCTCATGTGCTCAGGTACATTGAGAAACCTGTCAGTCACACCGTGGTTTACAGGGCAGTATT
Source organism: Oxyruncus cristatus (assembly GCA_013399855.1). Lineage (NCBI taxonomy): Eukaryota > Metazoa > Chordata > Aves > Passeriformes > Cotingidae > Oxyruncus > Oxyruncus cristatus. Next base: position 791,059 of record VXAY01004361.1, on the reverse strand, counting down.
TCACTTAATTTCAGCCAATGTGCAGCAGTGTTTCTCACAAGCAGGGGAACACACAGGAAAACAGACAGGAGGGAGAAACAGGAGGAGGAGAAAGGAAGGAAGCAGGAGAAGCAGGACAAGTTGGTGGTGAACCTTGGGCCAAACCACCTTCCCTGAGCGACCTGCACACCCACGGGCACAGAAGTGCACAGGCACATCCCACCTCTGTCTGCTTGCTGGCAGGGAATTCCTGCCCATGCAGATCCTGCAGGGGTGGCACCCTGCCACCTCAGAGGAAAGGTGGAAGAGCTGATGGTGCAGCCCTGTGGTGGCTCTGGGCAGGAATGACCGACACAAAGAGTGGAAGAGCTTGGGGAGTTCTAGAGAACACAGGAAGGGCACGTCAGGGTGTCCACCAGCAGCTGCCTCTGATGAGAGTTGTTCCTTCAGATCTACTCAGGGTGGTTTCCCCCTCCTGCACACCCCTGACCTGACCCCTTTCCAGGAGCTCTGCGCCCCTGTAGCAGCTCTTACTCTGCCTCTTTCCAGCCCAATGCTTCAGGCTCAAACACTTCATCCATGCTCCAGATTTCCCTCACCTTCCCTGGCAATTACCTTTGGATCTCAGCCGTGCCACACCAACCTCCATCCTCTCTGCTTCCCAGAGACCTCTCCCAGCTGCAGCACTGCAGATCCAGCTGGCATCCCTAGTGCCTCTGGACCTTCAAAGTAAATCCAGTCTCTACTCCCTGACTTGCCCCTATCAAATCCCTGCTCTGGAACACACAGACTGCTCTCACCATTAGCTACCTCCCTGCTCCACACTTTTCATTTCCTGCTCCCCTCAGGATATTGATGCTGGATGAAGTTTCCCATTAAACCAGCCACTCTTGTAGAAAGGGAAGCTGACATGATTAATGCCATTCAGTGGGGAAGGCAGTGAGTGCAGCCAGGGAACAGGGAGACAGGCACGTTCCCATCAGCCAGTCATTAGCATTTGCCCCAAAGAGGCAGCAGGAACAGGATGGACACTATTTTTCCAACTCTGTCTTGTGCTGGATGCAAACTCTTCAGGGCCAGGAGGGAAGAGAAGCTTCCTTCTATCTGTTTCATTTTTCATTTAATCTGTACCCAAACAGTGCAGCCTTGGGCCCAGGCACAAGGGAAGGAGTGACCCTCCCAAGCCTGTCCTGGTGGCAGCATGGAATACGCAATCCAGGCTTCAGACTGGGCTCCAGGGAGGCCAGACTTATTTCTGGTCTTTTCTCGTTTTAGCAGCTTTAGGTTTTCTCTCTCTCCATCTTCTTACCTCTTTCTCTCTGCCATTTGCAGCAGGTCCTCTGTGAGTAGCTCTATTGACAAGCCCATTCCCTGTGATTTTCTTCACTGACCTGGAAAGAAGGAATCACTTTCTCCTGACTCCAAGCTTCAATCCTCTGTGAGGCTCAGGAGAGAGGGGGGGTGGAGAGCAGCTCCCAGATACCACTCAGCTGAGTGAAGCTCCCCTTGTACACAATGGAGAAGGAATAAAATCTCTCCAGATGATTATTAAAAGCAGGAATTTGGCTTGTGTGGGCTGGAGGAGTCTGTTTCCCTCCAGAGTAACCACGAGAGGAGGTGATGGTGATTAACTCCGGACCTTTGCAAACTTCCCCCACCACCAGCACACTGTGATCAAGATCCTACATCTTCCCATAATAGTTTGCTCTAATCTCCCTGACTATTTAAATAAGCAAATCAATGAATAAGTAACTAAGAAAAGGAAATCTACCTTTTTAAATTGGATTTGTTGCCTTCAGCTTCCAGCCATTGATTCTCCTTATGCCTTTTCCAGATTAAAGAGTATTTCAGTACCTAGGATCTCCTCCCCCTGCAGGTCCATGTAAATAACTCCAAGAGTTTCCAAGTCACCCTTCCTTCCCCAGCTGGTGTTTTAAAAGTACTTTACAAATCATTAATGAAAAATATATAAAAAGAGCAGTTCTGGTACCAATTCCTGTATAAACCCTTAGAAATATTCTCATTGGGGTTTGTTTGTTTTTTCTTCCAGGTTACCCAGTGTCTGTAAGACCTGCAGCTATCCAGTTTTCAAATGCTGTAAATGCTCTTAATCTCAAATAAAATTAACACCATAAAGTGCCAGGGGGCTGGGAATTACTTCAACAAAAGTCAATCCATTATGTTGATCCACACTTTTATCAATCAAACCCACAGTCTCAAAGAATAAAACTAATTCTGTTTGAAAAGATCTTTTTTTCTAGAAAATCACGTTTGATTCTTTATCAATTGGCATCAGATTGTGTGGTCCCATTATGTGGTCTAAGACATGTTACCTATTGCAGAGCTGCAACCTTCTGGCTTTTTTAAAAATAATATTATTATATAATGCTCACACAATTACCTCCCATGCTGTGAGGTTTATTAGAAACCAAAACCAGCAGACCAAAAGGAAGTTCAGCTAATTCTTCAAATGGTCTTGGTGTGACTTTTCCATTTCCCACCTTGATTTTTCCTATGTAATTCTTATGTGGGGATATAGATTTCCCATTGCTCTTTTCCTTTGTAGCAGAGCACGGCTTGGATTCCAGCCAACGTTGTCCTCTAATTTCATATGAAATTGTGGTATTTGGGGTTTTGGGCCATCTAATAAAACTCCTCTTACAGAATCACCAATTTGCAATCAGCATTTTCTCTGCCTGCGGTTTCTCTGCTAATCAATTTTGCTTGTAATTTTTCTCAACTTTTGCAAATTATTGCTTTTGAGACAGCAAATGTACTTATTACCAGCTACAATGCTCTGTTTGCCCATATTGAGTGTTTCTCAACTTTGCAAACATCTGATGAGTGAAGAATAGAGAAAATTGTCCAGGAGGTTCTTGTAACACTTTTTTTAAGGAAAAAGAAAAGAAAGGAGAAAAAAATAAGAAAAAAAAAGAAAAAAAGACAAGAAGCAAAGAAGCAATTGTTTAGTAAATGGATTTTGGGATGGGAAGGGAAGAGAATTTGAATTTGAGGCAATAATTTGATGCCTTTGTAAGAAAGCAAGGAAATAAACACTGACACCACGCTGGCATAACTCACTTCCATGATGAATTCCATGACACTTCTCCTCATGCTCATTCTTTGGCTCTAACACTGTGTTAGTCTGGGGTATCACCTCACAAAAGTTGTAGTCACAGAACCATCCAGGTCAAAAGGGACCTCAGGGTCTCACTGAATTCATCCTCTTCCTCAGAGCCAAGTGAACACTGAGTTCAGTCCAGGCTGCTGAATTCAGAGCTGCTGTTTTGCCCAGTCAGGTGCTGTAAAAATCCAAGAACAGACATTCATGGATGGAAGGATGGCTGTGACTGGATAACCACAGAGCAGAGGGCAGATGTCCTGCCTCAGCAATGATGGTAGAGCAGGTCCTGCCTTGGGGCACAGCCCAGGCAGCCTCTCCAGCTCCCCGAAAATTCCTTTTCCTACCACAACTCAATGGACACTGCTTAAGCAACGATCAGCTTCAAGTGTAGAGAGTAATTTATCTTTATTCCACACAATGTTTCTGGCAGAAGAGTTACAAGAGGTGTCACACATGACAGAAGCTCTTGGAAAATTGGATTTTCAAAAGTTATCCCAACATTTTCACAGAGGTTTCGGAAGATAGGCTTCACACAGGAGGACCTGTCACACCTTGCCCTCTCCTTATTAACACAGTTTAGGCTGCATGTGAGCAGTGCCTGTGGAGAAACCCCTTCTGCTCCCTGGACCTTAACTGAGCTTTGCTGAGGATCATTCCCAGCTTCACCTGGGCTCAGTTACTGTCTGAGGGAGGGGTGATGATCCTCCACCAAAATGTTTGCCCTAATTTTGCTCCCTGAGTTAAAAGCTGTCTGTCCTGGCTCCCTTTGTAGGCAACATAGAGAAACAAGGACTTGCCATTGCCTGTGCATCATTCCAGGGGAGACTAATTGTTTTTATTAGGCTTCTTAATAATATCAGAAGTGAGGCAGCTTGAATGTTTCTCCCTTGATCTAAGTGCATGCCAGAAGCCTGGTTTCTGTGCTATCAATTACACTGAGCCTCTATTTTTCAGTTCCACTTGCCCTACTCTGTCCTACAGTGTTTCTGGGTTTCAGGCCTGCCAGTTAAAAACATTCTCCTTTCTCTCTGAACTTCTTTCTTCTTAACCAGCATGGGGACCTAGATCCCTGATGAATTAATTTTTGGTAGCTCCTGAAACATTGCCCCAGTCCACGTGAGCACTTCCCAGCTACCTCAGCTCAGTTGGCTGGTGCCAATAACCCCAAGGTCACAGGTCTGATGCCCGTATGGGCCATTCACTTAAGGGTAGGACTCGATGAACTCTGTGGATCCCATCCAACCCAGAATATTCTATGAAAGGAAAACGTCTGTGGAAGTAATCTGAGTTGGAGTGCAAGCCCTGATCTCTCCTTTCTTTTTAGCTCCTCCACTTTCTTCTTCCTTTAAGCACCGCTCTAAGCGGTGAAATTCAGCCTACTTTGGTAAGAAGCTGAAGTTCCCTGCTGTGAGGACTGAAACTCAGTGACCATCCAGTGTGTTCCTCCTTTCTTATGCAAATTACCTCTGTCTGGATCAGGAAGTGGCCTGACAGATACACGAGTCAGACATGTAGATGAAAAGAGATCGTTATCAGATCTGTGCTCCTGACTTAGATAAATAAGCATTGGGCATGATTCGCCACTCATTAAAGTGTCTTCCTCAGGAGATGGCTGACAGTTCATTAAGTAAGATGAAATATTATTATTTAAACTCAAGACTGATCAGACTGGGTGGAAACTTAGTCTACTGTATTCATAATTTCATGCATTGACAAGCAACTTCTTGAAAATATTCCTCTGAAGTGGCTGACCCACAGAGAAATTAAGATCCTGCTGTAAATTAACTAACAGGGTGAGTCAAGTTTTTTAAGTGGCAGAGCTCTGTGCTTGGGTGTTGCATCCCAAATCTTCATCCCCACTCCCAAAGAGGGTTGGTACTGCAGCTCCCAGCTCAGCTTGTGCAGCCACCTCCACACCCTGTGTGTGTTCACCAAGCTAAGCTGGACCCAAGTCTCAAGCTCAGACATGTGGTTTCCCGTTCCCTCCATCCCAATCCTCACGTCTTCCAGGCACTTTTCCCCTTCCTCCATCCCTCATTCTGCTTGTCTGGTCAGTTCGAGCTGCCCCACAGTTTGTCCTCAAAGCAGGACCCAACAGTTACTGGCAACACCACAAACTGCCAACTAAAACTTGCCATCTTTATTTATCTCACTTCATTTCATGCCTCAAATTCAGCTTTTTAAGTTCCTCTCCACAGAGGTGCTGTGTCTGATACAGGGTCATTCATCTTCAGGACAAGTGTCTATTGATCAGCTGTTATCCAGTTTACAACAGGCATGTAATACAATCTGAACTCAGTGGGCTCCAGAGGGGATTCAGAGTGAGGCCAAGGAAAGCACCTTCTTCACACCATTCAATGCAAACAGAACAGACATGGGCAGATGTTGCAGCTTTACAGCAGAACTCCAAACCTCAAGCACGGGGATGGTGTAAGACAACAAGGACCATTGCCAGAAAAAAACCCCTCCTCAGTCCCATCCCCTCCCGAGGGAGGTGTGAGCATCCCTGACCATGCTTTAACAGTAAAAAAAAAAAAAAGAGGAATTCATGCCAAGAAACTTTCCAGTGGGAGTCCATTAATGCCTCTGAAACCCTCCGTAATATGCAAGGGTTATGCTTTTTTTTTTTGTCCACTCTGGACACAAAGAGCAAACATGTCCTTTCATGAGGAGTGACCTTTACATTGCACCAGGACAATGAAAGGACAAGGCAAGAACAGAGGCAGATCTGTGTGAAAGGGGAGCCACACAGAGCGTGCATTGACTCTCCAGGTTGGTGTTGGGCTGGGCCCAGCGCGGGTCCTTGTCTCCACAGACAGCAGAGCCCTTCAGAAAAGGTGCCTTGAAAACAGAGGTGCACAGACAGCTCAGTGACAGCAGAAGAGCTGCCTGGGTACTTTTCTATAAGCCTATTATTCCTTGGAAAAGTCCATTTCTTTGAAATCCTGTTTGCAGGAAAGGGTCAGTTTTAATAAATCCTTCTCTCTCTCTCTCTCAGACAAGTCGTGTTCATTTTTAACTTTTCTTTTTCTTCCCCCAGATTGAAACAAATTTTCTTATAGCATTTCCAGTAATTAAAACTAAGCTAAAATACCAACATGGCCAGAAAGGACAAAGGAAAACTCCACAGAAATGTTTTTACTGCCCTAAGCGGAGTGTAGCTCCGCAAAAACTTAAGACTTTCAAGTTTTTTGTCTGGATATTTTCCCTGGGACAAGAAGACCTGGTTTGTGCAGCTCGATGTCATGCTGCTTCTTGTAGTAATTTTGCAGGACATGAACACTGATGTTACGCGTAAAGTAACTCTATTTTGCACCTTCCTCTGATTTCCTTTTTCCTCTTTGATGTTCACTCCTCCTAGAACGTTTTCCCTGGTGCCATTCTGAGGTTGAATGCAGCCTGATTCACATCTCATGCCAATTACTCTGACATTGTCAGGACTAAGCCAGTTTACACCACCTGAGCAACATGATTATTTAGCAGTAGTTTCAGTCCTCTGCCTCCTCCTTCAAGATTTCTGCCGTGGGTGAAGCCTTTGAATGAAAACTCTCTCCTTTCTTCCCCCTCAGAAAAATAAAAAAAGCAATCGCATTAACTCCTGTATTGCTTAAAAGGTGAAAAATATTAAACCATAGCTGAACAAAAAGTGGATTGATTTTATTTTTTTCATGATCCTGAAGAAGTGAACCTGTACCCCTTCCAGGCCACATCCTGCTTTATATTTGAAATGCAGAAGAGAGAAGATGATGCAGAACTTGTCAAACCTCCTCCCGTGTAGTGAGGTCCCGAAAGTGGCAAACAGAATGAATTGACTCGGTTGATGGCACCCTCTCTCAAACCTGCTTATGACCAGAAACCATCAGAGCTGAGCAAACAACCCACAAAAAAATGATGGAAATGATGGGGAAACCCCACAAAAGAAAGGAGGGAGGCTCCGAGTGCCACTGGCTGCGTGTTTTACCTGCACCATCACTTGCCTTCAGCCTCAGCTGCCCCTTTGTGCTCACAGGGACACCCCCTCCCCTTTCACATCTACTGACAGAAGAGGTGTGAGTTGGCCCCAAGATCCAGCAGCAGGAGGGTGGAACAGACTCCATGCAGAAAGGACCTGCACCCTACACCTGGTTCTGTGCTCACCTGTCTGCACTGAGCGCCCCCACGGCCCTTCTTAAAGCTGCCTCTTTCCTTCTCAAATCGCCACCGCAGCACTCCCACTCCACCTCTCACCCCTCCAGCAATGCTGTTATCTCACCCCACACACCCACCCCATGATCCCACCCATCCCTGCAGCAGCTGAAGCCCCTCCTGTCACAGACCCCCGAGCTGTGGCCAGGCTGAGGGCAGATAATCCCAGCACACCCCAGCACATCATCAGTTCTCGGGGCAAACCCCCTTTAGCACAGTTTCCCACCCTGGCTGTGCTTTCCTGTGTTGCCACTCAATTTATTGCTCCTGATACATGGAGGTGTCTGCCCTTGAGGATGCTGAAAATAAATCTATTTAAACTGATGCACTTGAGCCCCTACGCAGAGTTGCAGTGATGCATCTGCAGGAGGAACAGGCTGGAAAAGGGAACAACTGGCTGGAGAAGGGCGGGATCCTCTTAAGCTGCCTTTGCTTCCGGAGAAATTGTGATGCAGAGCCACCCTTCCCTTGTGTTTTTTCTGTCTTGTTTACCTTTGGGCAACGACTGTGTTTATAAAAACACAAATAATTGGCATATGTTAGATACGCATCCAACAAAAAATGGCAATTAGGGGGAATGAGAGGGTGGATGAGAATTTAGTACCTAGATCTGCGCTCATTCCGAATTCAGCAGCGGACTCGGGGATCTGGCTTCAGTTTTGTTTGTGCATTTGTTTGTTCAGCTTTTCATGTGTTTTGTTTCATTTCAGCTAATAAATACAGACACAGATATGAATGATGTGAATCTTCCCAAATTTCAGGATATAACTTTGGCCTTTTGATCCAGAACTCACCTGAACTCGAACCCAAGTAAATGGATTTTTTTCCCCTTGTAATAACTATGTTGAAAAAAGTACTAAAACCCACCCCCTAACTCATAGTGCTGCTCTTCTATGTTTCTAAAATACAGGCTGTAAATACATCTGATTTGAGGCCTAATGTGTGACAGGATTCACACACAGTGATAACATCTTCTATTAAAGCAACGGATATTGTTAGAAAGAACTTCAGCACACCTCATTTTCTGTGAGACTCTCACCATTCCATGCACCATGTTTGGCACATCCACAGCCTCAGGAGCTCTCAACCCGCAGTGGGTCCTACAGACAAAAATCCATTATCACAATATCCCAAACACGGGGGAAAAAAAATGTCAGGGGTAGCAGGGAAGGAGGTTTTTTATTTGTCTTTCTGCTACAGACTTCAGATTGAACCTGACAGACAATATCCAGATTATCTGCTCAGCATGAAAACAAAGAAAGGGTTTTTTTTTTTTTTCATTTTGATGAAAGCTGAGGTGTGTACTAATGTCTTGAGGGCTAGGAGTGTTTCAAACATCCATTACCATAAATTAGCCCTAAAATATTGGAAGCTGGCAGCCATCAGTTCTCTGATGCCCCTTCCCCAGTTTGCAAAGCAAACACAGATGTGGACATTTCATGCTCCCCCCACCCTGGCCTGTGTCGTTTTGTACCAGGGGATGTCTTGGTGTGATGTCTCCAGAGGAGGCTTTGTTTGTTTGTTGGCACATTGATCTGTGAGTGATCAAGAAAAAAACTCACACACCACCTTCTTTTCAAGTGAGAAAGCTGAAGTCTGGTGTTCTGATACAACTATTTCTAGTGGGAGCCTCAGTGGTGTGGAGGAGAGGAAGATGTATCCACACCTGAAGATTAAACCCTGCAGTAGAAAGCAGCCACTTTTCCTTGAGGATTTCAGCCATGTGCTCTTTCATGAGTCAGTTGAGAAGCTTCAGACAAACATTTTTCACCAGACATGTCTTAGAAGCCTGCAAAGCTTTTTGGCCATCAGTGAGACTTGTATGAGTCTCCTCTCTCCATCAGAGGCACAGTCACAGCCCAGCCTGGTGTGCAGGAGTAGAAACTGCTTCATGACAGGCAAATGCAGGCTCATTCCCACAAAAACTCCGAGTGCAAGTGGCATCAAAGAAGATCCAGTACTTCCCATGGAATCCCTCATCCCAAATATATTTTGCTTTCTTTCAGAAGGTGGCTTGGTAGCAATGGTATGGTTTAGTGTCCATGATGATATTAGGTCCAAGGTTGATCTTTATGATCTTGGAAGTCTTTTCCAGCCTTCATGTTCTGATGATCCTGTGAGTCATGCACTGCATGGAGGCAGTGGTGAACTCAGTGTGAGGGTGTTAAACTCACACACACACAGAGGCACATGCACCAGCCAAACCTGGGATCCTTCTCTGCTCACAACAGTGAAGGTTGGATACAGAATCATAGAATGGTTTGGATGGGAAGGAACCTTAGAAGTCACCCAGTCCCACACCCTGCCATGGGCAGGGACACCTTCCACTAGCCCAGGTTGCTCCAAGCCCCGTCCAACCCGGCCTTGGGCACTTCCAGGGATGGGGCAGCCACAGCTTCTCTGGGCAACCTGTGCCAGCGCCTCCCCACCCTCACAGGGAAGGTTATCCAATTTAAATGAACACTGAGAGATGTGGCAGCACTTTCCACCCACATTATAGTCACTTTTTCCTGGTGTAAATGCCTTCTGAGAGGAGAGGGCAAACTCCAGCCTGTTGTGTCTGTCTGATGGTCCAGAGCAAAGCCTCTAACTCTGGGTGTGTTTGTGTGTTTACAGCCAGACTGGAGAATCCTCCACGCCATTAGGATCCATGCATTAAAATCCATGCCTTCTTCTCCTCTAGCAGGGTACTCTCAGAGCTCTCCAATCCCTGTCACCCACCAGGATGTATTATATCTGTACTAACTAATTTCACAGCCCGTAAATTACAGGCATACCCTGAGTATCTCCATCTCATTAGAGAAGGTTAATTTAAGCAGACAATCAACAAAAATACAGAGAACTAGTTTGGAAAGAGGATATTGCTGTGTCTCTGGCAGACAATGAATCCACAACCCCAACATCTGCCACCACTAGAGAGAGCCTGATGGAGAAAAAAAAAAAAAAGGAAAAAAAAAAAGAAAGAAACTCATTTCTATTTCCTCTGATGAATGGTGAATTTCCAATTAGCATTTTAATTACTCAAGCCAGACTTTCAGCTGGTTTGATGATCACAAGACATTCCATAAGCAACAAGTCATCTTGGTTTGACAACTTGTGCTGGGGTAATGCATAACACACTTACAGGGGTCAGTCTGGGAGACTGTTTCTCTTCTGAAAAAATCCTACAGCATTAATTGCCCTCAAGTGTTTATTTATAGTTTTACCTAGTTTTTATATAGTTTATGTAGTTGTCCCACCTTAGAAAAACCTACAGCAAGACTGTTGTACCCGAGGCCTTTGGCAGAAATGGTATGGATTTAACTTCAGGCAGATCCTACAGCAAATCCATCAACAGGACCCCACACATACGAACCTGGACCACTTGCCTGAGGAAATCCTTGGGCAAATCCATCCCATATCATTACAGACACTTTTCTGTGTCCTTCACCTGGGCTAATCCTACAGCAAACCTGTCCTGGGGACTGATGGATGGGCTCCTCCCTGCAGGAGGTCTGGTGATGATTCCTCAGCCACCTTGCTTGTCTGTCTAACAACAACAACAACAACAAAAAGAGAGGAGCAGGGAATTTTGTTAAATGCCTGTGCAGGGTTAGGAAATGCTGTGTCCTCTGGGAAAGGAGGATGAGTAGGGATGTGGTTGTCCTTGCAGGTGAGGATTGCAGCTTTGACTGCCCTAAACTTCGCCCTCTGTTTCTGCACCACAGGAACGTGTGTGGGGTTTGCACGGGACAGACTCCTAACACAAGCTGGGAGCTGAGAATGTCCTTGCTAATAGAGACAATGACACAGACTGCTCCTGTAATTCCAGGCACTGGCTGGAAAAAAAATCACTTGTACACCTCGTGGTTTGCCTTGAGGAGAAAATCCAGCAGGTGAAGACATCCGCTCAGCTTTGAACCCACAACTCAGTGCTGAGGATCCACAAACACATCAATTAATGGAGAACTGACATAAACAAAGATCAATAAAATCTTTCAAGAACTCAGAGAGGTCTGAGACTTGGCTTTAAGACCCAAAATGGATGATGTGGAGATTTGGGTTGTTCCAATCCTTTGATTTGAACAGATCTGGAAATGACCAAGATGAGGCCTGGGCCCTTGTAAACCATCACTCTTCGTTCTGATTGTCTGCCCACTTCAGTAATTTTTTCCCTCCAATTTTAGTTTGCTGTTGTTGTTGTTTTTCCCCTGGGAATACTTCCTTTTCTCTCATTTTTCATGTGATTCTCAGCCTTATGAAGACATTGGATGTTCACCAAACGGCACCTTCTGTGGTGCAAAGTTCCCTGCACATCATGGATGTATATCCATCATCTGTGAAATCACAACCCCCTCTCCCCTGTGGTTGTAATAAAATATCAGAACCGAATCTGTTTACTTGCAGAAAAATTACATATGGGGCAACCATTTATTCACAGCAAAGAAAACCAAACCCAAAACCAACCCCAGCAGTGCCCATTTCATTAACTGGACAAATGAGAGGTTTGTAAGTTCTTGGCAGCCTGATGGATACAGGTACCTTGTCAGAAGGTCCCTGTAGATTGAGTTGCAAACAAAAGAGAGGAAAAGCTTGGGAGGAAAAGCAGATTTGTGGTTTCAGAACGAGCAGGTCTGACTGGGAGCTCTGGTTTCTGTGTTGCACTTACACAAGGAGCACACAGTGCTGCCCAAACACTGATATTGGATGGACACTGATTCTCTTTTCTTTTTCAAAGTGCTCTTGTCAAATAAATCCTTCACTGCAACTTAATCCTTCTTGCTTTCCACATCCTACTCCTGCACTCCCATCCCTTCAGCCTGAGTGAGGATGACTGGACTCACTCCCTTCTTGCATTATGTTATTTATGAATTTATGGTGTTTTCCCCCCAAAGGTCTTAATATGGACTTGGAGAAGCTCCATCAGCACCGGGAGCAGAGCTGTGTAAATCCCACAGGGACATCCAGTGAAATGAGAAAAAAAAGTGATAGAAATTATCTCTACCTCTCCTTTTCTCCTTCTGCCCCAGCAGCCTCACATCCCCCCCATCCCCTTTTCCCCTTTTCTCCTTCCAATTCCTCCTCTTGCCCCATCCCTTCCAACCCGCAACAGCCTGGTAGAGTTTCACCAATGCAGGCAAGTGGAATGCTTCACTTCCAATCCCTGAAAGAGGCCAGGGCACAGAGGAGTTTATTATACCATAAATTAGAACATGAAAAGCTAATACATTTTATACATTTGTCAGAGAGAGAGAGAGAGAGAGAGAGAGAGGGGAGAAAAAACCTTTGCTGCTAGGTTCCTCATAGCAAATCTGTCATGTTGGAGAGAGGCTGCTGGAATGGAAGTATTTACAGACAGATAGAGCCCTGGTGCAGGATAGCAAAGCTTCCTGCTGGCTATCAGGAAGCTCCAGGGCTGTCACAGGAGCCAGGATAGAGTTCTCAAGCCAAACCTCACACAGCCCCACCATATATACCTCATCCCTTCTTGTGGGGGGGATAGAATAAAGCCCAGCAGAGCTGGGGCAGAGCTGTCTCTGGCTGCCCTGGGCTTTTAGAGTGTGTGTCTGAGGACTCAGGGGATGCTGCTGGTGTTTGTTTTGTAGGTCTGAATTTACTGGTGCTGCATTAGAGAGGAAAGGGGAAAAAGCACATCCAGAGAAGGGAACGGAGATGGGGAAAGGTCCGGAGCTCAAGACTGATGAGGAGCAGCTGAGGGAGCTGGGAGGGCTCATCCTGGAGAAAAGGAGGCTCAGCAGGGACCCTGTTGCTCCCTACAACTCCCTGAGAGGAGGTTGTAGCTGGGTGGGGGTCGGTTTCTTCCCCCAAGTAACAGGACCAAGAGGAAACGGCCTCAAGTTGAACCATGGGAAGTTTAGATTGGATATTAGGAAAAAATTCTCCACTGAAAGGGTGGTCAGGCATTGGAACAGGCTGCCCAGGGCAGTGGTGGAATTACCATCCTTGGAAGTGCTCAAAAGGAGTGTGGATGTGCACTTCAGGATATGGTGAACATGATGGTGTTAGCAGTTGGACTGAATGATCTTCAAGGTCTTTTCCAGCCTTAATGATTGTGTGATTTTGAGGCAAATCCCAGATAGGATAATACAGAGGAATTTTCTGAGTAATCTTCTCTACCTGCCAGGTACCCAGCCCTTGGCTTTCTTGTTCTGTGCTCATTCCAGGTGCGTTGTCCCATTTTAGCTGAGCTTTTCCCCAGTCCCGCTGCACTTCCAGTCCCCATCAGGCTGCATTTCTGCTGCCTGAAGGGCCGAGCTCCTTGGCAGATCCAGTGATGATGGCCTTCGTATCTCTTTCTTCAAAACTCAAGGCAGGAAGGCATTTCCCAGGCATAATCTCCCTTGAAAGAGTCAGCAAGTCAGACTTAATAATTAAGACGAAGAACAGCAAAACCCAATCATAATTAAAACTTAAGAGTGCTTTGCACAGATGAGAAAGTGAAAGGAGCATCACGTCTGGAGCTGCCGTTTCCCCACAGCCAGGTTCTTTATCCACAAGGATGTGGCATGGAACGTGGCAGTGGTGCTGCCTGACAACAGTTTAGCTGGAAATACCCACAAATGACCTCACCTGAACTTCTCCAGGCTCACCAGTCCCTCGTGCAGCTGCTGAACTGGTGAGTGAAAGGCAATTGCTGCTGCTTTGGTTATTTCAGCTTTCACCACCCCCAGCCCTCAGGATGCAGATGGAGCAGACCTGGGAGACTGCTGCTGCTGCTTTTGGGAACATTTCTGCAGGGGTAGAGATGCACTGGCACACAGCATTGATAGAAGGTTGGGTGGTAACAAGAGCAGCCATGGAAATCCATCTAACCCTCGATCCTGCCCTGACATCAGCTGGTAGCCAAGAGCAGTATAGGAAGAAGGGAAGTACACAACAATTCTTCCTCTAGATGGTCTTCCAGCCCCTGGAAAGCTATCTGGCAGCAGTTCCCTCAGTTGCTGGCACTTGCCAGTCATTCACAGATCCTTTTTCCTTGACTCCTGCCCCAGCTCCTTGTGCAGGAGTCACTGCGTGCCCATTCTCAGCTCCATGCTACTGCCAGCCAGATCCCTTTGCCCCTTTCTCACAGAAGGATTTTGCTCTCTCCACCCTTCAGACTCCTTCCTTTGCTCCTCTTCCCCAGCCCCTTTGCTCCACTTAGGAGAAAGAATATTGGTAGTCCAAGAGTTTGGGGCAGACACCAAAACACAGCTGAGGAGAGGAGCAGGACCAGTCTGTTGAGCTGTGCCTCACCATGGCTCAAATCCATCATCTCCAGAGCTTTTCCTGGCTCCCAGGGTTCTGCCCTGGCCTCCTAGCCAGGGTAGCTTATTCAGGCACTCACAGAAGCTGCCAGACAAAACACTCCAGATTAATTTCACTCTTTTCCTCTCTCTTTTTAGAAACTTTTAATTAGTCCCCGACTCAGCACCATTATTAGTATTTGTTATTAAGTATTAAAATCGCTCACCCCCAGCTCCTTCTCCCCCTGCTTCCCTCTTCCAGCCCTTTGTTTTAATTGTTATATTTTTTCATCAGTGATCAGCCAAGCTTCCCTAATGATCTAGACTCATTTAAAGGGTTTATAACTCTGGCACAAAACTCCAATAAAAAAAGCGGCAGCCTCGCTGGGAACCTCCTGGGGCTACTCAGCAGCCAGGAACACAAACTCATTTACCACTTGCCTGTTCCCCCCTTTTTTTAGTCACCATCACCCCTTCTGTCAAAATATCTTCCTCTGCATGCACAGAAAGCCTTCACTTTTCCTTTTCCACATCTTTTCCCTCTTAATTCTTTTTCCTCTAAGGATCAAGGCAGGAGAACTGGAAAAAGCCTTGATGAGGCACGTGGAGAAGTTAACAGCAAATAGAGTGAACCCACTGTTCCTCCCAGTGTTTTCTCTGCCTGTGCTGCATTCCTGTCCCCTCTCAAGAGGAAAAACATGAAGAGTCCTAGTGAGACTGAGGAAAGAAATGATCTGGCTGTATTTCTCCTTGAGTATATTTAGCAGTTGCAAGTTTCCCCTCTGGAGATCTTAAAAGCCTTTTTTACAAATCTGCAAGTCAGCACTGCCTTTCCCTCATTGCTTTTCTCCCTTTGCAATAGGTGTGGATTTACACACCAGGCAAAGGGCTGTTTGGCAAACTCTGCCTTGGCCCAGCTTCCCATCGAGTGCAGATGTTGCTTCCCAACCTGCCTTTAGCCTTGTGCACAGCCAGCAGTAAACTCCTGGGGATCCAAACAGGAACAAGCTGTTCCCCACAAACACAGATTATGGCCTAGACTCGTGTTTAGGGTCTAATCTGACCTACTGGGCTTCTTGCCCATGGCCTTGGGCACTGGGCAATTGGCCAGTGTCAGGGGCAAGCCTGGAGGACACTTCTTTCCTCCCAGGAGTTATTCCCTCTCTGTATACACACAAACCCCTTCTGAAATGAAGAGGAAGGAAGGGAGCACGAACAGTACAAAGGCAATGAGTGAAGTGAGGCACATGGGGTGGACTTCTGTCACCTGCCTTTAGCCACCTGCCCTGTGGGTGCTTCAGTCGGAGCTGGTCACTCCGAGCTTCTGCTTGGTAATGCCAAAAGGAAAAGAAACACTTTTAACACCCCGGGGTATCCTGCCCTTGTAACCCAGCAGGACTTCGACACTTTTACACTGAAAACCCCAGTTCTTCCAGCCGATGTGTCTGCCAAAGCCATCCATTTCAAAATTATGGAGCAAACGGTGCCATTAAATGGCCTTGCTTTGAAGTCACTATTACTCCCAGAAATGTGCCTGACAACATCTCACCCGCAATGCCCATCTGAGCCACAATTGTAGTGATACAATCTACAAGCAGCCTTTTGTTCTCACTTGAAAGGAGCTCAGCTGAAAGGCCCATCAATGTGCTCAGTCATCTTCAAAAAGCCGGAATCATTTGGTGGGAATAAACAATTGGAGCTCTTCAGTTAGTCATTTTGAAAAGGACAGTTTCCCAAGGAACTTCAGCACTGTCCCCGCTCCTGTGGCTGCTGGACTCCTCTGAGAGATGATTTCTGGAGCTGGCCAAGCTGCTTTGACACAGGTTTCTCATCAGCAGTTAGATTTTTTGGGGGGAGAGAGATGAATAGCAAAATAAAACACCACCCCTCCATATCACCATATTTCATGAAAGGTGGAAAAAAAATCATGAAGTTTTGGGGTATTTAAACAGCAGTACTGGGATTTCAGCTTGGGCTGAAAGTGCAGCACACTAAGAAGGGTCTGTGGAGGATGCCTGCAATCAGAGACCTGGTTGGGGATACAAAGCTGTCTTCTCCTTGTTTCCAGCTGCTACATTTAATTAAAAGAAAGCTAAACAATCCATTACGTTAAATTACTTTCTGCACATTACTTTTCCACATAGACAACTGAAATGGTTGCCACAGGGATGTTATCTGACCACAGATTGGAAAGGAGATAACCATTCTCAAAATTATTCCAGTCTGGCTTGAAATATCACCCAGACGAGCTGGTCAGGAGTCATTCCCGACTGCGTGAGGGACTGGAGGAGCTGGTGGGGATTCACCAGGAATGTGAGGGGCAATAACTAACTGCAATCCCAGCCTCATCTTGTTTATTCCTGCATCATATCACATTATGGTGAAGATGGCAAATCACTATAATGAAGCAAACAAAGGGACTTTTTTCATGTTTCCTCTCCCTACTCTCTGTCTCCTTCACCGCTGAATGTGCAGTTCATAAAATCATCCCACGAGACAGTCCCTACATCAGTTGCTTTCTGAGAGTTTCCACTCAGTAACAAGCAGTCCATATATCTTGTTTCAATTTCTAACTTAAATACTCCTTTGATATTAGAGGTCAAATATACCAGGGATATCTTGAAATATCGCATGGAAGCAGAATTTGTGGGAGAACTCCTTGTTCCTGTCGGCATTTTGTTTTCCTTCCAACTCTTGTTTGAAGAAGGCTGAGAAAGATTGGAAGTCTTCCTCACTAACTCAGGCCACAGAGCAGATTTTGCCTCCTGGAGAGGAGCTGCTGTTCTTCCCTAGGAACACAGCCCAAGGCCAGACTGGCAGGGAAGGGGTGGTGGGTGAAGCCCTGCTCTGACAGCTGCTGGGCACTGCTGCCAAGCCCCTGCCTCGCCACTCTGCCATTTTTACAAAATTCAGGTCTCAAAGCAGCTCCCAAAGCATGACCAGCTTGTGGCACAACCAGCCTGGATTGACTTCAGGAGGAGAACTGAACAAAAACAACATCCTGGCTCAACTCTGCTGCCTCTGCTAAAGCTGTGCCCTTATTTTCTGCACTCCACACCACTTTACCTCTGAGAAAATTGTTGCCAAGTGGCTATTTTGAACATGGTTGAGTGCAGATTGTTAAAGGAGAGACAGCCTTCTGCTTTGGTCTTGCAGACTGTTTTTGCTTTATTCCCCATCTCAGACAAAAAACATGCAGAGGGTAAGTATCTGTTTACTGTTTGTGTATAATGCATTATGGGATGAAATTGTCTCTTCTTCCCTCATTTACAGCATTTGCACCTCATCCTGTGCTGACCTCCCAGCAGCAACGTGGACCTTTATGCCCACAAAGCTCCAGCACTATCATTCTCTCCCTTTCCTGGCCTTCCAGAAGTGCAATGCCGTTGGCTTTGGGTTTCAGTTCACAGCAGGAAATGTATTCACTGTTTGGAACCAGAGTGACAGGCTCACTCTGTCTCACATTTGCCCTATTGGAAGCCTGTGAACTGCAGGACTGGATTTTCAGTTATCAACATCCTCTTAACCCAAGCAGCATTAGCCAAGTCCTTCGGTTCTCATCCAGACAAGCATCTTACTCAAATACCTTGTGAGTTATCCCATCCACTCTCTGAGTTTGAGGTCACAGGGAGTACAAAACAGGAATCACAGATTATGCTGATGGTTGTGAGAGAGGAGGAGGAAGAGGGAAGCTCAGGTTGTGTCAACACTTTGTTGTGGTCGTAGTAAACACAAAGCTTTTGGTTTTACGAGAAAAAAACACATTACCAATTAATCTCCCACTGAGTAGCGTCTTGCTTCCCTTTGCTCGTGTCTTCATACAAAGAAGTTATTCCTCCAGTTTTATGGAAATGAGAAAACCTTACACTGAGGACTGAAAGAACCAAGAACCAACCCAAAAGGCTGGAGGTCAACCCCATTAACAATTAACTGGTATTCTATTTGTGCTATTTTCTCTCTGACTGTTTCTAATTCCCCTCTAGCAGTACAAGCTATTCCTCCTCAAAGCTTTCAGCCTCTTCTTACGTTTCCATGGTCATTGTACTGGACTGTGTTTGTATCTGCAGTTCCCCCTCAGCACTGGGCAAAGATGGAGTGAAAAGAATGCTGTTTTTCAAGCCCTGCAGTCAGGTCCTCAGCATTCTCAGCATCTGACTCTAGCCTGCAGAGGTGTGAATCAAAGTCTGCTTTCCCATGTGGTCATGCCAGATGGTTGGCTCAAAACCCATCATTTCTTTACAGCAAAACTCACTAGACACAGACAGTAACCATAAGATATATTGGAAACTCAAATCTTGTATAATTTAGACTGCCAACACCCATGCAAAAGATCCTTCACCCCACTACTTATGTCAGCTCTTCAAGAATGGTTTCTGTGCTGAATATGTCCTGAAAACACCTCAAAGGAATGACAAAAATAAATCCTTACAGTTAGCCTGCATCTTCTCATCCTGAAAGATCTCGTTCCTACTTCTGAAATTCGATTGTCGAGTTGCATTCAAGGAATCATTTCACATGCCCCCAAAGGCAGCAGCACTTCCAAGGAATGCTTGAAAGCAGCTATGCAGGACAACAGATCACATGCTGTTATTATTTCATCGTCTGTGGCCCTATTGCAGTGGGATCTGGAATTTGTCAGGGGTAGCCGTCTCCGCTACATCACATTGTACCTTCTACAAAAGAATTGTGAATTCTGCCCTGGTGGAATTGTGAAGAGAGTACTGGAGATAATATTATTCAGTAAAGCAAATAAAAATTTCGGAAGGAGACTGTGTTGAAAACAATCATATGCTTGGGAAGTCTGGCACTGTGTATTTAGTGACCACAAGAGGTCAGGGCATCAGTTTTCCATTGCATCTTAAAAGCAACATCTCTAAGAGCCTGGAGCTAGGATACTATTTTAGCTATGGCTGTTCAGTTAGGAAATTCCATCCTTAAACACTCCTTAACAGGGGTTACCACAGGAGCAACAGTCCTTCCTTTTGTTGCACTTGCTTCTATCAGAGTAATAGTCAGGTTTGTCTTTCTTTGTGCTCCTCAGACATACAGAAATATTATATTTTATACTAAAAGCCACCATCAACACCTGCACTTCCCTGGCACAACGAGACTCCCTCCCTTAGGAGTAAACAATGCTGGTGACAAAGCTGTCTCAGGTGTGCAGAGTTTTCTCCTACAGAAGCTGTTAAGCACCGCAAGCCTCCTTTTTCTCCCTTCCAAATCCTCTTCCCCAGCATGCATAAAGGTCAGTATATGAGTATATGACATACATATATATATATGACAAAATATCTGAGTATATGACAGAAAATACACTGCACAATTCAACTACAAATTAAGACTATTTGTGCAAATGCAGTTCTCCATCTATGAGGGGTCTGTATCAGGGAGCTAGAGGAAAAAGGAGCTATATAAAATAGCAATATTCTTTACATATATATATTTATACAGCTGGAGGAACTACATACACACTTGCCCTCTGAGAACCACTTTCTGCAGCACCTCTTTTTATTAATGTACTTTT
The DNA here is from genome assembly GCA_013399855.1 of Oxyruncus cristatus. Lineage (NCBI taxonomy): Eukaryota > Metazoa > Chordata > Aves > Passeriformes > Cotingidae > Oxyruncus > Oxyruncus cristatus. The sequence goes on along the minus strand of VXAY01004361.1, from coordinate 771,021 downwards.
TCTAGAGAGTGCCCTGCCCAGGTACAAACTGGGCTTGACCCAGTTTGGTGTATAAAAACAGACCCAGAGATTGCTGCCTGTGATCTTAGATGATGAATTTTTCATACCCAGCCTGGTTTCATTGGAAAGTCCAGCCTTGGTCCCCCATCTCTGGCTGCAGCACGTCCCCTTCAGCAGGTTCTGCTTTGTGAAATTGCATTTCTTTGTTTACTCTGCATGGTGCCAAGAAATGCCTTTTTTTGTCCCCTTCTTTTTTCCTTTTCTTTATTTTTGAAGTGAAAGTTATTAAGCTACTTCCAGCATAATACCTCTAAATGCCAAGTCCGTGAGAGGGAATTTTAACTTGGTTAATCTGACACAAATGAAAAACTATTCAAGGCTTGAGATGACTGTAAAGTTTAGTGTCACGGCTCTTTTTTTCCATAGAAAAGAAGGGTTTCCAGCAAAATTTCATTTGAACAGTTGGAGTTATTTATTTCTTTTGAAGTAAAGTGTTGGGCACGTTTTAAAGACACAGTAACAACTGAACTAATGGTCCTGCTCTGTGCTGGGGGGTGACCTGGGGAAGAGGGAAGAGCAGGAGGGATGTGGGGCACTGAGTGACTGCTCCCACTGTGTGAGCTGGATCCTGTACCAGCTCGTGGCTGAAATGGAAATGTCACTCTCTTAAAAGTTAAATTTCAACTGCCATCGTTTCTGTGACTGTTGTCAGCAGAGGGAAATGGGAAGGAGAAGCTCACCGTGATACAGAGACCTCAGCTGCCTGAGATCATTCCCTTCCTTGCTCAAAACCATTACAACTGAATTGAAGACGTCTTGGGGATGTTCCTCGTCCTAAAACTTTTTCATTTTTCTATTTGCATGTCTGGAGGCAAAAAGAACCACGATCTACCAGAGTTACGCTCTGCCAGTGCTCAGAGGGGTGGTCCCAGGACAGTGGATAAGCTCCAATGTCCAGGGAGACAACAGATCAGGAGATGTGAGGACCATTTTCAGAATCATCTGGTGGAGTCCCAGCATCTTCTGCTCCTTGAAGGAGTGAGTGGGGGGTGTGTCTGTGTGTTGTTTTCACCTCTGAGCAGCAGCTGGGATAAATGGGCTGAGGCTTCCCTCTCCTTTTTGCTCCAAGAGTCATGTATCAGGTTTTCCACAGCTGAACTGAAACCCATGATTCATAATCAGTTTCGTTTGCGAAATGTTCTTCTAATTGATCAGATGGAGACCAATTTCAGTGGGGGAAACTGAACCCGGAGAAAATTAATTACCCATCAGGCTAAACCCATTTCCTTTGGCCCAAGTGCAGCTTATTGTATGTTACTGAGAGATGACTGGCTGTCGAGAGAAAGGCAATGCTATAATTCTTTCTAGGACATGCTACACTGGAAGCAGATAAAGTGCTGCTGGCTGAGGGCACTGGCTATGCAGAGTGGGGAGGTGGCACAAGGAAAGGGGTAAAGGGACAGTAAATACATGGCAAAAGGCTCAGAGGGAGTAGAGATAACAGAAAGTAGAAAACACACCAATTTTAAAATCCCAGAGGCTCCCAGGGATTAGTCACTACAGAGTTTGCCTTCGGGGACAAGGGGCTTTAACATTCACTGTTGCCTATTTGGTGCTCATTTTACACCTGTGAGATATGGAGGGATGTCACAGACCCTGGGCAAAAGGCACAGGCAGAGGGAGATTGTTTTGCTGTGATGCTCAGGTAATGAGGGTAGTGAACTTAGCAAGGCTCCACAGCCTCGGGGCAGGAAGGCTCACAATAAATGCTGTAACTGAGCAGAAAGCACCGGGGAGTAAAAGGAGGCTCTCTTTCCTCCTTTAGGCTGAGGAGATGCACAAGATCCAGCGACTCACAGGTGGCTCCACAGGACCCTGAAGGAGTGTGTTGCACACCGGTGCAATGTAGCCGACCCCTGCATGGAAACTGCTGCTCTCACAGCTGACTGACATTCCTGTCCCTTCCAAGGGCTCCTGACATCAGGATACCAAATTCAAAGCCCTCCAAGACAGGAGGTGTTACAGATTTTTTAATTAAAGTCAGTTGGGTAATGAGAGTGGCAGGAGTATGTTCCCACTCTCTGAATGGATAAATTAAAGCTCACAGCAAAGACGGCAGCCACGGAGTCTTGTGAGGAGAGCAGATTTGAGATGGAAATCCTAATGACTGCCATCTTTAAGCTAATGACATTCTGCCCACACAACTCTGCCAGCTTCTAGGGTAGCAAAATAACCGCAGAGGGAACATGGATCTCCTTCTTTTTAGACTGGGCTTCAACAGTGAAAAACATTAGTGTTACAGGATACTCAGACTGCAATCCCCTGACAGTGAGAGCCAGCTACTCTCCAGCTGCTCCAGGTTAATAGAAATACTTCCTTGGCCAGACCCCAGCACAAAACAAAATAGGATTTACAGCCAGAGTAAAGCTAATCAAAGAAAAAGGACAAAGGTTTATCAGCAGCCAGAACTTTTCAGAAGCAAAGAAGTTAGTGGTGTCTGGGTCAAACAGTGTTCTCCTGCTTCAGAGAGCTCTCAATGCAGATTGCTTGGGGAATTCCTTACCTTGGTGGAAAGTTTTAACCCTTTGACTTTTGAAAGGACAGGATTTAGATTCAGGTGTATTTACTGGAAAACCTCAAATTCAAACAAAATAATCTCTCTGTTGTTGCCAGCCCTTTTATCCGGGTCTGTGTGGATGTGTTCAGTGTAAATGCAATGTACTTAAGAAACAAGGGTTGAGTAGAGTGACCTCTTCAAATGCAGATGTCAGGCTTCTTTAAAGCCCTGGGGTTGAAGGATCACAAAGCTGGGTTAAGGCTCCTAGCCTGCTTTCCTCCTCTATCCACCTTTTCCTTGCTCCAAGAAAGAGGATGGCATAGCTGAGCGTCAGGCTCAGTGTGTTTCTCAGAGGAAAATGCAGTTCTGCAGTAATTCCTAATGGTACACTGTGGAATTCTCTTCTTAAGACAGGATGTTCCTTCTCACAGACACGGCCTCAGAGACCTCTGTTCCCAAAATCTCGAGTGCTCCAGGGCTCCATCTCCCCGGCAGGTCAGCTGGGAGCAGGCAGCTACGGAGGAGGGAGGGAAGGCTGCCTGGGAGCAGGGAGGAGATTTGGAAATCATCATGTAACAGAGAAAATTGAAAAGAGTGCCCACAGAATTAATAATATTGAGATAACAGCTATTCTATTTAGGACCTGTGACACAGCCAAGGTGTAGTAAAACTGGAAATCAGAATGGATGGGAGCTGATCCATTCAGGTTTATGGCTACTGTTAGTTTCTGATAGATCCTGATAGTTTACTAAGTGAACACCACACCACCTGTCTCTTAAACCAGATTTCGAATCTCTTGCAGCAGGAATACTTTTATTAACCCTCTTAGTGTGTTTGACTTGATTCTTCTCCTCCTGGGGGTACAACAGGAAGAGTCAGAGCTCTCTGAAATGAAACATCAGTTTTGAAGGGGGCAAATTCCATTCGCACCATGGCTGTGAGCCCATATTTTTACAGGGAATTTTGTGTGCCTATGCAAGTATGAAAACACACAAGAGAATTCTGGGGAGTTAATTCAGTTTAACGTAGTACCACCCATCAGCTGAGCTAGTTTAACAGAGGTTGTGTCCACATTTATCCCTAAGCTCTTGGATAAATTGTAAAACCATATTACTTGGCTCCAGCTTGCCTCTTCTCTTTTTCTCTGCCCCTCCCCTCTTCTATTTTGCGATAGGAAAAGGAAAAATAATAAGAAAAAAAACAACAAACAACATGTTAAAAGACAAAAGCTGTTTCCTAAGTACTCATTAATTTTAACATCCAGAAAAGATTGATGAAAGATTAACATGCACTTCTTGAATAGAAAGTGGGGAGAGCAGTGTGAGGTGAACAGTGACTCTCCTGGAGAACGGTGCTGGTCCAAGTGCAGCTCACCTGGCCATTCATTCAGTGCCCACTGAGGGGGAAAGGAGATGAGATATTACTCCATTATAGTCTGGAATGTATAATTCATACAATGCCAATGCAATAATGATAAATGATTGAATTGCTCACAAAGGCCATTCTTCACACTTTAGCCCATTTTAAAAAATCTTTTTTTCCTCTCCTCTAAACTTTTTCTTAATGACTCCCCTCCTTGCCTTTGCTTCCCTTGCAGACACTTGGCAGGGATGCTCTAAAGAAGCAGAAAAACAGTTGTGCAAGAAGCTTGGAGAAGTGGAGGAGTTGTGGGTATTAGGAGGAATTTATTTTCTGTGAGGGTCGTGAGGCCCTGGCACAGGTTGCCCAGAGAAGCTGTGGCTGCCCCATCCCTGGAAGTGTCCAAGGCCAGGTTGGACGGAGCTTGGAGCAACCTGGGCTAGTGGAAGGTGTCCCTGCCCGTGGCAGGGGGTGGAATGAGATGGTCTTTAAGGTCCCTTCTAACCCAAACCAGTCTGTGGTTCTGGGATTCTAAATATCCCTCTCTCTTTCTGTCCATTATGAATGTACATGTGAAAATAAGTATGCATGAACCAGCTCACTTTATAACATCCCTTTGCCATCTGATCGAAGACAACTTTTGGTCACAGTCTTGTCAAGAGATTTGTCTGCACTTCAATTTCCTCCTCCATTCAGTGGGCAAGATGAGTAGGATTAAGGAAGGGTAGCACTATATTCTAGGTCACTGCCTGGTTTCTTTGGTCAGTTGTTTGGCCTCTGTCAGAGGACAGGAGAAACATAAGGCTCTTGCATATGCACCGCAGGACAAACAAACCACGGCACTGTGAATCCTTGGGCTGGATGGGGAAGATTCCCAGCTCCTGGTAATTCACCTGCGTGGGCAACAGGTGTTCTGTATCCTTGGGAAAGGCCAGCAGCAGATGAGCACCGGCTGGAAACAGGAGTTGGTAAAGAAATCGCGCCTTGAAGAGCCACAGCTCTGCCGTAGATTGATCGGGAGCGGGGGGAGGAGTATCCGTCATCCCTCGCCCCGAGCTGCTGCACCGAGGTAATCGAAACCCGAGGAGAAACTTGTAAAGATCACGGCACACAGATGGATGGACAGACAGCCAGATACATCACGGGCAAAAATAACAGCTTAAAATTACTGTTTCTGTTTGTGACCTCATTTTCCGAAGTCCTGAGTGCTCAGCTCACGGGCACACGCCATGGGAGCAGCTCCCACGGGAGTTACTCCAGAGGCAGGTGGCTGCACTTAGAGGCCTATTTTTGCAGATTTTTCTTGTGTGTGTTCGAAAAGGTGAGAATGCACCCACCAAGGATGCTTTCTAAAGGTCGAACCTTCCTTTTTGCTGGAGCTTTCCCCCTCTGCTTGCTTTTCTTTCCAGGTACTCCCTAAGGACGGGTTGAAACTCTGTAGCTCTGAGCGCATCCTTTGTCCTTCTTGATCATTGTTAGCAGCCCAAAAGATGAGATAATGGCGACCCATCTTGGGGACTCCAAGGTCCTGATTGTTCAGAAAGGTCAAAGAAAAGCCACGTTTGGAATCTTTGCAAAAGAAGAGATTAGCAGGCAGCCTTGCCGAGGTGTTGAGGGGGGGAAAAAAGGGAAAAAGAGAAAGGTGATATAAGGCTCTTTGGGTTTGACTTGGATACAAGGAGCCAGGAACCGCGAAACAAAGCCACGACACTGAAAAGAAAGCAGGGGGAAAATTCCTCTGCGGAACACACAGGCAGCATGAGGAGCAACTGGGAAGAAAGTATGAAAAGGCAGGAGCTATGGGGAAAGAGTATTCAGCAATAAAACTAGTGAGAGTGCTCTTTATTTCTCCAGCATTCGAGGTTGCTGGCCTTCACCTCTGATTCCTGCAGGAGACTGGTATTGTAGCAGTTGTGGCTTAAAATAGGAATAGGACAGATGGAAAGACTGGATGGCATTTCCCTCCCCCNGGGTTTTCCCCCCCCCCCCCCCAATTAATCCATACAAATTGAAGTTGATAGACAAGACTCAAGGAGTTGCCTGGGCTTCCTGTGGTCCACAGAGGGATCATCACCCGTGGAAGGCGATTCCACCCATCATAAAAGAAGTGGCTACTGCAAAGGGAAGAGACGAACCAAGAGGAATCATCCTCAGGATGAATCTAGAGGAGCTCATCTGTCTCCTCTGGTCAAAGGGGAAAAAACCAAACGGGATGAGTTCAGGATGGAGGGTTAATCCCACCTCTGCTGAGGGAGAAAAATCCCACCCAGGAACCTCTGAGGAATCCCTTCAGGCTGGAGCAGATGCTGGAAGCACAGAGGGTCCCATCCCATGCTCTCATCTCATGTGATCAGTTATAGAAGGACTAGAAATGCATGAGTAGAAATAAATACAAAAGCCTGTGTCAGACTCATCACATGATCACCTTGTTCAGCTCCATTTTGTCTCTATTTCACCCAAATGAGTAAGGAATATGTTGGGGATTGTGATTCCTGTTCAGTTTTGAGGACATTCTGGCAGCAGATGAGAGAAGCATTTGGGGCCAAAGACTTAAAAAATTCAGGCCCAGATTTTGAGCATTTGAAGTTATTTTATGCTGGAAGTTTGGCTTGGGCACATCTTTAGTAGCTACTAGAATGAGACAGAATCTCCAAAGCTTTGGAAGTATTCCTAGTGCAAGAAACTACCAATTTCCATATTTTTGTTGCTCTTGATGTTTTTTGACACTCAGGAACAAACTGTCTTCATTTAAATGAGATGAGAAAAGTATCTCCTGCAAATTATGCCATTTCTTTTCTCCATTATGTTTTTTCTGCATCTTCTGGCAGCGCTGCTACAAACCCAACAGCAAACGGTCGAGTGGAACAGCAAAGACAATAACTTTAATGGAAAGAAATTGGGAACTGGGAGATGACACAGATTGCATTGGGGGAAAAAAAAGTGAAATAATATTTAATTTCCGTGGTCATAAATAATATGTCCGCCCACATTACCAGCACATCAAAGATGACAGGAAAAATAGTCAGTGACATGCGAAAATATCATTATTTCTTCATTAAATGTTTTATATATTTATAAGTGGGGGGAAAATTAAAAAAGCACCCTGACAAGCAAAAATGTAACAGCTGAAGGGCCACTGAAGAAATGAATTAGAAGTGTGCAGGTGCAGAAATCAAAAGGAAAGACAAAATATGTCACAGGGAAAACTTTGGCTGTTGTTAGAACCCAGTTCCTTTTCAGAAGGGAAGTGGAACTGCTGCTGGGGGGCTCTGGACACCCTTCAACCACAGACAGGCACCATTATCCCACCAGGGCTGTCTCTTGAGGTAAAGGGATCTCCCCTGCTGAGTATTTTTGTGTAGTGGTGGCCGGGCAAGGAGGATTTGTACACAACACATTTCAGAGTGCACCCAGCTCAACACAAGAACTAGAGGTGTTGGATTTTTGGTGTTGATTTTGCAGGAATCTACTGGATATTCGAGAAGGTGGTGGAGGTTGTGGCCATGAACTTAAAAGTAGGGTTAGCACCCAGCAGGTGAATCTCAGGGGCGTTGCAGGTTCTGTTTGTGAAGGGATTTACATTCCGTGAGTGTCACTTCATCATCTGAATGGATTTCAGTTTCCTGTGCACACTATGGCTCACCCTCTGGGGACCCCAAAAGAACCAGTGAGGGCAGAAAAGGCTCCATATGGAAGATATACCTTAGGTAGAAGGGGAATATACACTTCTGAATGGTTTTTCTTGTGTTTCTTCACTACACTCGTGGCCAGTACCACTGTAAGAACTCAACACTGAGACACTAATTGTTTCTGTCTCTCTAATGATCCATCCTCTTCATCCCTCTGCAGCCCCGGTGACCAGAACACATCCATTCAGAGGAACATTATCGCCGTCATTTCTGCTCCAGAACACAACAGCATCGCTCATCAGCCAGGAGTCAAGGTCACGACACCCCCAGACGGGCAAGGCACAGCCTCATCTCCTTTGCTCTCCGTGCTGCTGAGAACCTCCCTCCTCAGCCCTCACTAATGGCACCATTTACTGCTCCCCTCCAGATTGTTTAACAGATGCTCCTGATAAATACCGGAGCAGCTGAGATTCTGCAGGAAATGAAGCGCGGCTGCCTGGCTGCCAGTGAGGGATAGGAGACACTCGCAAGGTCTTTGGGATGGGTTTCACACCAGCAGAGGTGTTTGGCCCTTTCACCAGCACAGAAAAGTCTATGGGCCCGAACAGTACAAATTTTATAAAGTAGGATCAGCTCCCAGTTTACTGGCAAGGGTGGGTTCTGCTGGAGGGAATATCTCAGACTGTGCCAGGTTAGAGGGCTCCCAGCTGCATCTGTGCAAGTAATGGATTCACTGCAAGCTGACAAACACAGAATTTACAGTTTGAATAAATATACACAGTGTGTGTGTGTATATATATTTACATGTGTTTACATGTGATTGTTTATATTTGGATTCCACTGTTCTCAAATAGCCATCTAATGTATTTGTGAAGACAGAATGTAAACAGTTTATTCGTGGGACAAGTTTGTTGTCGTCCTTTTTAGCAACACAGCCAGAGAAGTTTTCAGGTGTTCTCCCCACTGACATTTAGCAGTCCTGAGGAATGGATAGACTGAAGCCTTAAGGCTTTTCCCCTTTTGACTTGTAAAAGACAACCTTGCAAAATGCAATGTCCCTGTGAAATCTTCATCTTATCATGAGAAAAGGTTTTGTTTAAAAACAAACATCCTCTCACAAAGCTTCTGCTGTCCCCAGAAACAGCAGATCAAGATGCAAAGGTTCGAGTGACTGCAAAGACATTCCTCGGATGAGATGAAGGATCATTCCTTACTCTGCCAGTGCCTTTCCCTTCTTTTTCTTTCCTTTGCCTCTGTCCCACACTGCTTCACTTCTAGGCTCATCTAATCTAGCCTAGTCTTCATACATTATCATCAACTTTGTATTTAGTCTTCTTTCTACATACTTAACGTGTCTAATGTCTCTCATGTGCAGTTTCTCTCCCAACACACACTTCTCCTCCTCACCCCATTCCTTATTTCCCTGGGCCCATCTGATCTCTTTGTTGGCAAACATGAGACATCCCGTTGGAGACCAGTGAGGGAAACGCTGTGGGAACCATCAGCTCTCCAGGGAACAGAGAATCAGGTATGTGAGGGTGCCTGTGCCCCCTGAGCGTGGCTGGTGGCCAGGGAGGAGATGACACTGTCGGGAGGGTGGAGAGTGGACTTGCAGAGATGGAGAGGCAGCATGTAATGGGATGGAAACAGGAGAGGTGAGAGAAATGAGATGGAAACACTGAGATGTACAACACAGAGGAATTTAGCTGGAATGACACTGTCATCATGTCTGCCAGAGAGGGATCAGGAGGGAAAAAACAAACTTGCCACCGAAGTTCCTTTGTCACCACCAGCAGTGTCTCCGACAGTGTTCATCCCTGCTCCCCCACTATGCACAGGTCTCCTCCACTTCTCTCAGCCCTTCACACGAGATTCTGCCTCTTCTCCTTTCATCTTCTGACTTCCCTTCCTTTGCTCTCTTTCCCTCTTGTTACTCCTGTGCTCCACTTCCACTCATTTTTTTGTTGTGGGAGACACAATCACAGAACTAAATAGTGTCATTAGAACAAGGATACGGAATCACAGAATGGTTTGGATTGGAAGGGACCCTAAAGACCATCTGGCTCCAATCCCCTGCCATGGGCAGGGACACCTTCCACCAGCTCAGGTTGCTCCCACCTGGCCTTGGACACTTCCAGGGATGGGGCAGCCACAGCTTCTCTGGGCAACCTGTGCCAGGGCCTGTTGCAGACATGAGTGGATGTTTTTATATAAATATATATAATACATGTGTGTGTGCCTATGTATGGACTACAGGGATGAAAATTTGTTCACTGGAACAAAACCTAACCCTGCTCTGCCCACAGCCCCATTTCGTCCCTTCCTGCCACACTGGGGTTTATACATAGACCTTCACTGTTTCTTTAGATTACAGGAGATTTTTGCTGAGTATAAGGATAGAAATGGAAAAAAAAAATAAGAACGAGGAAGGAATGCTAAAGGAAGGCAGAGGGAAGAAGGATGGTGGGTATTTTGAGAAGGGAAAGGAAAGGATGAGTTGCTTGGGTCGCAGTTGTAGGTAGTAAAGTGAACTTCCATTTCTAAAGGAAATTCCTCTTCTGAATTGGAAGCAGCTGCCTAGGTTCTCAAATCATACCACAGATGAGAAATTGTGTTAAAAAAATCACATGGAGACATCAAAATGCCATAATGTGCTGCAATCTACGCTATTACAAGCTATTTAAAATTAATGCCTTAGTGTAATATAAAATCCATACAAATTAGATTGGAGAAAAATGTGAAAATCAAGTGTTTTTCTGTTCTCAAACAAAATATTTTGTCATTACCAAAATGAAGTCAAAACAATTAATTTTAACTATCCTTCATCAAACATTTCATTGTAATTGACCTGCTCCTGTGAAACCTTGTAAAAAACAGCAAACTGCTCAGGTTAATAACAGTCAAACAATGGGGAAAAAAAAAAGTTTTAAAAAAACCAACCACCTTTGGCTATTCAAACATGAGTAAAAGGCAACAGGCACTGCAGTTCCCTTGGTCTGGGTTGGGTCGTTGATAACTGCCTTTGTATTAGAGACTCTAAAAGCCACAGACTGGTCCTAACCCATGTCAGAATATCTTTGAATGAGATCCCTGCCTGTAAATGACTCCTGCTAATCCTCTTCAGCTCAGCCCTGCTCCTCCTGCTTCTGTGGAACCCTGCAGAAGGATTAACAAACACCGACTAGACGCAGCTCTGGCATGGCAGCAAGTGCTGCCAAGTCACACACAAGAGCAGAGCACCTCTCCTGTCACTGGGGATGTGTTTCTGTGAGGACCTGGAGAGCAACCCGTGCTGCCACTCACTGCCAGGGGGATGTGGAAGGAGTTGGCTCCAGCTTCACTTCACGCTCACCAACAGCCAGATTCACGGGATACAGTTGACTTCAATAAGATCCACATCCACCTCCTGCCTAAATTAAATCAGCAAAGCCACTGGGAAACTGTGCTGGGTTTGGCTGGGGGAGAGTTAACTTTTTTCCACAGTAGCTCCTATGGGGCTGTGTTTTGTGTTTGTGCTGGAAACAGTGTTGACAACACACTGAGCAGTGATTACACTGAGTCAAGGTCTTTTCTGCTCCTCACCCCACCAGAGCAGAGACTGGGGGTGCACAAGGATTTGGGAAGGGACACAGCCAGGACAAGTGACCCCAAGTTACCCCAACTGACCCCAGGAATATCCCACACCTTGTGGTATCATGCTCAGCTTATAAATCTGGGGAAGGAGGAGGAAGAGGGGGACAGGCAGAGTGCTGGTGTTTGCCTTCCCCAGTCACCGTTATCCATGATGGAGCCCTGCTGTCCCGGGGGTGGCTGAGCACCCGCCTTCCCATGGGAACGGAGGAATCAACTCCTCGTTTTGCTTTGCTTTGATTGTATTTGTGACTTTTGCTTTACCTATTAACCTGTCTTTATCTCAACCCACGAGTTGCCTTAGTTTTACCCTTCCAGATCTCTCCCCCATCCTGCCGAGGGGGAGGGAGAGAGTGGCCGCGAGGGGCTGGTTTGCCAGCTGGGGTTGAACCTTGACAGTAACTCATCCTAAAGTACTTCATCTTAAAACACACAAAAACACACCGAAGGCCACAGTCACGTGTCAGAGCGAGCCTTTTGGTTCCAAGGACTGCACTCTTCTGGGAATCGGGCCATTAAGTATGGATTTAAGTGCTTTGCTTTAGGCACTCCGCTTTAATTTGCTTTTGTTGTACAATTTACCAGCACTTACGGTGCTGCCCAGGAGAAGGCGGTGTGCCCCAGCCCCCGGTGGCCGCACTCAGCTCTCAGCAGCCCCTCTGCACAGACTCTGCTCTCACTGTTGCAGTCACCAGAGCTCCGGATGAGAAGGCATCGTCTGACACACAAGCAGTGCCCGTGGCTGCTGCCGGCGCCCCAGGAACCCCAGCCCCGGGCGCTGCGGGAAGGCAAGGGAGCACGGTGAGGGCTGGGCAGTCAGTGCTGCCACCAGCTGAGCAGGTACAGGCATCCCCACTTCTGAGCTATGACACAGATTGTCTGCCTCGAATTGAACCTGTTTCACTTTCATTTGCTGCACTGGACAGCTCACACCGCTGGCAGGAGTGGGCAAACCCTGCAGGGCTCAGCTGACAGTCGTGGGAGGGACAGGGAGAGGGGAGATGTGATCTCCTCCAAAGTTTCCTTGGCAGCCCTAAGACATGGGTTGGTGCCTTGCAGACGACCCTGGGCACTGGTTTGTCCCTGTGATAATTTGCACCCCTGGAAAAACACCTCGCTGCGGCACTGCTGAGTCAGCATTTCTCGACTGCTGCTGTTGAACTGTTTGCCTTTGCTTTGGAACTACAGCACAGCTTTGTGACAGGCTTTTGGTGTGCCATTAATGAGGTTAGTCCTGCCCATTTGCCAGAGCCCAGTGAACCAAAATTCCCTGGGCACGGCCCTAAAGCCTCCAGATACCATCATGTTTGGCATCCACACCTGCATCTTGCAGTCAGCTCTCAGAGACTTTCATTTCTTTCCCAAAACTTGGACTAGTCCATGATAAAAAAAAAAAAAAAGAACAAAACCTGACTGGTTTTGGTCAATTTGCAAGTATGAAGACATCTACTGATCCCACTGTTGTTTGATACTGAAAGACCCCTAAAAATCAATACGGATCTTAGTGCAAGACAAATCCTGTAAAGTGCTTCTGTTCTTCAAAACAGAAAAGGGGACCCTTCTAACAGGACAAGCCTGTCAGGCATTGAGTTTCTTGGAACAAAAAACACCTTTGCACACAACTGATTTTCCCCCTGATAAAGTGGAATCACTAAGAACAGAAGCCCCTGAGGTGGCAGAGCTGGGGAGGGGGAGAGGGGGGAGCAAAACCAGTCTTTCCAGAATTTTAAAAGCTTCATGAGAGAACCAGGGAGGTCCAGTTTGCACTGAGGTCTGCTCTTAACACACACACTTGCTTTTGTGTCCAGAGGTAATTCCACAATCCCCTGATGGCTCAGCCAGGCTCTGGCACAGCCCAGAGAGGCAGAGTGACAACGGGAGGCAGAGACGAACGTGAGCCTCCGAACAAGGAGCTGTGCTCTAGGTAGAGGTGATGCTCTGTGCTCTTTGTGGGACAGAAATTTGATTAGGGAGACAAATCCTCCACGGCCATAAATCAAAAGCTGCCTTTGGGAGTTCACAGGTTGCATTCCCGTGTGGTGTGAACAGCCTGGCTCTGCTCACGGCCACCAACTGTCCCTCTATTGACTCTGGACAGGGCCATGCCCTTTTACTCCACAGCCAGCTGGACTCTCTGCATCTGTGTTTCTCCCTTCATTTTTGCCCTTTGTTGTGCCTCTCCCCACATTCATCCTTCTACTTGCACCATTTCCCAGTCTCCACCTCTTTCCTGGCTTTCCACCTTTCCCCCTACAATACTTTGGTCTCCATCTGCCCATCTCCTCCTCCCTGTAATGACATCTCTTTCACACACTTCTCAGCTTGCTCATTTTTCCTTCTCCTCCTTCCTTTTACACCTGCCCCAGGTCCCTACTCACCCCTCTTTCCTCCTCCCCTTCCTCTACAGGCTCTCTCCTCCCCATCCTAAGGAGGAAGGTGGAATATCCCAGTGTCGATGGCTGCGATTTCACAAACTGCTTGGCCAGGGTCAAGGAGCTTTTTTCTTTTTTTTTTTCCTCTCCTTTTTTTTTTTTTTTTTCATTATCCTTTTATTGCAAGCAGCCTCTGCATACAAGAAGCTCCATTAGTAAATATCAATGCACAGCAGGCTGGGTGCACATAGATTACCACGACACATCAAACAGCAGAAATGACAAATAGGCAGCTGAGCACAGGCAGCGAGAAGAGCCGCGTTAAACGTGAGCGAGGAAACAGAGCAAAGGCAACAGGGGAAACAATTAAACAACAAATACAGCGGCAGCTTCCCACCACTGGAGAGGCAGGAGGGAGACGGGGCTTCCAAGTCAGGAGTGGGATCTCCCACTGAGAGGCTGCTGAAAGACTGAGTACGCCTTCCCAATTTCTGCAGCTCCTGCCTGTGCCTTGCAGAGCCTCCCCGAGAAAGCAGCAAACTGATTTCCAGGCAGAAATTGCCCCTGAGCACAACACTGTCACAGGAACTTCGGTGCTCTCAGCTCAGGGCTTGAGTGGGGCTGTGTTCACCCTGGAATCTGATGGCTTTGGCCGTAATCCTGGGTGGGTTTTATGCCCTCAGCAGGACCACGTCTGTGTTTTGGTTGACAATACTGTGAGCACACTGATGCGAAGGGAGGAAAAGAGAAAAGGGCTAAAAGAGAAATGTATGTCAAACAAAATAGAAAGGACGACTTTAGGAGCAGGGAGAGAAAAAGCACTGCAGGCAACAGAAGGAGAATGAAGGAGAAAACTGAGGAAGTGGGAGGACAGAATGAAATGCTGGGGGAGACGCAGAAATCAACAAATCTATGAATACAAAGCAAAAAAGCGAGATCCAGGTTTCCCATTTGTGTATTTGTACAGCTCCATCAAACCCTAATGAGAGTCCAGTCCACTGACTTAAAATCACAGAAACACAGACTCCACCACTGCCCTGGGCAGCCTGTGCCAGTTCTTGGCCACTCTCTCTGGGAAGAAATTTTCCCAAATATTTCTTCCTAAACTCCTTTTTTTATGGAGCTTTGTGGATTTCATGGAGCTTTATGGATTGGCACCACCTCAGCATGTGGCTGAGGCACTGTGGGCTGCAGGCCAAACAGGGACACATGATACAGCACCATTCCTTTCTAGGGCACCACCTCTTCGTGCTCCCAATTCCCCAGACTATTGGCTAAATATAACTGGCAGGAACTTCTGTTGTTGTCAGCAGGTTTCCCATTCCCATCACCTTTCCAGACCATGCCCTGTGTCAAGTACCAAAGCCACTATTCAGTGCCTGTCCATCTCCACTTAATTCTTTGTTAGACCAATCTAAAGTTATATTCTAACCTGTTTTGCACATCCCATTTCTATTAAGTCTCCCTTACCCCTTTTATCTGTGGCAGAGTCTTTAAAAACTCACTTCACAACAAATCCTATTGATTCTCACAGAGAGAATATTTATTTTCCTGGGAAACAGGTGAATAAAACTGTAGTAGAGCGATTTCTAATGACAAAATTGAGTCAGACCCTCCTTGATTTTGCTTAGACCTTAGTCCAGGTCTTCTTCTGATCTATGCAATTAATAATTTCTTGGGTTTAGCACTGTCAGGCAACTGTTTTTCCATGTATATTAATCTCAGGAAGTATCTTGGTAATGAGTAGAAACTGAAAGGAGATGGAGCAGGGCATGCAATGGATGGTATTAAGGAAGGAAAGCTGCTCTCTGAGGAATCATTCCTGCACTATATTTGTTTCTGAGGCCTCATGAATAGCATCCCTCTTCCCTGCCTGTAGTTCCTGAACTTGTGAGTTCTGCATGACTCACTGCCCCAAGCAGCAATGAATTGTCTGCCACGTTGCTACTTCTGGGGTATTAACAGAATATTGAGAATCTCATTTTTGATCTCCCTTAAAACCACTTGGTAAATGGATGTGGCTCAGAGAAAGGATGAAAATAATGTGTGCAATAAAAAGGCCCCAAAAAAAGGAGCAGGGGGAAAAAAAAAAAATGAAAGAAAAAAAGATAGCATTTTCAGAGAGTTCTGACTGATCTCCACTTCATTATTGAGAGATTGGACTATTAAAGGGACACAGTAGGCCCGAAGGAATTGTGGGATCATTTGTGCAAATGGTAATTTTAGTATTCAGTCCATCATATCCATAAACATAATGTGGCTGGGACTGACATGAGTTATAGCAAATCCCTTTCCCAGGAGGCTCCATGCCACTTTGATGCAATGCCTGAGAACACAGAGAGCTGCAAAGTAAGAGATGCCTCCTCCCTCCCGTGCTCGCTCTCCGCTGAGCTGATGGGTGAAGCCACTCTGATTACAGCAGATTTGGGGAATTAAATGGAGGAATCACAGCACTGACAAAGAAACTGTTCCAATTCTGGGAAAGCTCATCTGAGTCTTGTACTTAACTCGCTCACACAGCCCAACATGCAAAATCTGCTCAGTAAATAGAGATGTGTTACTCTGGCTCAACACACCACTCTGCTCAAGTGCTAATCCCAAGGGAAACACATTCCAAACACTTCCCCCGCTCTGCAGATGTGCTGCTTGTGCCCTCACACACTCGTAGGTGGGGGAATACATGTTCCAACATTGAGACATCACTCTTGTACTCTTTGTGAACTCAGAAGGAAACAGCACAAACTGGGATTTGTAACTGTGCCCAGCAAGGATGAACACCCTAATCCCATTGACCTCAATCTACTTGTAAGCACTGAGCATCCTTCCTCTGCTCTGTGTCCTCACAATCCAGGGTGTGATCTGCCACATCAAGTTATGATGTATGAATTGAGGTTAACCACCCTCTGGGATGGCTATGGACAGAACCACATCCCCTGTCAGGGTCAAGTGGTGCTTCTTCCCTGTGTTATCTCCACCCACCTTTGCTGTGTAGGTGGTTCAAAAGGACAACACCAAGTTTTGTCCCCCCATCCATGTGGGCAAGGACCTGCCCTCAGGCCACCAGAGACATGGATTGTTTGCCTGTGTGTCTCCAGTTCAGGGCTAAGACACGGCAAAGACCAAATCTGTGCTGGACACAGAGAGCATCGAAACAACTCCTGCTCAACTGCAAATGTGTTTCGTGGAGCTGAGTGAAATTACTGATGGGATTTGCATTTCCAGGGTCCAAATGCTGCACTGGTGCACACTCAGCAGAGTACCAGGATTAACAAGCCTGAAGAAAGGCAAAATAGAGTGTTGTGACATGCAGATATGAGAACTGATTGCATACAGACTGCTGAGACCCCATCAGCAGTGTTGTGAATTCACCTTAATGCACTAAAACATCAGTTACTAAAATCCAGTCCTAGATGGGAATAGCCTTGAACTTAGAAAACAATCTTGTTCTGATTCTGACCCATACAAATGAGGCTTTCACACAATTTCTGCATTGAGATCAATAAACACACGTTCTCCCAGTTTTCTAAAGGCAAAGGGCAGAAATTTGTGCTTTATATTCATTGCTTCTGGAAAAAACCCAAAATTTTTTAAATGTCACAACACAATGTACTTATTCATATGGAATCCAATTTCTTGGATTTTTATTTGTGCAGATTTTGTGAGTAACTTCTTTCGGAAGGAGAAGGGGAACATTGCATCAAATCCTATGGCATTGCATCAGTGTTTGGAGCACTGGTTTATTTGATGAGCCTCAAATGTACAAAAAAAATGAAGGGATATGGGCTTTGTTGGGGAGTTTCTTTGAGTAGTGGACTCAAATTATGTTCTTCGTTCACTGATTCATCACAGACCTACTCTTCTACCAGCTTCACATTTCACCTTAGTCTCATATTAACATCATAAAAAGTCCCAAAGATATCCATTGCTCTGCAAAGGGGTGAACTTCATTATTCTCTTGGATCAGACAACATTACTCCTGATTTTTCCATTAGTTCAGTTTGCAAACTTGTCTTGCTTACTTGTTTCCTTTCTTTTTTTTTTCTTTTTTTTTTTGACTTTGCATCTTCTCTTTCACAAGTTAAGAAACAAGAACCAAATGAAAGGAAACATTTCTTTGTTCAAGGAAATTTGGCTGCAGTAGCTAAGGGAGAGATCTGTGACGAGGCAAACTCTCATGTCCCAAGCTCCCACCGCATCAGTGGGTTTGAAGACCTTGTTCCTCACTATCTCTTGGGAAGGTTTATGACATGCAAAGACAAATCTTTGTGTCCTGCACAATGAGGTTTTAAATATAAACCCATATAAAAAGTAAATGAACTTCATGCCTCAGACCTTCCTGCATGTGGTGTTTCTAATGAGAGTCTGGGCTTCCTAAAGCACCCACACCAAAATTCCTGCCTCAGATCCTGAAGGGCATTCAGTGATGGGCAAAAGACACCAACGCCATGTCTAAGCTGATCCAGAGATGATCCCAACTCGTTGTTTGCTGTAAACAACAGCTGGTGGCTTTCACCAGAGAGCAGCTGCTACAGGTAAGTTACAGTGGGATTTGGATAGATGGCCGGTGTAGGGAAAGTTCAGAGGATAAACATTTGGTTACATAAAAAGAGGAACAGAAAAAAAAGCAACAGTTCTTTTCCGCTCCCCTCCTTCCTTGCCTCTTCCATCCCCCTCCTCCTTCCTAAGCTTGCTTGGAAATTGCTGTACGACCAAAATCCACAGGCAGCTTCAGCTCCTTCCCCTCTCTCTTGACCTTTTCACAGTTCTAAGGGTTATTTAATGAGCTTAGAAAAATAATGCATCAGTTAATGGCAGAATCCCTGGAAGGGCAGCATTATCAAGATTCCCTTTCCTCCTCCTCACCCTCGCTGGAGGCCCCATCACCTCCAAACCTCCACTTGCAGTTCTCTTTCCTGCATACTTTAAAATGCCTTCAAATTAGCACCACTTTATAAAATGGAGAAGGAGATCAGTGAGAGGCCTGGGAAGGGGCATTTAAATGTTGCACTTTGAAAAACGTAGTCACAGAGGTTTGATCTGCTTAAGCTAGAGAGAATGAAACATAATTTCTTTAAAATCAGGATATAACAAGTGGTGTACATCAGGAGACAGACTAATGTAGCCACACTATTTTGTCTCATAAAAGAGGCCACTACACGTTGTGAAATAGAGGAATCACCTATGCCCAAAAGATTGGTACTGCTTCATCCCTGCTCCAAACAGCTTGGCAATCCAGGTAAAATTAGTAAGATTTGTTGTAATAAATCCAGACGCAATTTCAAAGAGCTGGAAGTCAATAATTCTGCTCCTTCTCCAACAGAGACAAAACCTACTCTGCCCACGGGCACTGTGAACAACCCATCTTTCTTCCCAAAATTAAACTTCCAGTGATTTCTTGTGACACCTGAGACCGTGTTATAATTCAATGCAGAATGCAGAGACTGCACTCAGCTGAGACAAAGTAACTGTGGCAGCCTAACCCTCCTTTTGAAATATTTTTGGGCCTTAAACACGAGAAGAGGTGCAAGAAAAAGGTGTCTGAAGTGACATCAGTATGTAGGAACTTGGCAGTACCAGACTGATCTAAACCAGAATTGAGTCCTCAGATTTGTGCATTTGCTCTTGCAGGTAACATATAATATCATGCAGGTAACATCTTCAAATAATCATCCTTCATCTAAGAATTAATTGGCCCCTTCCCATTTGCCGAGTCCCCCATCCCACTTGAAGGATCTGAGGAACCAGGAGGAGAAATGAGTTACCTCAGACCTCAGTTCAGGGTGGGGAAGAGACACCTCTGAGCTGATTCAACCCACCCAAGGTCTGAGTCACCCTCTGGAGGAGGTTCGTCACATTAATTATGAGGGAATCTAGTGTGACCAAATCCCAGGGGTAAGTACCTTCATTTAGTGTCTCTAGTTGTTTGGGAAGGATTTCAGGTTTTCTCTCCCCTCAAAAGACTTTGCCATAAAGCTCAGTTTCTTCTGACTTTGAGACTCTTGCTTACATTTTTCAGCTTGAATTTAATCATGGCTTGTTGACGTTCATTTCTCCTCGTGTCAATGTTACCCTTGAGCTTAACAAATCATCTCCTTCTCTGGCATTTTGGATCCTTCTGTTCATCTTTTCCACATACCCCTCAAGACACTCTCTGTTTAGTAACAACAGTTGTTTACTTGTCTTAAAAATTCAGGTCTTTGCCTCTCCCTCCACTTGATTTTCCCATCAGTCCTTCTCTGAACCCACCCCTATCTGAATTAGTCTACATTAGACACAGATGTCTAGAGCTGTACCTGGCATTACAGATGAATTTGTGCCAGGCTC
The DNA here is from genome assembly GCA_013399855.1 of Oxyruncus cristatus. Lineage (NCBI taxonomy): Eukaryota > Metazoa > Chordata > Aves > Passeriformes > Cotingidae > Oxyruncus > Oxyruncus cristatus. The sequence goes on along the minus strand of VXAY01004361.1, from coordinate 751,150 downwards.
TGATACAAAAATATTGCCATTTCTCTTGCTTTATTAGACACATGTTGCCTGAGGCATTTTAGAATTTGCCTTTCCCGCAGTTCCATCACATCCTGATACCTCAGCAGACTCTCCTGAGCTTGTCTAACATCTCCAGGTATTCCTCAGGCTCATAAACTTTGTTTTTCTCACACAGATTTCTCAGTTCACTTGTGCAATGCTCATCAGTACTTTAGCACAAGCAAATTTCACTCAGTTCAGACCATCTCTTTTCTTAACATCATTCATCACTAATAATTTCCACTGGTAATGAATATGTGAATTCAGATCAGACAAGACTGATTCTTGAAGAATTTCACTACTAACTCCCCTCACTGAAATACTTCTCTTTTGTACAAGTTCTCTTTTTGTAACATTCTTCTGATCAGATTTAACTTCACTTGACCCACCTCTGCCTTAATGAGAATTTCTCATATTGCATGTCTCAAATGCTTCTTGCTTATTCGGATACAGATCTAAACTACATCAGACAGACAGAAATTAGTTAACTTCTCAAGCAAGATACCACACTACCCTCTCCTGATCTTCTCCCAGAGAAGATCCTGTGATCCATCTTACACTGTTTTATTTAAACTGCCATTCAAAGTTGGCTTTGCAAACTAGAGGTCACACTAATGGACTTGCAAGTGCCTTGATAATTTTTTTTCCTGAAATACATGTGCTTCCTGTTCTTGTATCAAATAATATCAACCTGCTGCTGAGCCAACATTCTGCAAAAGGGCTCTTTCAGAAATCAGGAACGAAAGCAATTTGTTCCTCTCATTATCATCACATCGAGAAGTTTGAATTTTACTTCTGCCTCAGCCAGAGTAATTTAAATGTCCATAAACTCCTTCCCATCCATGCCCTGCCTTTATGCCGTGGTCATTACCAACATCCCTACAGGAACCGAAAGAAAATTACTCATTTTGTTTTGAGGACAGATACACACTATTTTCAAACTTGGTCCCATTCTTCCTGCATGGTGTCAGTGCTTCTTCTCTCATTATATACTCCTTATTACTATGGGTAAGGAATTTCTACTGTTTGTTTTAATTTCCTCTACAAGGAATCTCCTTTGCGAGGAAATTAAAACCTTGACATTTTGCAAGTCTCACTTTATCTCCCCAGCTCATCTGAAATGTTGTTCTCGTTGCTGATCAGTCCCTTTCTTTATAGGTTTACTCATCACCCATGAGAATATCTGGAAAACTTTGATTTTTCTATTGTCACAGGGCATTTCTCCTTTTGACTTTCTGAATCCACTTAGTTGTCTGGTGGTTTTAATCTAGAGAATTGCACAATAGATTCTGTTTTATCCTAGAATCTCCAGCCAGTTCCCTTGTGTCAGTGTAACCAGATACATGCAAAAATATTAATAGAGTTATTTCTAGAGTTAAGAGAATTATCTCATTCCTCAGAAAATCTTGGGAGAGGAAAAAAAGAGACACTCACTGATCAGAAGTCCACGTGCTGCCCAGGTTGTTGAATGATGCTGGAGTGATTTCTCCTGTATCCCCAAAAGATGGACACTGTAACACAGGTCAAATTGATCTGAAAAACATGGTTTTGAATATTGAGGTCAGATTCACTCCTATAAGATGAAGCAAGCAGGAATACATTCATCTGTGAATTGTATGTGTTTACCCAAACTAAACCTGTAGCATTCAGAGCAAAGGATTTTTTTTTCCCCTGGTGTTCTGCACAGAGATGACTCTCATTTTAGTAGATAAAGCTGTTTCTTTTCTCTTGGTCTTAAACGGAAATGCATGTCTGAAAACTACATTTAATTGTGACTATGAGTGGGGAGAAGCCTGAGATCTACAGTAGGTTTTAATTGAGACCTCATAGATCTGAATTTGCTTTTGTTTTTACACTCTAAACATGGTTTACAGTCAGCCCCCTCAGAGGTCAGCCAGGGCAGTGCCCCATAAGCCATTTTACTTTGCCCTCCTGTACCTCCCATCTAACCCAGGAGTTTGGGATCCAGGATTTTAGGACTCAGGTTGAACAGAGCAGCAACACCACCACCCAGCCTCTCTCATTTCTGTATTTCCTGAGTTTCCCTGGTGAATGCTTGCACTGGATATTTAGAATATGCCTTGTCACTCATTCTGAACCATTCCCTTTCTATTACATACAGCACCTGCCAGTACACACAGAGCTGTGCCACACAGACCACGGACTTTAAGGACTGCCAGATGACTGCAGCTGAATTACCTAGGGGTTCCTTCTCCTTGAATTATTCTGCTATGAAATTCTCATCTGCAGGCTGCAAAGGGGAAACGACAGAGAGAAAAGAAACAGCTTTTCCCTGTCTAAACTTTCTGAGTAGTCTGTCGTGCTAAGTACTGGCCTGTCTCCTCTCGTTTGTGTTAACAGTGTCTAAATCACTCTTTCAACTCACTGCCTTCCACGGGAGGAGCTGAGGCAGCAGCACAAATGGATCCTTAAGTACAAGGAGCTGGAGTGAGCTATTTCCACCTCTACTTAGAGGTAAACACAACAAAACCCCCGAACAAACAAGCAAAAATGAACAATAAAGTACTCGGAGCTTCAAGTTTCCATCGCTGCAAGCCTAGAAACCACTCCTTTCTCCCAGCCCTTTATTCATGTATTAAATACATCTCAAAAGAGCTTTGCAATTGGTCCCAATTTTAATATCAAAAAAATAACAACCTGGAAGGACTCTTTTCTTCCATCCACTGGTGACCAGTTGACGTGGTGGCGCTTTAGCTGCAACCCTTGTGGGTTCCTTACTCTGGTCTTAGAATGAACAGCATGAAATTTGAAACACAATTGAGAAGACCAAGGTCTGAGCATACCTAGATGTCTCCCGGCCCTAAAGATACTTGCCTCATGAACCAGAGCTCAGATACACCCAGGAGGAGCTGCCATCGCTCCTCCCTTTAATCCAGCGGGCAGATGAATGTGATGAGGAAAAGGTGTGTCCTCCAGGGCTGTCAGCCCTAATATCCTTCACCTATTTCCCATTCACAAGGTAAAAGAAAGCCATGAATGGGTCTGCAGCAGAACTTCGAGGCTTTAATCTGTCCCCTAAGCCGATCCAGCTGGACTCAGACAATAGGAAGGCAAAGAAAAGCCAGTTCTTGCCTCTTGCAGCCTCGGGTGCTGTGTGACACTGCTCCCTCCCTGCGCCTGTTGGAAGCTCTCACTTTGGAGTGTCAGAGTCACCAAAAACGACACCGAGGCTGCCTACAGGTGTTTTTGCTAAAATTGCTTTCATTTAGAGCTATTTATCAGCCTTTTCACACCATTTTTCAGCCGCTCTCCTCAGCAGCTCTGTGCAATGCAAATACCTCCAAGTCATCACCTGATAAAATGTAACGCGGGAGGCAGGGAAATTCAATTACAACAGGCTGGCTGTGCCAGTCCCAGCTTTTTGCTGGGCTTCAAAGCAGGAGGGATAACAGATAGAGATTTCGTAGACACACCTGTGCAATAATTTGGCAAATGATTGGTAAGTTTGCCCGAGACATGGAGGATTGAACTCCTATGATGTGATCCATTGCGAAAGCTGAAACTTCATTTCTGTCCCACCCGAGCTCAGTTTTGAGGACTTCCATTAGGGAAATTTCACCCTTAAACTCGGCTCAAAGTGTTCAGAGATTAAATTTAAAACTGTTCTTTGATTTGAGGTTGGAAGGGTTTAAAATATTTTCAGTCACAGCACCAGGGCAGGTAGGGCAATGGGCACATCTGCCTTATCTGTCATTACACCCAGGGAAGTGAAAGTTGTGGAAGTCACAAGTTCTCTCTGCATATGTGAAATTAATCCCAGGAAGCTGAAGACCAGGTAGAAGAAATATTCAGTATTATATCAGCAATATGCATTAGCTGGATCTGATCAGCCCTCCAGCCATAAATTTAACCACAACCCTTACAAATCAGCAGGACTCTTCCTTCCTTCCTTCCCATAGCATGCCAGAATATATAAGGGACTGTAATGAAATTCCAGGGCAGAGCTGTGATCCTGGTGTAGTTTTCAAAACCTGCAGACTCTCTCCTGTGGTATTTTCCTAATTTGGGACCTTCACTGTGCAGCAAGAACAAAGCTGTCTCCCTTAAGACATTCCTTTAAAACACAGTGCAGTCCTGTGGCACATTTCAAACTGTTTTTTTCAGAATACACCATACATATGTACACATACATACATTTTTTTTTTTCCCCCTGTCCTTTGAGTAATTATTTTTGTTCCAGCAAAATCAGAACAAGCAGAGCAGCTACAAATATCTCAGAAGCTTTTAGAGAGCAGGCAGCAGCCCACACACCAAGCTGCTTGAGGAGAAAAACCTGACATGATGAGATTCAGATGCATCTTCCCTGCGGAGAGCTGGAGCCTGGGCAGCCACAGAGCCGAGGTGATCCCAGAGCAATGAGACACTTTGTCCTGTGTCACTGATTCCAGAGCTCCCAGACCTGCACACACAGCACAGGGCATGGGTGGCTGAGTCCGTCCCAACCTCACTGCATTGGAATGGTTCCGTGAGGGAATGCAGGGAAAGGGACAAGAGGGAAAATAGCACTTGGCTTCCAGAGTGTGAAAAGAAGGAGCTGACAGCGTTTGCTGCACAGGGCTGCGCTCAGGATAACACTGACAACATCCATTACTTCTGCTGCCGTGGGACACAGGAGCCTCTGGCGTGGAGATCCACGTCCCAGGTCTCTGGGATGTTTCAGCAGCATGTCCAAGAAGTTGTTGCACATCACAGTGAGGGACCCTCCAGCACTAACACACGTGGGAGGAAGGACGTAGACCTGGTGGAGCAGGTTGATCAGAGGGATGGAGCACCTCTGCTGTGAAGAAAGGCTGAGAGAGTTGTGGCTGTTTAACCTGGGGAAGAGAAGGCACTGGGGACACCACACAGCACCTTCCAGTAGCTAAAGGGGCTACAAGAGAGCTGGAGAGGGGCTTCTGACACAGACATATGGAGACAGGACAAGGGGGAATGGCTTCACCCTGACAGAGGGCAGAGTTAGAGGGGATATTAGAAAGAAATTCTCCCCTGTGAGGGTGGTGAGGCCCTGGCACAGGTTGCCCAGAGAAGCTGTGGCTGCCCCATCCCTGGAAGTGTCCAAGGCCGGGTTGGACGGGGCTTGGAGCAACCTGGGCTAGTGGAAGGTGTCCCTGCCCATGGCAGGGGGTGGAATGAGATGATCTTTAAAGTCCCTTACGATACAAACTGGGTTAGGATTCTGTGTCTGTAATAACCCAGGAAGGAGCCTCCTTTGCTGAGCCATGTGCTCTATTCCTCTGCTTTATTACCAAAGAGCAGCCCAGACTCTCCGACTTTAAAACATTTGTGGATAACTCGATATCTACTGCCAGGAGCTCCCCCAGCCAAGCTGCACATGCAGTTTGTTAATTCCAGCCTCTCCTTCCCAAAATGCAAAGTCTTTTTACTACTATCCATTACCTTGGGTAAATATTGGAAGAGCAGCATGCAGAACACAATGCTCTGGGATGCAAACACAGTCAGCCTCGTGCCCTGAGGATCCTACTGAGTTTTTAGGCAGGAAAAACTACTCTTTGAGTCCATGAGTTCCATACAAGAATTAACTTGGCCTCACCTACAGAGGGTTCAAGGGCACTGAGATGTGGCTGCATTACCAGCCTGTGGCCAGGCTTAAGCACCCGCTTAATTTGAGGCTGGTTTTTAAAGCTCTCAGAGTTTGCACAAAAGCACTTTTATAAAGGGTGTTCTCTGCGCCTGAATGTCAGTTCACACACAGCTACATAAAAACAGTGTCAGCGAGAGAAGAGAATCCCCTACGGAGAGAAAAGTTTTGGAAAAGCATATGTAAAGGATCCTCTGCCTGGTGCTAATATTCCACTTTGGAATGCCAATTTATTATCCCTAAGGAATTGAATATCCTGTTATGGGAAAGCAGTTGTTTGAATAAATGTGTGTGAGGGAAGACACATACACACACACAAACACTCATGCACAAGATATTGATTCAAACTGTATTTATGATTCCTCAGACGTTTAGGAAATTGATTTTAGACTATTCTCCCTCTTTCTATCTCACTCCAGCTGAAAATCAAAGTGTAAGATCCCTGAAAGAATTTTTTCCGATACAGAAAAAAAAAAAAAAAAAGGAAAATATTTTTCCCCCAAAGTTTTTGTGGAAAGAAAAAAAAAAAAAGCCCAAGAATCCTGTGGATTTGTTGCTCAATATTCCGTCAACTGTTTTTTCAAAGAAATGGAGAACTCAGAAATGGCATTTAAAAATAAACAAGCAAACAAACACAGCTCCACTTCTTTCTTTCCTTTTCAAGTAAACTATCATATTTATTTTCAGTAAGTTCAGACAACTATTTGATTTTGCAATTCTCTTTCTCACCAAAGTCTTCCCTGGAATTCAGTGTTCTCATTAGGAATTTTTTTTTTTAAGAGCCTTACGCAAACTAGAAGTTACAGAACAGCCCCTGTGCCAGCCATCTGCACTGGCACATATCTGCCAAACTGAATTCAGCCTGAAATTCAGGCTTTGGACCTAAATAAACAATCTGTCTTTATTAAGCAAAGCACTTGAGAGTTCGCTCAACTTCAGGCGCAGGTTTAAACAGAAAGGCTGCACTTTTGCTGGGTTTTAAATGCCCTGATGGTAACTCTTGTGCTTCGAAGGAGTTTGTCCTGTCAGCTGGTGTCAGGACCCCGATTTAATAGCAAGTCACCATAAACTCAACCTCTGGTGTCTGACCACAAGCAAGTCTTAATTGGGCAAAAAAAAAAACAACACAAAAAACATATCACTTGAGAATAGTTTTTCAGGTATGGACCACTGACTTCCTCTAAATCCTACCATTTTCTTCATTTTCATTAACCCCTCTGCTTTCTGCCCAAGTCCAGTGTCTTACCCACCAAGGGGATCCACTTCATTTCATTCTAAGCACCAAGCACCAGCTAATTATAAACCAAACACAAATTAAACCCATCTTCTCCTATGCTCCTCTCTGAAGCCCCTAATTGCCCATTACCCTGCATTGTGCTCTGGCACAAAAGTAATTCTACTAAGTGGGGAGTTTTGTTGTTGTTTTTTTCTTTCATAAAAACTGTTAATTTGCTATTAAATCTCTTGTTGAAAGACTAATAGCTTAATGAATGCATTAAACGTGCAAATTAGGGGTTTTTTTACTGCATTACTTGGTTGAAGATTGAAAGGGTGCGATGCATCATCGTTGGCTCAGTAGGATTTAATGAGGCATTGGACCATCTTCTGTCTTGGAGGCCAGACTATGAATGATCCCCAGAATTGTGCAGGCTACACTTGTCCCAGGTCCCTCTCCTGCTCCAGACATATATTTTCCCCTTCCCTGTTTCTTCTCCCGTCACCACTGATGTACGTGAAATAAAAATGTAGTTTCCAGATCAGTTTTATAATGAAAAGTAGCCCATTGCTGATGACAAATGTTGTTTACAGTCACTAGAAAAGAGGGTGGAATGGTGAGTGAATATATTAGAGGAGGAGAGGATAGCTTTTATATTCATTATACTGCCATTTTGGGCCTGTGAAGACACATAACCTTTCCCTTTCTCCCTCCATCATACAGTCACTTTCAGATGTCTACATTAAAATAAAAAGCTGCAGGCAGTGTGCTTTGCATTAGCTACTATCAATGAAGAAGACGTTTTCCACCAGTCAAACAGAGCTCCTTGTGGGAATACTTTCCCTCTAAACACACTTACCGAGGTTTTCTGGATGCTTTCCCTGCTATGCCCCTCTCCAGGCATCTTTCCTGCTTGGAATAAAAGAAAACCTGCATAAGACAACTAAAAAAGCCAGTGCAAAATCACATTAGAGAGGAAGTGGCATGGCTTGGAACAGACTCCCCAGGGCAGTGGTGGAGTCACCATCAGTGGAACTGTTCAAAAAACGAGTAGATGAGGCACTTTGTGAAATGGTTCAGTTGACAAGGTGGTATTGAGTCCAAGGTTGGACTGGAGGATCTTGGAGGTCTTTTCCAGCCTTAATGATGCCATGATCACCCTGTCGGGGTGAGGTAGGAGAGCAGCAACCCTCAGTGCCCTACATGAGGAGAGGGCAACCTCTCGGGAGAGGGTTATTTAGGAGGACTTTTAGACCTCTGGGGCCTGAAGTGGAAGTCACAAGGCCCATCTGCTGAGGAGAGAAATTAGGTACCCTGAGCTCCACCAAAAATCACATTTGAGCTGGGGGGAAGCCTGGTGGATGCATTTGAGGCGGGGGGAACCTGGTGGATGCACTTGAGCTGGGGGAAGCCTGGTGGATGCCTTGGATGGTCAAGGTTTGGAGAAGCTTTCAGGCTTCCAGCATGGGACCAAGAGACACTGCTCTGGAGAGGATGATTTTGAGGGTACAGACACAAACAGACTTGGAGCAAAATCTCTCCTCTGAGACGTGGTAGATTTTGCTGCTTGGCGGGGGAAGGGGGAAGTGGAGACAAAAAGAGGAGGATGGAGTTTGTGAGAGGAAGAGATTTATCTTGGCAATGGCAAAAAAGGAATTATTTTGAGAAAAGTTAGATAAATTAAATTCCAGGAGAGGGACGTGTAGTTTTAATACTGCTGGGGCAGTGTCTGTTAATTAACAGAGGAGGAGGTCTGTGAAGAGGAGGCTGCAGGACAGCCATGAGCTGAGATGAGCTGGAACAAACCCAGAGTCAGACAGGCTGGCACCTCTCCCACCCTCATGTCTTTACTTGTAACTACTAGAGACCATGATCAAAAGGCTGTCAGATACTAATAAAGTCTTAATGCATCATCTCTCATTCACACTGACTCATGTGAGACATCCTGGGCATCCAAGTTTAGTGGGTCATATTCCTAGACTCCTTCTGTAGCCAGCAAATAGGGATTAGCTCTTCCAGATCTGGAACAGATAAATTAGGATCCTGGCATGAATTACCTCTTTTTTCAAGTCTTTCTCTGCTGGTTTTACAAGGAGCTTTAGGAGTTCCAGCCAGTTATCTCTGACACCCAAGTCAGATGTCTGAACTCAGACAGCAAACAGCTCTTTAGGACTTTGATTTTATTTGTATCTGCAAATCCAAGTATTTGAAAAGCAGCAGGGCTCTACTGCTGCAATTAATGGCTTGTGATTAGACATTATTTAAGGGCCAAGAAGAGCCCCAGGGCATGGAATTACCATTATACCTGTATGTTTTCACCTGAGTTGGTACCCTCCACTACCCTGAAAGGGATCTCATGGAAGGGACACGTAAGGGAACATCAGAATGAAAATGAAGTTCTGATTGTATGAAAACCTGTAGTATTGTGGCCACAGTATCATCCCTGGTGCTTTTCAACTGTATTTATAATGGGTGGAACCTCCCCTGGTTTGCTTTCAAGCCAAAGCAGAAAGAAGGAACCTGTCAAGCAGTCCCTTTCTTGGAGATCTGGCTCAGGGGAATGTGCAAGGACATGAACTGATACCTGTTCAGGAAACATTCATGTTCCACTGAGTGCTAAGGATATGCCTCATTTAGTTCCAGTCCAGTGCATTTGTCAATTAATTGGAGGGTAGTTTCTGAGCTACATGTAGCCAACTAAAATTTAGGGATTTAGTCTGACCATCACCTAAAGGTGAATCCAGAGCATGACTGACATCTTTAGAAGACAGATTATTGGTCTCATCTATCTGGGTATCAGAATTGGTATGAGAATAATTACTGTGAGATGTGTAACACTGTGCACAGACTTTTGAAAGATCCTGAACAACCAGCCTAGACAAGATATCTGACTCTCAGGTGGATAATGAAATGCAATGGATCCCATCCCACTGACACTGGAGAACAGTTCCATTACTGCTCTCTATTAATTCACTGACAGTGTAGAAAAATACCATCATAAGTTCAGCTAATCTTTTTGCACCTCAGAAGACGTGAAAATGTTTTACAGGTTATCAACAGAACTTACGGCACCCATAATTAGGAAACATTGGATCTAAAAGCCTTTGTGAATGTTGATTGTTACTCTTCAGAAATACAACTGTTTCTGGAGGGAGAGAAGGCAGCCCAGTCCCTTACAACAGGGTTGTTGAAAGCACGTACACAAAGAGCAGTGGAAGCTTGCAGATTTTAAATTTTAAGATCCACTCATGGGGATTTACAGCTATTTCTTTTCAGGACAGTTAGAAATCAGAGGTATTAATTCCAACCTTGAAGAACTGTGAATAATTGTACTTTATATGCAGGCAAATGCCAACATGTGCGCTGTGGAAGAGGATGGGTCATGCTGTTCAGAGCCAACATCTGCAAGAGCCCAGGCTCACATTGTTACCTGCACACAGCACAGCAGACACGTACAAGGTCAGTGGTAGACTGTGCTCCTATTGTTAGTGCTTGGAGAGGGAACATTTTATCCTTCACAACAAATCTACATACAGACTATTGAGTGAAATACAATAGCCTTGCTAAATTACTTCATCCATTAGCTGGATGCCTGTAAGAAAAATAAAACAGTGTATTTTAGTACAATCCATTATGGATTGTGTGGTAAACAACGTGTGCTCAGGGAAAACAAAATGGTATCTGATCCCAAAAACAGACACATTTTAGCATTTCAAAAGGGAGGTGGGAAATGTCTTTTAGCATTACTTAGTAATATTTTAGGAAGCCAAGATGATCTAAAATTTGAGTGCTGTACATACACAAGGAAGGGCATCTCTGTTCCAAGGAATCTGTGGTTAGAGTTGGTTGATCTAACATCCTCACCTTGAAAGAGAGTGTCAGGGTGCAAACAGAGCTGGGGGCTCCCTGTGGGCTGGACAGCCAGCAGGGATCTCCCTGGGAGCTGGCAGGGCTGAGTGGCAGAGCCTGAGACCCATCCCAGCACCCCAGCAAGGACCAGGACAGCAGTGGGGGCAGGCAGGGCAGCCCAGCATCCCACAGGGTCTCTGGGGCAGGGACTGATGGCCATGGCCTGGGCTGGAGTGGGGCTCTGGCTCCATGGGGCAGCACATGATGTGTGGGATGGAGTCCCTGCATTTAGGAATACCAGTCTCATACCTGAAAGATTTCCCAGCTCTTCTGTGAGTAAGAGTGATGAGGGAAACAGGAGCAAGTGAGCATCACCTCTAGAGTCGGTCCAAGCAGCAATCACTGTGTTGCTGATAGCATAATACCAAGTCCTGAGGGTCACACTGCAGCTCCTCCACCTCATTTCATCCCAGGACAGGCAGTGACAGTGCTCCTTGATTTTCATGCTGACCCAGTGGCTCCCAAACACTTCTCACAACACTTATAGTTGTACTCCATTAGGTAATAAGGCAAGAGCCTTATTGTTGAAGGGAGGAGGCTGGGACAGATATTTTCCCTTTCTTTTTCTATTTTTGTCCTGCCTCTCAGACTCTGCTGATGAAGCTTCTCTTTTCCTCCTCAGTATTCCCAGTCTCCCTCCGAACTCAGGACTCAGCTGCCATTCTCATAAACCCAATGTGCAGGTGACACTTCAAGGATGCAATCAGAAAATGTCGTGGGGGGTGAAGGAGCAGGAGATGCTGACACAGGAAAAACATTCTATTTTAAGCCATCCAAGTGCATCCCTACTCCCGGTCCTCAAATCAGCAGGGCTGCCTGCTCTGGTGCCATGAATCATCCCAGTCTGGCTGGAGGAGTCAGACTTCTTCCCTCAGCCTTTGTAACAACGTGCTGGAAAGGGTGCAATGATTTCCCCATGGGGATTTAGGGCAGCGGGGTGGGTTGGGAGGGTCTGGCTGGAGCAGAGAGTGGACCCTCAGCATCATCAGGAGCTGTGGCACAGCCAAAAGGGGTGTATCTGGCAAATCTAGGGCAATTTGTGGACCTCTTGTGAAGATGTCACTGAAGTGACAGTAACTGGATGAGAGCTCCCACATCCTCCAGTTTTTTCCTGTTAATAATTTGGGCACTCTCTGTCACGGAAGCTGTGAGAAAGGCTTCCTCCAAAGGGAAGTGGTGGAGTTATCCTGGAAGTGTTCAAGAAACGGGTGGACGTGGTTATCAGGGACGTGGTTTAGTGGTGGGCCTGGCAGTGTTAGGTTCATGGTTGGTCTTGATGATCTCAGAGGTCTTTTCCAACCTTAATGACTCTGGGATTCCAAAGCAGCACTGTATGGGCTGGAGGAGAGCTGGGACTGAGCTGGAATTGTGGCTGCTCCATCCCTGTTCCTGCCATGGCTGGACTGGAGCACTGTGCCCATATCTGCAAACAGCAAGTGAGTAAAACTGCATTTATAAGAGGGAAGACAGATCTTTGCATTATAAACATAATCTGTAGGTGGGCAAAGATTCCACTGTTTCACATGCCCAGAGATTACATCAAAACAGGGGCCAAGACTGGAAGAGAAGCTGCCTGTCACCTGTCAGTGCACACTGTCTTTAGTCTTCAGACTAATCCTACAGAGCCACCACTTTTTTGCCTGTTTTATGCAGGATTCAGAAAGCATAGCAATGAGAAGGTGCTTGAACTCCCAAACAAGGCACTCAAGAAACTCTTCAGTGTGGAGGTAAACCAGACCTGGCCCCATTAGTGCTAGAACTGGTGCACACTTGTTTGCTTCACAGCACTCAAGCATTGTGTCACCATCTAGTGTGTGTCCCTGCAGGCCTTTGAAAACCACTTTTAATTCCTAGAAAGAAAAATAAGGGATGTTCTGAGAGGAAGAATGGGATAGGCAGCACCCTGGGTTACCTACTGGCCTTGTGATTATTTGCATGCTCTGGGCAAGGAGACTGAGTAAACAAACCCTGAAGGGAAGAAAAACAGAATTATCACAAGAGAGCTCGTTTCAAGGCCCCCAGAATACATGATTGCTTTTCTTATGGGTAGGAGATCAATGTGAACCAAATGTCACCCGGTCTGAGGCAGGAAACATTTGAGTGACGTGCCCCAAGCCGAGACCCAAACTCCTGTGAATCAGCCACGTCACACAGCGAGTGACAGCTCAGCCCTTCGGCGCTTTGCTGAGCCTGACTCAGTCAAGACACAAAGCAGGTAAAACCGGGAGGAGAACTCTCGGTTTGTTTGCCAGACGTGAAGAACCTGTAGAGTGTTTGGATCGCAGCGTGGTACTGCCAGGGCTTCTGCTGCCCAGGCCCTGCTGGAACAGCAGCCTGCTCCAGGAACACCCTGGTAGGGGACAATGCCATGGAGGGAGGGGCAAAGACACATCCAGGTCTCAGGGCGGGAGGCAGGGATCCCACAGGCTGAGCTGGGCTTTGAAGCCAATGAACACGAGTGGAGAGTCACTAGAGCATGGAATACACACCATCCAGCTGCAGCTGGATTAACTCTCCTCCAATTGCCTGGGAGTCAAGCAAAGCCCATTTGATGGCAGCTGGGTTGGCTAAACTCTCACTGACCCTGAGACCCCTGCCTACCTGCCTCCCTCCCCTGAGTGCCAGGAGCCCAAACAGAGATGAACCTCTCTGCCAACAAAACTCTTGTCACTGCAGTCATGCTGACTACCCTTTTAACCAAAACTTCTGCACAATCACCACTGGACCCTATTCACCCTCTCAAGCATCCAGTTTTGGATTTGTTAACTGTCTTCCCTCCAAAATGCTTCCATGTGTCTGTTAAGACAATATCCCCCTATAAAAATCTAGTGTCTCTGATTCAAGTCTTTTTTCAAACTCCTCTCTAAATTAACTCAAAGTTACCTGCATGACCTTAGAGTCATGTTCATGCCTACAGCTTGTTTCACCAACTCTCTCGAGTTTCCATGAGTGAAAGCAACTTCCATGGCATCACCTTCCCCAGAGGCAGCTTGTCTCCTGCAGCTTTTTCCACTGCCCCAGCATCATCTCCCTCTCTGTCTCTTCAGATCTATATCTTCTGCTTCAAATTCAATTAAAGCCTCTCTGGGAACCTCATGATCAAGTCAATACAGTGACCAGTGGTAGGATTGGTTAAAGTGAGTAGATACACGAAGAACTGAGAGGAAGACAGGCTTTGATATCAGAGAACGGGAGAGGCAGGACCCATCACTCCTCACTTAGGGATGCACTGTGTCGTTTCCTACAGTCATTACAGATCCAACCAACACACTCTCACCCTCAAATTGCTGACTGCACTAGTAGATCTCCATCAGGGATAGCAGGAATTGATCAGGGAAACAAGGGGGAAACGTATCAAACCCCATCCAGTTGGGCATGTGATTCTGGCCACATGAAATAAGCTCATCTGTATGGTCTGTACAGTGTTCTCTCTCTATTACCCTGCAGCTGTATCTGCTCCAAAAATAACAGCTAGCTCCTTTGCATTTTGTGACTGTGCCATCCTAATTAAACCAAATCCCAATCTCCAAACAGCAGTGGTAGGAGCCCTTCAGTTTTATGGGGGGAGAATGGGACAAATCCTCTTTCCAAATTATTTTTACTCCAGCCTACCTGATTTGAAATCGGTCCTCAATTCAACTTGGTTGCTGTGGAAACAGCCATGACGTCAGACTTGGGAGTTTTGACATCGTTGAGCGAATAATCCCAGGCTGGAGAGGGAAGCAGGAAAAAATGAAGTAAACAAACATGTTTATCCACAAACGTTCCCACCATGAGGAACTGGAATCTCCAGTGGTAATTTACCACACGTTGCTAATGTGTTTGTTCTAATATATTTCTTAATTCTTTTTTCTTTGATTTTGGCTGAATCTGAAGGTTCATCAGGGCTGGAACAAGCAGGGGAAGCATATTGAAATGAGCATTACAGATCTGTCGTGCTCTAGTTTATGGGTTTTTCTCAGCGATACACAGTAAGTAAAACAAGCACTGATTGAGTCAGCTGCCTCCTGGGTGTTCATTTGCTGTAGTGTAAGGAATATTAATGCTAAGTACATCCTCGTGCATCAGGAGAGGCAGGAGGAGGCAAGCAGATTACCCCGGCTTAGGGGTATTATACACGCGTCTGCAACTTCCAAAGACACAGAGAGGAAACATTTCTCTGGGTTTTTGTCTCTTATCTTCTTACAGTCTTATAGATTTTGGAGATGCGCTGCCCTGGAGTTTTAATACTCAGGGTTTTCAGGGGAGATTGTGATTTTTTTTTTTTTTTTTTTTTTAATCCGCCCTTTTTTACAGGGGGGAAAAAAAAAAAGGGGAAAAAAAAAGAGCAAGCGCTGAGTTTCTTCAGGATAAAGAAAAAGCAGATTCCAAGAGAAGAAAGAACAGATGAAAAAGAAAAGTTTGATTAAAATCCCCTCTTGTTCCGTGTGTTTGATGTAAATATCTTCACACCTTTCTCTTTTCCTTTGCAACCTCAGCAGAGGGTTCAGCCCATCACCAGGGGATTGAGTTCCAAGCTTAGGGCTTTGTAGTTGCTGCTGCTCTTGCTGCTGTTGTCTAAAGGGATTATAAGCCTTTGTAAAGCTTGCGTTAATACCCTGGAGGGGAAAAATGAGTTTCCAAATAACCTTTGTTGTGCATCTCCTGTCTGAAGTACCCCAGGAAAGGAAAAAATTAGGAAGTGTTTTGTTTTCACGAGTAGGTCGTTTAAAGTTCACAAACAAGGGTTCCAGCCTTTCCAACCTGGCCTCTCCCAGTGCAGAGATGGTCCTTGTCCTTGTGCTGCTGACACCAGGACCTGTTAGGAACAGCAGTGCCCTTCTCTGTTCACCAGGGAACACGCTCGATTTTAACACACTGCATTTCTAGAAACTTCCCTGAAGAAACTGAATTAGGTGTTTATCCCCCAGCACATCCTTCGGTAGTGTTTGGTCGCTTTAAATTCCATGCCATCTTTGGAAAATCCCAGCTCAGGATCCAACTCCACAGCTTCATGCTGACTCTCTGTATCTTTTCAAACCTTTTTCTTTCTTTTTTTTTTTTTTTTCCCCTCTCCTTTGCTGCAGGAGGATTGGTTTTGAGCCACAGCACCACGTTTCCCTTCAGATGCAGTTGCTGCTGCAAAGGTGCAGAGCTGTTTGGTATTCAGGGAGTGCCGGTGGCTGAGGGTCATTCAGTATTCCAGCGTGAGGAGCGAGTTGCTCAGTATTCCAGGTGTGTGCCATCCCTTGGTGTCAGTCAGGCCCCAGGACTGCACAGCTGTGGGTTGCTCAGTATTCCTAAGGATTGCTCCAGGTGCTTAAGGGCTGTCACGGAGCGCTCGGGTGCTCGCCAGGCCGAGAGGCTGTCGGTTTTCCCGGCTGTCTCCCTGGGAAGGGCTGGAGCACACAGGCATCCATTCCATTCCCTGCCCCACCAGGCTCTGAGAATAGAAATGGAAGCCACGGTCAAAGAGAAAATTATAACGGAGAGGAGAGGGACAGAGAAGAGGGGAAGATGAGAAGGGAGAGAGATGAAAGGGCAGCACTTTATGAGCCCTGTGAGCCCCTCACGTGGGGGCCCTGCAGGAGCCACACTTTGGGTTTGAATTAAAAGGGGGAAGGCAATGCATTCCATCTTGCTAAGACTGACTGAAGAGCCCAGAGCAGAGCTGTCCAGGTACACTCATTATCACGCTGTGTTATGTTCTGTGATCCAAGGCTCATCCCCACAAACACCCAGGATCACAACAGGAGGTGCAGGAAACACAAGGACCTAAGCAGAGAAATGCAGCCCCCTAACCCAGCTCCTCACAGCCACCAGCCCCATCCCTTGAGGGGAAAACCATCAGGGTGAGTCCATGGGAGAGGCTGCTCAGCATCTCCCTCACAACGATAAGGTTTGCTGCCAACAGGGCTATGGGATTCACAGCTGGACACGGGGAAGAGCCTTTTGGGGTTGTATAAAACTTTTCAAAAATCTGTTTCTAAAATTTTCCTAAATGCATTTGTTGAAATTCTGAAATGTTGTGTTTGAGGAAAGCACAACTCCTCCATTAGTGGTTTTGTTTTTTTTTTTTTTTTTCCAGTTATGACAATTTCATAACAATTTCCTAATAATATTGAAACACAATAATGACAATTAACAGACAACTTTTGGATTCACTCAATTTTTTTTCTTACAAACCATCCAATAACAATTTTGCCTTTTCAGAGTAACATGCAGATTAGGGACAGAGGAAAAAAAGAATCTGAGGTTTTGGATAGGAGAAATTGTTTCCAGCACAGTACTTTTCACAAGACCATCTGCCCCTTCATTACCTGGTATGAGTTCGGGGATGTATCTGCCAGCTACTGCAGATGACAAGCCAGCGCTGTGTGCAGGTACTTCTGAGGATGCCCAGCACAGGCTCTGAACAAATGGGCTGGCCACGGAAGCGGGAGAAAAAGTTGTGTTTCGGAAAACCAAAAATGAATTTGGAATCTGCAGCTAGAAGGAGCACCAGTTAAAACTCACCAGTTAAAACTCACAAGTTAAAACTCATCCTCACAGAACATGCCGAGTTGGAAGGGAACCGCAGGAATCATCAAGTCCAGCTCCTGGCCCTGCAAAGGACCATCCCCAAGAGGGTTGATCTTTCCCTCATGTGTGTTGATCTTTCTGGAGTGAGTAGCAGTGGATCTGGGCTGAAACCATATCTTTCCATTGCCAATATTCTGTGTGTTTACACATTAATGTAAGACTTAATGGCTCTACAGATCTTTCTTCTGAACTTTCCTTCCAGTAGCTACCCGGGGGCTGCAAGAGAGCTGGAGAGGGTAAGGGGGAATGGCTTTAAACTGAAAGAAGGCAAATTTAGATTAGATATTAGAAAGAAATTCTTGGCTGTGAGGGTGGTGAGGCCCTGGCACAGGTTGCCCAGAGAAGCTGTGGCTGCCCCATCCCTGGAAGTGTCCAAGGTCAGGCTGGACGGGGCTTGGAGCAACCTGGGCTAGTGGAAGGTGTCCCTGCCCATGGCAGGGGGTGGAACAAGGTGATCTTTCAGGTCCCTTCCAACCCAGACCATTCTATGATTCTATGAAACCTGTGCTTCACAGTCTCCTCCTTCCCTTTTCTTCTCTCTGGATATACCCACTGATCTGGAAGCTGTTGTATGTGTCTTTTCTTTCTCCATCAGCCCTTAGCCTTAAAGCATGAAATCAGATCTCTGGATCTGCTACACCATGAAAATATTTAGTGACTATAATGTTTATTTGGGATTCTTGATTCACTCAACCCACTCTCTAAAGGAATCTCTCCCAACATGCCCCCCAGTACTTAACTATGAAAATCACATTCCCTTCCCCACGACTTTGTCAGCGCAGGGAACATCACAGGCTGCTTCCAAATGCTGCACGGCACTTAATGGTATTTTATGACACATTTTTCAAATCAAATTTAAAAGCATAACTGAGTGGAATTAAATTAATGCCGTCTGGTAATGTCAGCAGCACCGGAGCCGTGCATGGCTGGCTTAGCTCCTAAACCTCTGGCAGCTTCCTGGGACTTATTTCTGACTTCAGGGAAAGACTGAATTTTCTTTTTTTTTTTTTTTTAAATTATGTCTATGGAAGAGACTGTGGGGGAGTAAAGAGAGGTTTGGGGTAGAGTTTCCTGAGTTTAGATGTAGGTATGTTCCTGGGTACAACTGCGGGAAGGAGCGTATATGAATTTAGAATATGTATCCATGAGTTTTAGTGTGGTGGATGCATATCCAAAAGATCTGAGAATATCCCTGTATTACCCAGGCAGATCTTACTGGGTCTGGTTTTGGGGTGGTTTCATTTTCCCCTCACACCTGCTCACACAGCTTGATGAAATACATCCCAGCAATGAGCAAATCACGACTCTGATAATGATGATGATTTAAAATGGCAAATTGTTGCATCACTGAGCAGAATGCAGTTTGTGCCTGTGTATATTTTCATCTGTGTGGAGTCAGGAGAGCCTGCTAGTAGCTTTTGATCTGGAAAACTGTTAATATAACAGTATTCACATATACATTAATATAGGATTAGAAGTGTGTGTGCCTGTGCTGGTGTGTGCAGGGCCATGGATGTATAATGCTTATTCTAATAACACAAAGCCAGCACAGATCTGTTAGATACGGTATCTGTCTCACCTGTGTACATCCAACTTTTTCCTTTTTTCCCTTTCTGATTTAAATGCATTAAGTCCAGCTTTTTTTTTTTTTTTCCCCTTGCATTGTGAAAACCTAACAATTTTAGCAAAAAAAGATCACATTTGCTCCAAGACCACACAGCACAGGATGTACTTCATCAGTACCCAGAAATACTTTTCTCATTCCTCAATGACTTTACATTTCCTCACCCCATTCAAAGACATGCACTTGAACACATCGATTGTCTGGGCCTCTTTACCTTCCACACAGGCAACACTTGAAGTGTTTCCTCTGCAGAAAAGGAATGACAGCGCTACAGTGGAATTGCACAGCCCCAAGTGGCACCCAAATGAGCTCTGCTGAAGTGTTCCAGTCTCCTCTTGTCCCCACTGAACACGCAAGTTGCCGCTGAACTTGGGTTCACGTTGTGGAGGGAGGAAGGACTGTGTTTCTCCTGGTTGAATTAATGCAGGTGCCGACTGCCACTGAGCCCACGGGACAAAACCAGAGCTGGGCTGAAGTCACCCTTCATGAAACATAAATAAAGTGTTGCCCAGAGAAGCTGTGGCTGCCCCATCCCTGGAAATGTCCAAGGCCAGGTTGGACGGGGCTTGGAGCAACCTGGGCTGGTGGAAGGTGTCCCTGCCCATGGCAGGGGGTTGGAACCAATTAATCCTTAAGGTCCCTTCCAACTCAACCCATTCTGTGATTCTATGATTTGATGACAAAATGACTCCTCTTTTCTTTGTTTGCTTTTCACCTTTAAGGCTATAAAATGTATAGTCCTCCCTTTAGAGAAGATCACAGAGCCACAGGATGGTTTGGGTTGGAAGGGACCTTAAAGATAAATTGGTTCCACCCTCCTGCCCTGGGGAGGGACACAGCAAGCAAACAGAAAAACTCCCCCAAAACACAGCATGTTTCTAGTGGTGACCTCATCACTCCAATGCCATGGTGATGTTCCCATTCCAAGACTTGTACTGTGGGCTTTGGTGTCTTCTGGATACTTACGTGATGAGAACCCTTTGAGGTCAGGTAATGTGCTGGTATATAAAGCACCAGAGGTATTTATGCTTGTCTATAAATAACAAAGCTGTCTTGGATTTACTTGGAAATGCAGGAGTACAGGAAGAAGGGAGTGTAATAAGACAGGGAAACAAAAAAAAAAAAAAAAAAAAAAACCAAAACCAACCAAAAAGGTCAATGAAAACTCATACTAAGCCCACCTAAGCACAACAGATAATGATGAAGCCAGAGGAATTCTGAACATGAATGAGATCTGAGATTCAAAAGAGAGAGAAAACAAGACTTTTTAAAGCAGCACTGCTTACTCTCTGTGCCCTATGCAACAGTATTTCTGAAAGATTTTTTTTTTTTTTTCTGGCTGCAATCTGCAGCTCTGGTTTGAGCATAGAATTATCCTAGATTTCCAAAGGACCTTGTGGGAGCTGGGAGTACCCCAGAATCCCCCAGTTTTTTAAAAGGTTGCAGTGAAACCTCTGCACGAGTGTATTTTCCCCTTTTTGTTTCTCAAACCTTGAACTCAATCAGCGCAGCTCAAGGTTGAAGCAAAATTTCATAAGCTGTTCTTAGTGCACAGGGATTTACATCAGCTAAACTGCTGAAATTTTGTATGCCAGGCAGAGTAAGACTCATTTCCTTAATTTAAGCATCTAGGTGCTCAACCTCTAAGGCTGATGTAGTCACGCCAGGCTGCCTCTCCAGCCAGCAGAAATGGGCTCCCCTGGAAGATGCCTCATTTCCCTCTCAAGAACAGGGTCTAATCTGGGTCGGATGAATTGCCTCTGGAGGTGCCCACAGCCCCAGCCTGCAGAGAGATCGGGGTGATTGTCTCAGACCTCTCACTGTTCTACTTCTAAAGAGAAGGGAGATGAATCCTGACCTTGGCAGCTCTCATGTTCCTCTGGGTTAAGGTGCCTAAAAATGTCTCTCCTCTTTGTTGGCTTGAAAGACTCCACCTCTCTCACCAAGAGACAATTTCATGCTCTTAAACCAAGTACTGAGGCACGAAAGCACAATTCCAGCCTGTTCTTTCCGTGGGGCTGGTTAAAGGAAAGGGCCAGATGATGCACTTTGGATTTGACATTGGTATCTGGGAAATGTTCCAGTAGACTGAGCAAGAGGGCTGTGCTCAGTGCCAGCATAAAAAGGTACAATTTTCGTGGAGATGCATCCATTTACCCCTGGTCTGCATTTGGCACGGGGAGAAGAGAGATTGCCCCTTGATCAGGGCATATTTGACATATTGAGTTATCTCTCTCATGAGTAATGGAGGAAAGATGAGCACACGTTTGATATGTTATAGTGGCTTCCTATAAATATTAAAGTGAAAGGAAACTTCACAGGCTTAGAGGATGGAAGCACCTGCAATTCATCTGCACAGGCTGTGCTTGGTTTGAGGTGGCTGCCAGCAACAGGCTTCCCAGAGGGGTCATTATTAGCTCTCTCATGGTTTTTCCTGCTTGCTTTTCTGCTTTTCCAAGGCTCTCGTGGCTGGAAGGAAAACTTTGCCTTGCTTAGCCTCTATTTTCAAGGCAGCTGAGCTCTCAGAGCTCCTTTTACTGTGCCTGGGGAGAATGTGAAATCACCATCACTGGAGGCTTTTAAAACCAGACTAGACAAGTCTGTGTCTTGAAAAGCATTGATCTTCCCGACCCTACTGGAAAGCAAAAGGGTTGGCTAGAGGTCATTCAGTAACTTTCCCACTTCTGTTTCCCACATATGCTCTCACATGGCACGATCTCTAAAGAACAATTTCCCAGTCTGTGGTCTGCACAACACCTGGACACATTGCTTGAAATGGTGGCAAAAAGCAATTGAACTGAGAAATGAAAATGCACTTCCACATGTTACGGACAAGCAAAATGGTGAGGAAACAAATTAACGAGGCTGAGAGATTTAGCCTCATTTCTGTGTGGCTGCACATGAAAACTGTGACAGAGCTTTCATATTTTTGTTTTGTTTTCAAAAAAAACCCCGAGCAATTCCCCATTTGAAAACAGAAACAGTGTCCTAAAGGCTCCTTAAATGGATTGATACACCGAGGTCTGAGAGGTGGCCAGTCCCACGAGAAGCTCAGTGAGTTCCCTGTTATCAATCACCAATTCACTGGTAGAGCACCATGAGATCCTGACACCCCCCAGCCTCTTCTTGCCATGTTTTCCTTTTGTCTTTCTGCTGCAGTTTGCAGGGTGATGCACCAAATAATCCCAAAGGAGGAAGACTGGCCTCAGCAAGGTTGGCTGGTATGATCTGAAGTAATTTTCCTCCTCTTCCCAAGCCACTCTCTCGCTGATTTTTTACTGGGCTGTTTGCACACCAAAGAGTTCTGCTGCACCCCATAAGAAAGGAGCTGTGAATGCCAATCCAGCTGTCAGATGTTCCCCTCAGTACAATCGGGGGGGTCAGTAAATGCCATCAGATGTTTATCATCATGAAGGAACCAAGTGGTGCTGCCCAGCTCCTCCTTGGAACAGAACGAGAGAGCCTTGCACACCAATGTGCTCCATTCTCTGCTGGCTCAGCATTTGCTTCCAAGTGCACTTCAAAGTCAGAGTCTGGGATTTTTCAAAGGTCTTTGCTGAAAGGAGTGACTTTGACATCCATAGGGTTGTTAGATGAAAGGCTGTTGTTAGGAAACAGGAAAAATGTTTCCTTCTGCTAGGAACAATCCTTGTCTCTTGATTTTCCTGGATGGTATTGCACTGCTACCTGTCCTGAGGCACAGACTTAACTGAAAGAGGCAAAGAGGTCACTGAGGAGCTGAACAAGAAGAGTAAAATGAGAAGTATAGCTTCACCTTATCGGAGTTTGCTTCAAACAGTTGAATCAGAAAAGTTTCTGAAAGACTCCTTGTGTTTCTTTATTTATTGTGCTGCGGTGAAGAGTAGCTTGAAGAAAGGAGAGGTAACTCGGACAGGTGACTACATGTGTCAGGGAGGCTTGTTGGAACATATCATCTCACAGAGACAGTGTGAAAACCTTAAAGGCTTCCCCCTTCACTGAGATGGGCAGTTCATCACAACTGTCAATAGGCATTTGGCAAAGAAATATGCCTGAGTCTCCTCTCCTTTCTTCGTCAGTCTATGTGCACTTTGTCCATCCTGGCTGACAGCATAAAAGATAAGAGCCAAAAGTTCATTTGGGACCCAAAGGTTCTTGAAAGAAAACTGCTGTGGGGCTCCACATCTGGCTGCCCTGGGAACAGAGGAGGTGGACTGCAGAACTACAGCACAGCAGGTGTAGAAGCTGAGGAAGAAGGGTCTGAAACCAAGCCAAAAGACCCCTGATGAGAAAGGTGTGCCTGGTAACCTGGTAATACTTGGATTTAAATGGTTATGGGGTGCTATACCTAAATATTTCTCCCTGCAGCTTCCTGGGATGAACTGCAGATCAAGGATAAGGAAAGAAGACACACATCTCTAGACTGACCCTTCTTCCTGCCACTGACTTTTTTGCTGCCAGTTTTCACTGTACTGATGTCAACCAGGAACTGATAAGAACAAAACAACCTGACTGGTCCCTCCCACTGTTCTGACCAGAGTGAACTCAAGGGTACTGCTCTTCCTTCAGGACCAACTGAGGGAAGTAACGTCCATAATTCATCTGACAGCAGCTTTCCAAGATCCATATCACCTCTCAGAAGTGTTCACAGCTCACCACAAGTACATATTCTGTGGCTGAGCTGCAGTCAGGGGTCACCACAATTCAGAGCCCAGCCAGGCAGCTCTGGGTGCTCACATCCCACACCCCCAGGAGCCAAGGCTCACGTGCAGACACCCATTTGAGCTGTAGCTCCCTGAGCTGTGCATTCTTTGAAGCGTGAATGCTCCTCCTGCCCTTCCCCCAGTCTGGGATCAATCTTTAGTCTTGTCTGCACCTCAGTAAAATCATAAACGTTCTTTTATTACTGCCATGTGTATTGTCAGACACAAACCTCCAGCAGCCACGGAGAGAATGTGAACAGGGCTCTTGCAGGCTTGGCAAAAAAAGCTGAGGGTTCCCCTCTGTTTAGACCAGGCGTGAGGCTTGAGAGCCCCCATTTATTTAACTGAATCACAGAATGGTTTGGGTTGGAAGGGGCTTTAAAGATCATCTCATCCCACCCCCTGCCATGGGCAGGGACACCTTCCACCAGCCCAGGTTGCTCCAAGCCCCGTCCAACCTGACCTCGGACACTTCCAGAGATGAGGCAGCCCCAGCTTCTCTGGGCAACCTGTGCCAGTTTCCTCACTCGTTTTCCAGATTTTCTCTCAGTTTCTTCACCAGGGAGGTGATTTCAGGTTTTAGTGCAAGACCTGCTTGCACTGGACAGGTTCTTGGCTGCTCTCGGTCACTGTGCCAGCTCACATCCAGCTCAGGTGCCAGTGTTTTGTTAAATCAAAATAATTCCTTATGAAATTAAAACTAGGTTTTAACATCTGTAGCAAACAGAGTGTGTGCTTACATGTCACATCTGCACCTGTGCAAATGCCAATTAACCCAGCATAATTAGCCACAAGTTTTTCTCATTACCACTAAGGTGAGAATCAAAAGCAGGATTCACTTCCTCATTTTTCCTACTTCTTCCTCTCTCAGATCATGACATTTCTATCACTACAGTGGATTGGGGGTTTATGTAATTGGCCACGTGAGGCCAATCCTAAAGAAAAATAATACACTAAAACTAAACCCTCAGAACCAAATTCCCAAGAACTCAGCACCTGAAATACTGATGTGGTTTTCAGAAGTTTCTTATTTAACCACCCAAAAGAAGGGGTAAATCTTTCCACATTCTCTGTCTCTAGCAGCTTTACCATAGTGAAGATCATGAAGGGAAATCAATGCATAGAAAATGGAGCATTTTTGAGAAAATTTGGCTCTTACTGCGAGCCTTGAAGAATATGCTGACAGAGTGTGGCTATTTCATCACTGCACAAGGCTTTCCTGCCCTGTTTCATGGTTTGTAACAAACAGATATTATCTGACAAGCAACAATTCTCCCCCCCCCCTTATTTATCATTATTCATTAATCACACCTCAGCAATCATCTCTATTATTTAATATTATTCATTACTTTTTGAATAAATAATAACCGTGGCAGGGATTTCCACTGTGAGGAGCATGGGGGAAGACAGGATGTTCACGTGGGAAGCACCAGACTCCCACAGACTTTATTTATGAAAAAGTCTGCTGTGGGTATGAAGAGTAGGAAGAATATTGTAGCTACTATGGTTTAAGTGAGGAAAGGCTTGTGAGAAGTTATTGCTTCTTATTATCCCAAGTGATATAATTGAGGGGGGCGGGTGGGGGGGGGAAGACAGAAAAGCTTTCAGACACTGAAGTCTTTTCCGAAATTGAAATAGGAGCAGCAAAAATTTGCTTTTGGATGCTATTATTTTATCACTGGATTGAAAGGAATGGATTAGCATCTATTGTTAACATCCTTGTATGTACTTACAACTCTCCTGAGCATATTTTTTTTTTTTTTTTAAATCTATTTCAGTATTGTCTGGAGCTGCATCGATTTTGATGGAGTTTCTGGTAGAGAGATTTATCTCCAGGATGGCTTTCTGATCACTTCCAAAGATAGGGATTGTGATCCCAATTGAAATGGAAGTCACTCCTGAGCTTAAAGAAATGTAACATCCCTGATCTCGGTGTCCCTCAACAGAAAGCTTATTAAAGTATTCCTAAAAACCCCTGGTAAAGGATAATTCATGGTTGTCCTTTCTGGTTGATTTAAGAGCTAAAATTTCATAATCTAACACAGATCTTCTCTTTGCTGGAAATTAATCTTAGTACTCATTGTCTTATGCCCTCAGAGAGCCCCTGGGCCTCTGCTGAAATGTCCTTTACTGAGTTACCAGGGTACATTGTGGCCTCTTTCAGTCTTTTCTTGTTAAAGTTTAAGTGCTTCAACTTTTCTCACAGGTCCTGTTTCCCAAAACTTCTCTCCTTCTTTCTGGTATCCGCTTAAATCTCTCCACTTTGTCCATAAAATGGGCTGCCCAAAGCCCTCTCACTCCAGCTGAAGCCTCCTCAGCCCCAGCTAAGTGGGATCTACGATGTGCCTGGTGTTGCCTTCCAGGGTGAGACCTTCCTGTCCTCACTGTTCGTTCATATTCATCCTGTGCAGCGTTATAACCCCACAGTTATCCTTTGCCACAGTTCTCCCCTTGAGGCAGTTATTCTCCTGTCATGGACACAGCCATGGTCCCTCCTTCCTAAGGAGGCAGTTGCACCACTGTCCTATTGAATTTCATCTCCTTGATTTCCTGCTGCTCCTCCAATGTATCAGGAGCATTTTAAATTCCAGTCCTGTCTCCCAAACTGCCTGCAGTCCCTTCCAGCAAAGTGTCATTTTTGAGTTTTATAGATGGGCACCTTAGTCCATCATCCACCTGGATAATGAAAATATTGAAGTGGTGTGGGACTCCAGTTCTAATGTCCTTCCAGTTTAGAGGAGAACTATTCATGTGTGACTTCTCAGCCAGCTGAGGACTCATCCTCATCTAGGACTTCCTCTAAATCATATTTTCCCTGTTTGCTTCTAAGAAAATGAAGTTGGATCATATTAAAATCAAGATACATCACAACTGCTGCATTCTCCTAAACCACTATGGCAGGTGGCTCCAATAAAGAAGAAAATTAGATTGATATGACAAGATTGTTCTTTGCAATTCCATGTTGGCTGCACCTTTTATTTTTATTATCCTCCAGATGCTCATAAATTAATTAATAATTTAGTCTATTATTTTTCTGGGTTAAAATGACTGGTCTATAATTCCCTGAGGCCACCTTTCCCCTTTCCAAATGTAGGAACTATGTTTGTCCTTCTCTGGTCCTCACACAATTCCCACCAACCATTATTCCCTATCAGACATCCAGGAACCAATTTTAATTGGATATGCCATAAAAATTAGGACTTG
Organism: Oxyruncus cristatus; assembly: GCA_013399855.1. Classification (NCBI taxonomy): domain Eukaryota; kingdom Metazoa; phylum Chordata; class Aves; order Passeriformes; family Cotingidae; genus Oxyruncus; species Oxyruncus cristatus. The sequence goes on along the minus strand of VXAY01004361.1, from coordinate 724,295 downwards.
TATAATTAGTTTCTTCAAGTCTGGCTGGTGCATAATTTGACTTTTCCATGTTTTCATCCATCTGCATCTGCTGCGGGTTGTACTGTAGGTTGCCACTCCTTTATGCAAGTTTCTTCAGAATCACATAAATCACATTAAGAAACAAACAAACAAACAAAAAACTTTGTAAAAAACTCCTCGTGGTCATCTGGCTGCCCACTCTTGAAAGCTTTTTGCTGTTATACCACAATTAATAAGAAAAAGAAATAATAGGAAAATAATAGGAATAATAAATGAGAAAAAGAGGAGAATTTTAAGTTCCATAGAGAGAACCTGCTGGAGTCAGACCTGAGCACCAGCCCCTGCACTTACAGGGGGTTTGACTTGGGCGGGGGTTTGTTCCCCACACACCCACTGCAGGTTTGGGAGCACAGAGAACACCCTTTGACACTCTGCATCCAAAATCCAAGACCCCTTGGAGCCACCTCTCCAGGAGCTGGCAGAAAAACCTTTTCCCATCCCATCAGCACATGTTGATCCACACGCCTATTTTGCCTGGAAGGCAAATTGCACTCAAGTAAAACATTTTGAAGCTTCCCTACCCCATCTTCGGTGCTAATGAGCTGATGAGTGAAGTTTGCAGCCAAAGATCTCGGTTTGCCAAGAGAGCCCGAATTCTTATTGCTGCCTGTGAGTCGGTCCCTTCCCCAAACAGCCAAGCTGCAAGACAGGAAGGGCATCCTCTCTTTCAGCCATAAATCATCCCTTTAATTGGTGATCAGATGCTGTGTGAGAGGCCTGGCAGGTGTCAGTTCAGAGCTGGGTAATTGAAGGCAGCTTGTTCTGCTGCAGCCCTGCCCCTCATCCCTGCAATGTGTTGGGAATCAATGCAAGCCTGGAGTGTGACTTACGACGGCAAAGGGGAGAGAAACAGGAGAAGGCAGAAGTTTATCTTCCACCAGAGCAGTGTCTGGGTGACAGCTGAGGCAGCCCGAGCTGAAAGGCATCTCAGACGTGCATCAAGATGGTTATCAGACATCAGAGACGCTCCAGCACTGGCTGTCCCAGCTCATCCACGTCAGTGGCTGGAAGGAAACAAGGGTATGGAGGTTTTCCACTTGAGAAATGAATGAAAGAAACTTCTGGGACATGGGCTCTTATCTCCCTCTGCTGAGCTAATGCCTCCTTTGGTTCGTATGTCTGATATTTTCTTCTTTTTGTTCTCTTTTTCCCCCCTCTCCCTCACAAGGGTGTGGGTACACCATTATGCCCGCCCTAAACAACACAGTTTGGTGTAATCACTCTGTAAGACAGCTGAGAATTAGAAGGAACGTGCTCTCCTTCAGGATAGGTATTTAGGCCTCAGATATTTTGGGTTCCTCGTGATATCCGTCATCTAACCCCTATTTAGGTGACTAACTCCTATTTTAATCAGCAAAAGCTCAGCCCTTAAATATCTTTGAAGAGCTGGTCCCCAGTGTCTTCAGCTCCAGATCCAATCACTGCTTCATCAGTCCCTGGATCCAATCAGCAGTGATTGATTTAATGATGTCAATATTCCTTTCCACTCCTCCATAATTTCCTGTCCCTGCCCTTTATGACTTACTATAGGAAGCAACCCATTATGGTAATTCAGTGTTCCTACTGCAGACAACTCTGCTGAAAATGAAAAGCCAAATTCTCCACAGCCCCAAGAAGCATCAGGAGCTGCAGCAGCCGTGTTCAGGCTGCTATTTATTGCATTGTTTGTCTATAAAGCAATGCCACAGTCTAAAAAATTAAATTAGTCTAATTGTCCTATTTAAGGAGATAACTCTCCTGTTGCTACCACTCCCACAATTTTCTGCATTTCCAGCTCCTAAATTATCCACTTCTAGGCTTTTTTCCTAGCCCGTATATATCTGAAGAAAATATCCTTCGAGGTATAATTAACTTTTTCATTCAGAATCCTAATTTCCTCTCTCAGACATTTTCTGCAGTGTTTAAACTATTTATTATGCAAACTTAGAGAAGTCAAAATATGAATTATGTACAAATCTATGCACTGGAGTTCTCAGCTAATCACTGCATCTCTGTGTCTCGTGGTTCAAGGCAACCAAAGTGCACAGAGTGGAAAATATCACGGCCCAGCACTCGGCATATAAATTGTTTCCTCACGTGAAAGACATCCTTTCCCACAAATTAAATAATTTAATGTCACCTCTTTAATGATTTTGTATTTCATTCTGTGTCCAGGTAACTCCTTGTCACCCACCACTCTGTTTGCCTCCCTTCACATCATCCTTCCTTCATCTCTTCCCGGCTCCCTCACTGAACTGCAATGGGACATGTGAAGACTTGCAATGACTTCCCCAGGCTGGGGAAGATCTAACGCAGTTGGTGTCTGAGTTTCTTCCTTTTCCTGACCTCATTCATTTGCTTATTCTCCCCCCTTGCATTTCTTGGCTTTTGCATTGGGATTTTACACTGTAATTTTGAGGTGTGTGGACTCTCTTGTGCACGTCTTGTACTTAGCAAAGGCATCTGTCTCATTTAGGCTCTGGTGTCATCATAAAGGGTGATGTTACTGTTGTGGTGAAAACTACTCGGGGCTCCAAGCCTTAAAGACATCAGAGAAAAAGATATTATGGTCCCAAGGATTTTCCAGTCTACAAATATTCTTTCTGCTAATTAATAGCACATCAGTGGCTATCTTTCTGTCCTGTCAGCAGGAAGATGTTCAAAACCCCCTCTAGCTTTTCGGTGGCATATTTTCCTGTGTATCTGTTTTAACTAGCATGGAATTATATTGCTTGGAGAAACCTTTTCGTCCCCAAATGCATGAAGCTTGAAGAAAATGGAAGGAAAAAAAAATATGCTTCTGTTTATTTTTGCATATTGGATTGTTGTGATTCATTAGCACAGAAAGTGGACGAGCTCTGTGGGGTTATGTGCAAGGAAATGAAATAAGGGCATCGGTAGCACTGGACCTTCTGCTTGTATAAGGCTGTGAAGCTTTACTGAAAACTGTTCTGTTGGGTTGGGAGCTGGAGCTGGATTTTCTGAAATATGAAGAGTTCTCAAAGGGATTTGTCTGAGAAAATAAAGCTTCCCCTAAATTTAGCAGTCAAAAGGTCAGGCCCTCTGTCTAACCTACCAAGCCAAATTCAGTCATCCTTGACTAAATAGTTATTAAAATAGGTGAGATAAAATGTTCTCTTGGAATTTTTCTGCGTGTTGAATATATATAAATGCAGACTAGACTATATGTGAGCAGAGACCAGACACCTCGGACAACCTTGGTTGTTGGAGAGGGGGGGAAATACAGTCCTGAATCACGAGGGAAAAATCCCTTCTCTAGGAAAATTCTTTCACTATGTTTTAATTTATCAGGGCCTTAGAGTCAGTGGCTTTTAAGCACAGCAAATGAATGTGTTGCCGAAGCTGTGTTCACGTTCCAGCCCAAAGACAAGGATGTTTGTGCTTCTGGAATGAAGCTTGACCCGCAGATAAACACTATTAAACATGTGCAGCTGAAGAAGGAAAGCTCCGGGTTGTTTTCTGGGAAGACTCTTTCCACCATGAGTTTGAACCCCGCTGAATGTACATTTTATTCCACGCCTTTGGCCACCAGCCCAGTGGACATATGGAAAAAGCTGGAAGGTGCAGTTCATTAGGAACCACAGGATGGAACTTGTGAAAGTGGAAACCAAAATACTGAGGTTCTGTCTGGGAAGTCGGAGAAGATTTTTTAGGGACTTTGGGATTTTATACTGGGTGGGGCCACAGACCTTTCACCAGACAGATTCCCCTAGAAACTGGGAAAAGCACCAAGCCTGTCTGCTTCAGGCGTGGCTTCCTGAGGAAGATGGGCCTTGCGGTCCCCCAAAAGGAGAGGGAGATGTATCGTTAAATATTTTTATATTTATAATTAAAATTAGTTAAATATTTTTATAGCAGCCTCTCCATTTCTTGGTATTAACTTTGTCTCGTTACCAGAGGACCCTTCCTGATCTTTTCACTGAGGCACTTGGGTTTGTGTATGAGGTGGAGGAACTTGTTTGGATTTTTGTTTCCTTCTCCACCCTTTTGGAGATCAACAGCTCCAGAAGAGAAGGATGTTTGCAGCAGCCTGGTTGTAACCTCGGTGTAACCTGAATTTAATCCTAGTTCAGGCCAGCTGGGACTCAAACCTGCAATTTCAGAAAACCTGGTGGGAATAACAGATGATTTGGTCCCTTAAACCATCCCTTCAGTCTTAAAAGTTCACACAAGCCTGCACCACGGGGGAGAAGTAATTGCAGGAGAACTCCTGAGCTGAAACATCAGGTGGAGATGGGGAAAAAAAAAATCACAATAAGTTAAATCACAATAAGTNCTGAAACATCAGGTGGAGATGGGGAAAAAAAAAAATCACAATAAGTTAAATCACAATAAGTTGTCTTCTGCAAAGACAACTACAGGCCGGTGGTTCTGAAAAGCTGAGTTTTTTCCTCATCAGGGATTCTCACCATCGTTTTTATTTATTGCCTTTGACACCTGGTCTATCATATCAGGAATTCTTCGGGCCCCTCAGCCTCCTGCCAGATGCGGCGCGCAGCAAATGCCTTCCCAACACATCCTCCTCTGTCCTGGCAATGGGCTCAGGATGCAACCAAATCCCACTGTGAGCAGGGCTGGACAAGTTGCAGGGTGGATAAGATGGATGCAGTGGTGGCTGCTGCGAGGATGAGGCTGAAACCTGTGTCTGGGAGACGTAAAAGCCCGGCTGTAGCAAATGAAATACGCACAGCAAGCGGAACAGATAATGTCAGTTCAAATCTTATTTATCTCATCAGTAGGAGCTCTGCGAGTTTGGTGCTTTCACTTTTTTTTTTGCTATTTTTTTTGTTCGGGATGTCTCTCATTAACCTGCTTTTCTCTGGATTTGTTTGTGCCTCGCTTTGGCAGCCAGCCAGCAGAAAACAGGGCTTTAATTCCACAAACTCTAGATTGCGTCCCAGTTATTAAACAATATTTGTTTCTCTCTTTCCAGAGTTTTGTTTTAGGCTTGTTTTTTTTTTTCCCCCCTCTCCCAGCTCTAATTTTTTTTTTTTTTTTTTTTTTTTTAAAACCCATGTTGTTTTGCTTCTCTCATTCCTGCCAAGGGGGGAAAAAAAAGCGTAGAGGTTTAACTCTTGGGGTGCCCGAAACCAAAGTGACATTCCATGTGACAAGTGGGCCAGGCCTAGGCCCCTGATTCAAGGGCCAGATGCTGGTCTGGAAAGGATCCTGGGCACTGTGGTCCCTGACAGTGCCGGGGGCTAAGCATTGACACTGTCACAGATGCTGCCTTGGGCTGAGAGTGGCACTGGAGGACTGTGCTGGTGAGCTGTGGGCTGATGGGACACACTGGTCCATGGGGTGAGTGGTACTTTGAGAATGTAGTGCCCTCTGGATGCTTCATCGCCCCGTGGCTGAGCTTTTAAGATGCAGGAAGGACATTTATACTGCTAAACCTCATCCCTCTAACTTGGAGTGGTTAAGTTGGCTGCTCAGCCTTTACATTTTGTGTGGTCAGCAGAGAAAAAAACCCTTTCCCAGGAGACATTTTGAGAGGAGCTCTGAAACCCCCCTTGCACAAACCTCTCTTTCTCAGAGCTCTCAAGGAATACCTCAAAGACAAGCTATCTCAACTTCAGTGCTGTAAATCTTCCCCTCTCCTAAGCAGAACCCAGTTTTGCAAACACAGACTCACAGTTCTGCATCTTGGAGTTTGAAAGAGGGTTTCAGGCATCTGTGTCCTTATTTTAAATAGCTCTTGTGACTGCTGGAGCATGGACCTGGAGATAGGAGCAGCAGAGCTGAATAATCCACATTCAAAGTTGGGCGCAGTCCAAGCTACCACTGTGAAAATTCTGGTTGCACAACTGAGGCAGAACATTTAGACAGTGCTTGGGAAAAGGGGCTTTCATTTCATAAGCTTCACCAGCTCCTACAGATGCCCTTCCTCACCTAGAGCTTGGTATGGGACAGGTCTGAAACTAAAAGGGATATCAATGAAGGCAAATGATTCTGTCTTGCTCATATCAAGGCTCTCATGGAAATACAGAGACATGTTTTTAGCAGAGGATATAGTCAGAAAAATCTTTTTTAAATTGCCCATTTCTCCTCTGAACGCCACCCAAATTCTGTAATTATGCAATATCTGAAAATTCTGAAGAACATCTCACTTCTGCTACTGGCAAGAAAAATGTACCAATCCAGTGTGTCTCACCCAGTGCTGCCTCTTTTCTCCAAGGAGGTGCAAAGATGGCTCACTCAGTCAAGACATATTACACAGAGGTTCCCAATCCATCAACCTGGCATGGAGAAGATGGATGGCAGATTCTTTTTAAGGACGTGTTAGTTTACACAAGTGCTCTGAGAACTGTATTTCAGATCAAGCCATTTAAAAAAAAAAAAGGACAGGATTGGTAAGAAACAAAGGTACCCCTCCAATTTTCCCTCTCACAAAGTCTAGCTAACATTTCTGGCACAGCTGCTATCCTAATTAAAGCCTAGGGTGTTTTAAAGCACAGGCAGAAAAACACCATTACATGCTATTTCTAGTCTCAACTATATAGTCTCCACTGAACACTTGCCAATCCTATGAGAAAAAGGAGGCACCGGGAGATTTGGGCCCAGACATTGGATATGTTTATGCTCTTAAGCCCCCACTGGAATGGGGTCACCGAGGATCCGGGATGGAGGAAATCAGAAGCTACAGAAACGTCGTTTACGACCACCAAAGAAAGGTTTGGCTCTAAGGCCCGTTTCCCCCTCTGATGGATTCCTCCCGTTTTGGTGTTCGCTGGCCTTTCACTCCCCGTTCATCCCCAAGTTCGCTCCTGCAGCGGCACAAGCCAAGGCGAGGAGGAATTACTGGTGTCCCTTCGGCAGAGTGGCCGTGGGCACCAGGTGGTGCAGTGCCCTCGGGCTGCCAGGGCAGGCAAAGGGCAGTTTCAGTGTCAGTGAGCGGCCGAACGGCCGAGGGCTCATCCACAAACACACTTTATCCGCTGGCCTGAAGACATGGACACTGAGCTGTCACAAACACTTAGTGCAGAACTCCTGCTCTCTCCGAAGAGCTGCACGTCACACCTTGAGCAAACCTGCCCTCTCTTGAGTCTGGTACCTGCTCGTGTTTTCTAGGTCACGTTTTACACAGGAAGTTCATAGCTGTCCTCTAAGCATCAGACTAAACTTTTGTCTTTTCCTGGATTTGGCTTTTAAACAATCTTTCTCCCACGCTAGTGCTAGCAGTATTTTCGAAGCATACGAAATGCTGTCATAGAGTTCCCAGTTATTTACTTTTTTTCCCCTTTAAATCCTTTTACCCGAACGGTTGGGCTCATAATAACTTTCATCTTTGGGAAATCAACCCCGTGCATTGGTGTATCTGTGTGGTTTGGATGTCCCATTTGCATGTAGCAAGTGTAATCAAGTCTATGCCACTTGCATCCAAACAACCCTCTCTCTTTTAATTCTGTGACTAAATTCTCTTCATTTGTCAAGATGATGAGGTCTAGCACCATTTTCCCCCCTGTTGGATAAAACACTTTTAAAACCAGGAAATTGTGATCTTCATTTTTGGAAAAAAAAAAAAAAAAAAAAAAAAAGAAATCCAGCATATTTCAGTTCTAACAGCACGAGATCTCCTTTATGGGCCATCCAGATGAAAGTCTTTTCCTTCCTACCTATAATAGAGAGGCGTGTAAAGAGCCAGACAAGAAATCAAGTCGCTCTCTGGTCTGCAATGGGTAGCAGAAAGGACCTGAGTTGGTCCTTATTTGTGAGAACCTTAGTTTAGATCCCTTGCTTTGAGTTCTCAGAGATTCACAAACATGCAATGTCATTTTTTGCGTAATAATATAGTCCTCCTACCTTTGTTTGCCCAGTTTGACTTCCTAAACAGATTGTAACCAGTGCTTTTAACATTCCAGTCGTGCAAATCTTCCCATCAGGTTTCAGTAGCGCCAAAGTAGGTCGAATTTATGCTCATATGTGAGCAACTCCTATTCCTCCTTTACTATCCAGAATCTTCACACTGGTGTAGAGGCAATTAAAGATTTTCTATTCCTTCAACTCTCCTGGTACCTCAATTAATCGGGTTCTCAACATCTTGATTTTGTGCTAAATTAGTGCTCCCTGGCCCTTCTCTTCACCCTCCCCTTTGCTATTATCGTGCTGCTCTGCACGGCCCCTCCTCTCCCACTGCCTTCTCCTCCTCTGGAATGGATTTACTCCCAACAGCACAGCCTCGTGCTCACAGAGGATGACCAATCCTCCACACAAATAACAGCTGTTTTATGCAATTCCACTATAATTTCACTTCTGGAACTTTCTGCCTCCTGTCTTGCATTAAAGGGGAGCTGCATGAGAAGGTTACCTGGGCTCACCTGTTCTTCAGCTGCCTCTGCTGACCCAAGAGTGTGTCCAGACTTGCCTGTGACAAGTGAGGTTTTATATAGAGCTGAGTTACTCACATTAAGACACTGCACTCACCAAAAACCTGCCTAATGGGTTCAGCAATCCCAGGAAGTCCTGCTGGTTTTTCTTTTGTTCAGCAATGGCCAAATCAGAACATCAGGGCTTGGATGGTCTTTCTTTCAGGCATAGGGTGGGATCTGTTGGGGTGCCCTGTGCAGGGCCAGGAGTTGGACTCAATGACCCTTGTGGATCCCTTCCAACTCAGGACACTCTGTGATTTCTTGAGAGAGAATCTGAGAAAGGATTTCTCTTTTCTTTGGCTTTTTTTTTCCAATTCCCCCCCCCCCTTTTTTTTTTTTTTTTTTTTTTAATAGATATACACAATTTTCTTTTAATCTATGCTCTGAGTACGTTCTCAGTCCCATGTAGATCCCTATTCCATTCTACTAATTGGATCATCAGAGATAATTTCCTACATAACAGCCTAGGAGACTCAAAACAACTGAACATTTCCAGTTAAGTGAAAATTATTCTGTTTTCCTTCTGTTTGGAGCTCTCATTCTCATGACACGAGTTATGGGGTAGGTCACCACATCCTTTTGGTGCTGGTGGTTTTTGAGTGTCCAAAAGGGCAATACTGGTCTCAGCTCTGCTGCAAAGCTCAGGGGAGTTTGGGCAATACTAATATCATGGAATCAGAGAATAGTCTGGTTTGGAAGAGACCTGAAAAATAATCTCATTCCACCCCCTGCCATGGGCAGGGACACCTTCCTCTATCCCAGGCTCCAAACCCCGTCCAACCTGGCCTTGGACATTTCCAGGGAATGGGCAGCCACAGCTTCCCTGGGCAATCTGTGCCAGGGCCTCCCCACCCTCACAGGGGAGAATTTCTTCCTAAACTCAAATCTAAACGTAATCTCTTTCAGTTTGAAGCCATTTCCCCTCGTCCTGTCATTACATGTTCCTCTCCATTTTTCTTGTAGCCCCTTTAAGTACAGGAAGGCTGCAATTAGTTCACCCTGGAGCCTTCTCTTCTTCAGGCTGAACAATCCCAATTCTCTCAGCCTTTCCTCACAGGAGAGGTGTTTATCCCTCTAATCAACTGGGTGCCTCCTCTGGACTTGCTCCAACAGCTCCATGTCCTTCCTGTGCCGGGGACCCCAGAGTTGGGGCATTGCTGCAGGTGGGGTCTCACCAGAATAGGATTTCCATCAGTATTCCATTAGAGGAGCACCTGCCTTCCCACAGCACCCCGAGGACCATATCCATGCTGCAGAGACAGGAAACCATCCCTGACTTTGCCAGGCCCTGGGTCATCGTGTGCTCAGTGCATTCATCTAACCATCACCAAAATTCAGAGTGGTCCCTGGTCACTCTGCCCCACTTTTAGGATGAGCACATTCGTCCCCCCAGGGGTGAGGCATCAATGCTGAGTCCCAGCAAAAGGCAAGGTCCAGTCCATGGCGAGGTGCTGACTCACCCAAGGGCTGCCAGTGGCAGAGGCTTTCCTTAAAAAACTTAGCACTTTTAAAAGCAGATGAATAATGAACTTGAAGCCACATTTCTGCAGCTCAATGGTGACATCCAGTGACTGGCTCCCTTATTCCCAGGTGTACATTCTGCAGGGCCAGCCTGTCCCTGCTCCCGGGCTAAAGGAACGGCTCACCTGTCTCTTGCAATCACATCATGTTCGTACTGGAAAACACTTTAAACCAAAATCCCTGCTCAGATTTGCATAATCACTTAATTGCAGTGCCTCACTTCTCTTTTGTTCCCGTTGAGTAGCAAGGAATGTGTCAGTACTCTCTGCTCGAAGTCCTAATGTACCTGGAAAAGGGTTCAGCTCAGTTGATGAAGCAATTCCATCCAGCCTTTTAGCCTGAATTTCACGAACAACAGCTGAAAGGTAACTTCCCTGTGAACTGAGGTGATCTGAAATATTTTAAAAGCCAAGTCTGGAAGCTATTCTTGTGCAGTCACACCTGAGGATACAGGATTTGGTGGTGCTTTCCTGAGCGGTTTTGGGGCAGAGACACAGCAGGTAAAGGCAGAGGAAAGGGGTGGCACGTTGGAAAGGAGCAGAAAAGACAGACACAAAGGGAAAATGGACAGAAAATCATAGGGAATAAGAAAGAAAAAAGGAGGGAAAAAAAAGGAAATAAAAACTTAGAGTGGGAAAATTAGCAAAAAGAAGTTGAAGGAAAGAGCAGAGATGAGGAGCTGTCCCAGTCTGAGCGAGAAATCATGGCATTAAGGGAGCTCAGTACAGTGGGAATGGCGTGTTCTGAATATACTGTCAGTGCAGCAGCATCCTGCTTTCCACAGTGATAAATGTCACATGTCTTTGCTGACACTTGATAAAGGTTCTGTCTATCAGCAGTGCCAGCCAGCAGAGCCAGCTGGCTCCAGCTTAACCTTCAGCACTGCTCCTTCAAAGAGAAATCCCAGAATTTTCCTCTGTTTCACCACTCCCTCTTCCCAGCCCATTCACCCTGCTCACCTCAGTGCTTTCTGGCACTCAGCTTAAAAAAAGACCACAAGCAGCAGAAATAAAACTGTCTGACTTACATAGCCAGCCAAGGAGGGACAGTCTGGGGCTGGACTCATCCAAGCACGGCTCTCAAGTAGGATGGAAAACGTGGAAAAATCATGGAAATATTAAAATAAGAGAAAAAAAAAATAATCTCACCCTTTAAACTAGGCTTGCAGCTAATGAGTCGTTGAGCCAGTTTCTCAGCCAGTGTTAAAAGAGGTCTGCTGACTTACACCAAAAGGATTTGGCCCTTCTTGTGGTTTAACCCCAGATGGCAACTAAGTACCATGGAGCTGCTCACTCCATCCCCTCCTAATCCAGTGGGATGGGGAGGGGAACTGGAAAAAAGTAAAAACCTTGTGGGTTAAGATAAGAAGAGTCTAATAATTGAAACAAATTGAAAGATTATACTGCTACTACTACTAATAAATTCAAAAGAGAGAGAAAGAGAGGAATAAACCCCAAGAAGAACAAGTGATCCTCCCAATTGCTCACCACCTGACTGATGCCCAGACCATCCCTGAGTGATCAGCCCCCTCCAGGCAACTCCCCTCATTTGTTAACACTGGGCATGATGTTCTGTGCTATGGAATATCCCTTTGGATACTTTGGGTCACCTGTCCCAGCTGTGCTCCCTCCCACCTTCCTTTGCACCTCCTTGCTGGCAGAGCATGAGACACTGAAAAGTCCTTGATTTAGGGAATCAACAGCAACCAAAACATCAATTTGTTTTCATTACTCTTCTCATATTAAATCCTAAACACAGCACTGTATCAGCTGCTAAGAAGAAAATTAACTATATCCCAGCCAAAACTGGGACAGCCCCATGTCACGTGTACCCACGAGGGGAGAGGTACATGGTGACAAAGGCACTGAACGACCAGATCAATTAAACTGCCATTAAATACTTAAATATACTTTGGATTTGCTCTGAGAGCACTGGGAAGTAACTAGAGATATAATACTTCCCCTGGGAAGGCAAAAACATCCTCTAAAAATGCAAACATTCTAAGGCTTGTAGCCATAATTGGAAAGTGCAGCCTGGCCACTTTATTAGCTTCATTTTAGAGGTTAAACCAAAAAGGGAAGGTTATTTGTCTAAGGTAAGAAAAAAAAATCAGCAAAGAGCCCAAGTGCAAAAATAGTAAAGCAGCTGGTCAGCCTGGAATCAAAAGAGGCAAAACCATCTTAGCTGCACAACAAAATGAACCAACACAAACCACCTGAATTGCAGCTATTCAGGAAGTGAATTATTCAGAGAGGATAAGAATAAATCACACATTAGCACATCAGGTTAATATGGCAGCAAATAACAGGAGAACAGGGTTATTTAGGATATATATAAATTCTTGTCAAGAGAGATCATTTTTTTTCCTCCCTCTGGGCTCAATGAGACAAACATTCAGTCAGTTCTGAGTATCTCAACATCAACAATGTATTGACAACTTGGAGGCAACTCAAAGAACATCTTCAGAGATGATTTAGGGACTGGAGGGATTGATTTACAAGAAACGATTTTACTCTCTAAGTGCAATAAATTCATCTCTACTATGATTCCATTGATGTCCAAGGGCCAAATTTTGCCCTCGATTACAACGGTGTAAATGTGGCAAAACTTCACTGGAGTAAAAATATAAGGTTGTCATTAGGGAAAAAAAATGGGAAAGGAATATTATTAAACTCTGGACATATCCCTGTGGAGAAACAGTAGAAACTCCAGTGCTTGTGACATTTAAAATTAACCAAGATAATAGTATTGAATAATATTATACAGAGACCTGCAGTGACAAGGGAAATAAAAATACCCAAGTGCTATTTCCCCATATTTTTATTATGATGATGATTACTGTTATATGGAAGGAGGAATCCACATCCAAAATTAACTGCCTATTGGCCCTTCTAAAAGTAATATGTTTTCATACAGACAAAAAACATCAGGGGAAAATCCATCCTAGGCAGAGCCAAAGAAAATAGAGAGGTTTTTTAAGAGTATGTGAGGCATAAAGCGAAAAAAACTAACAATAGTATCAGCCTATTACAACATACTGTGGCTGGTGATGGCAAAGCAGAGATGACAAACTGTTCATAATGATGGAAAAAAAGGCAATTCTATCCAGTATCAGTTTGTGTGCTGAGGTGTAAAGAGGTGGCTCTGAGGAAAGGTTTTAAAGGACGCCTGAAGTAACCTTCAGGTTGATCTGGAATTTGAAGTATAAAGATCCCAGAATCATGGGATCATTACGGCTGGAAAACACCTCCAAGATCATCCAGTTCAGCCTGTGTCTGATCCCCACCTTGTCACCCAACCCAGAGCACTGAGTGCCACGTCCAGTCATTTCTTGAGCACCTCCAGGGATGGGGACAACTTCCAATGCCTGACCACCCTTTCCATGAAGAAATTCCTCCTGATGTCCAACCTGACCCTCGCCTGCCACAGCTTGAGGCCATTTCCTCTCCTCCTGTCCTTTGTTCCCTGGGAGCAGAGCCCGACTTATTCCCCCCGGCTCCCCTCTCCTGTCAGGGGGTTGTAGGGAGTGAGAAGATCCCCCCTGAGCCTCCTTTTCTCCAGGCTGAGCCCCCCCAGCTCCCTCAGCAGCTCATCATATGACTTACAAGATGATATTATCCCCACTCCTGGAATCCCTGAATTTGCCTATGCTGTAGGAGGGAAGAAGTGTTACCCCTTCACTTTTAACTCTGAGGCAAAAATAACATCTGTAGCAGAAACAAAAGCCAGTGATTTTGGAAAAGGAAGAGTACCTGAACAGGTTTCAGAGGGGTTTTTTTTTTGTGTCTAGGTTTAGAAATAAATCCAGGCAGCTGATGTGCCCAGAGTGTGTGGATGAAGGGAGGCACAAGAACAGTCATGTCCATCCCAACAGAGACCTGGAAGAAAAGAGGCATCAAAATTCAAGTAAAAAGCACTTCTGTGTATAAGAATTACATCTGACTGCAGGGGTGGGACCTCTTCCAGGGAGAGGAATCCAGAAGTGCTAAATGCAAAGTCCTGTATATACATGAGCCGTTGTTCCTCCATATGCCATCCAATTTTCCAGGAATGTAAAATAAGTTTATGAAGGATTATAGGGACCCCCTGCCCTGACCAGGGGCTGATAAAGAGAAGATTTAAAAAATAGAAGATTTAAGAAAAAAAAAAAAAGAAGACTCAAGAAAATCCTTTAGGGATGAAAAAGGAGGGAAAGGGTGAGAAGACCAGGCTTACAAGGCGTGGATATCTCAACAGAGCAAGGATAAATCAGCTGCAAGACTCGCATAAACAACCAGCCAAGAAGTTGATTTTACTGTGACCCAACCTTTGAACTGGAAACTGCTGATGGCAAGAAAGGTGAGGAGGTCGTTTAAGTTCACCAACAGCTGAATAACAACTATTGTAGACCACTCTGGATCCTTTAAATCAAAATCAAGAGCCAGTTTGGAAGCTATCTAACCCACAAATGCTAATAAAAGTCATAAATAAGACAAGGGCTACAGGTAACAGGATGCTTTGATAACAATGTGATACTAAAAATAAAAAGCACTATGTGGGATTGCTGGTTACTCTGGATTGCTAAGTTTTCCTGACATGAATGCAGTGAAAATAATGGAAGAGCTAATAGAGGAACCAATTAATAAAGAATTAGGGGATAGGAAAAGAATTAATGACTGTCAACATGATTTTATGGAAAATAGGTTTTATCAAATAAGCCTGATTTAATTATTTGGGGAGATTCCAAGTTGGACTGATAATCACATTGATGGGCTTGGCTTCAGTAAAGCCCATGACTCAGTATCATAAAATGTTTTGATTTTAAAAGTTAGAGCTACAGTAACAGAAAATACACTAAACACATTAAAAACTGACTAAACTTGGTGAATTCAGCAAGACCGAATTAATGGAGCTTTATCATAAGCATTTTGTCCCTGGGAAATTCTGATGTGTAAACATGTTTATAGTTGGTACCAGACAATACTTTTAGCAAAGCACCCCAAATGAATATACAATATATATTCACTCTTGCCAAAATGTGTCAGTGCAACGAAGTTTGATGAAGTGGTACATGAAGGCACTTTTAGGTACTCCCAGACTGTGCTCAGATTTGTCTGACAGGTCCATTCAATAAAATATCCAGCCCTGGTGGGGGCTGTGCACTGGAGTATGTGATGCTGTTCTGGTGTTCATGGGCACAGCAGACCCTGGATGACCTGTGAGAAGATCTGAAAGAATCTGGGACATCATCCAGATGCTCCAGATCCCCTTTTCTTCTTTTTCACGGATCCCACTGCAGTGTCCCATGCACTGCTGGAGGCAGCTGCCTGAATCCTAAATTAGTTGATGCCTGCTCTTATTTTCCCAGTGCCACCTCCTTCTGCCTGCCCTTAGATCCTTCTGCCTGCCCTTAGATCCTTCTGCCCTGGTTTAAACCCTGTCACCTGCAGACAGCCAGGTCTTTGCAGCCACCAAATGTGTTTAACTCATTAGCTTATAGCTTTGGTATAGGCTATTAAAACTGAAAGCTTTCTCCTTATGTTCTTCAGCTGCACAGCTACTTTCAAATCACCCCCCAAATAACTCTCCCCATTCTAACAATGAAAACAGGCCACTATTTTCCAGAACTCACATGATCAGAGACCTTTGTGAGGGTGGTTTTCTACGCCTCCCTTTTGCCATCCCGGTAGATCTCTGTCAGATTCTGTAATAAACAAAAATCCCAAAGAAAAACAAGCACTGGCATTTCTCCCCCTGCTCTCTGCTTCCCCACCCACAAATAAGTGGAATGCTTTTAGTGCACTTAGTGTTCTCAGATTATGTTAAAATATACCAAACATACACTGTTCTAGTCTTTCATGAAAACTTTAAATTGCTATTTCTGGGCTCAATTCAGCCCTTGCCTCATTCTGTGATAAAAGGACTTAAAAGCACTGTTCTAGAATAGAATAGGCTTTGGGCTTTTTATAGTGTCTTTCACATTCCCAGTATCCCAAAGGGCTTTACAAAGCACTGATGTAGGGACTGGAAGTACAGTGAGCGTAGGCATGTGCAGCATCCATTATGTGCTCAGGGATGGCTCCTGCACCCAGCACCCAGCCTTACGTAACAGGAACGGGTTTGAAAAGGGAATGGAGCATCACTCGGACATCAGCATCCCTTTAACGGGCCAGAGGGGTGGCTGGGAGTCGGAAGGAGCAGGTGGAGAGGCAGGGAAGTGTGGGTCGGGGGGGCGCAGGTGCTGAGCTTGGTGCTGAGCAGTGGCGCTGATGTGCCTGGGGGGGCTGCACCTCCCCACTGCTCGTGGAGGAGTCCTGGAAAGGATGGTTTTCTGGGGTGGGGGAGGCAATCAGCACCCGGGGGTGTGAACGTGCTCACCAGATGAAGAGCGAGCAGCCAAAGCGTGCAGAACAGAGTGGGGAGGGGGCTGAACAGCTCCTCTGTGCCAGGGCTGGGAGAGGCCCCGAGGGGATGGAAATACTGTGCGTCCCGTGAGATGGAGATACTGCATGTGCTGCGGGGCTGTGGAAGGAGTCAGGGTGTAAAACCAGCAGGAGGGAGGTGATGCACATTCACAGCTGGATTGTGTGCAAGTTATTTGTGTGTTTGAGCAAGAGATGGGGTGAGAAATTGCTCACAATGCGTGCAGGGTAAAGGCCTGCTGTGCACAGATACTCGTTGTCACGAGGTACACGGAGACAATTTCATGCGGATAAACTCAGACAAACTGATTGACAACCAAACCAATGGCCAAAACCAATAAACAGGGGTGTAACCACCATGACACCCCAATGACATGTAAGAGGTTTCAGGTTTGGTGTAAAAATTTGGGGCATTTTTACCACGTGGACAAAAAAAAGGTGTCCTAAAGCTGCACCCACCCACACAGGGGAGGCCTCTCGGGGCACCCAGAAGGTCGTGTTGCTTCACCTGAAGGGTCACTAAGGGATTCCCAGTACAGAAATAGTCCCTCACTCGAGGGTGTGAGGGCTTCCAGTCCTGGGAAGTCTCTGTGGGATCTGTCCCAGTCCCCAGGGGAGGCTTCCTCTCACAGACCTGCTGCTCTGAGGAAAACAATAGAGGAAAAAAAAGGGGTTTCCAACAGGGCCCATGGGTCAAGCCAGGGCACCTGGCCATCCATGCTCACAGCCCAGAAAATATAGGGAAATACAAGCCAAGTGGAACTGCTTGCAGAGAGCACGTGGTGTGGAATGGAACTGGTCTCTTTGGAACTGGCTGTGGGATTTCTTGATGTTTGCATCAGACTGATTCAGAAAGAACACATATCATTTTTACTTCCACTCAGTCCTAAGTTCCTTTTAAAGTCTGGCTTTTTAGGGACTTGACATTAAAAATAAACAAGAATTTCCTGCTAAAGACTCATTTTTTAAATCATAAGGCTTCCATTTAAATGTAGAATGTTTTTGAAGATGTAAACATCTAATGGACTTTACTTACTCCAGCCCTTAGTTTTTTTTACTAGAAAAGGAATTTAAATCAAGTTGGGAAAAACCAAAACAGACCCCAAGCCACTCCGTAACCTCTCCTTAAACACAAAGAAAAGAATAAATTTAAAACACTCCCTCTTCTGTCTCTTTTCTGAAGAGCTATGGTTCAAGCCATGGTTTGAGGTCACAAGACTGAGAAGTGTTGAGCCAGAGGTAATAAATGATAACTCAGTGCAGTGACATGGAGATCTGTGCGTAGGTCAGGAGAAACTGGCCCAGGAGGTAGAGAGACCATTATGGCTTTTCATGAGGGGATAAAAACCTTGTTTCTGATGGCAAGTTAGGGTGGCTCACCATAACTGAAATAGCCAGTAAAACTTTCCCACGTGGATAACAGAGACGCATCAGCAATCCCTGCCACATAAATGCTTTAGGAAATACAACAACACAAATACATCCTGGTGTTGCTCCCTCCCTAACTCCCCCACCCTTTTTTTGAGCAGAACTCTGTGATAGCAATTTGGGTTTGTGAGGCCTGTAAAACCTGGGCTGCTTCTCACACGTAAAACCGTCCAGGTGTTCAGTTTGCAGCTCCTCCATGGGGCTACACGTGGCATTTGTTTTATCCCATGAATTATACAGAACTGTTTGCTGCAGACCAGAGAGGACAAGTGACTGGAACGCTGCTGGAGCCCTGGACCATGATGCTTCCCACGGCTGCTTGGGAGAGGAGCAACTCAGCCTCTTGTGAGACAAAGGAGGGCACACAGGGAGGATGGCACAGGTCACAGAGGGCAGCTTGTGTCAGGCATCCTTGCAACCAGGATATAAAAACACTTAATTCAAGGAGAACTCAGCAAGTCAATCCAGTGACACTTTATCCCTTCACCAACAGGAAGACTTCATCAAACCATCCTACTGCTCTGGGCTACCAACATCATAAAACCACAGAATGGTTTGGGTTGGAAGGGACCTTAAAGATCATCTCATTCCAACACCCTGCCGTGGGCAGGGACACCTTCCACTAGCCCAGGTTGCTCCAAGCCCCGTCCAACCTGGCCTTGGACACTTCCAGAGATGGGGCAGCCACAGCTTCTCTGGGCAACCTGTGCCAGGGCCCCCCCACCCTCACAGGGAAGGATTTCTTCTTAAAATCTAATCCAAGCCTCCTCTCTGCTGGTTTGAAGCCTGCAGTGAAGCGAGCCTTGCCCAGCCCTGTTTTCCTTCCCTCTCAGCTGTACATCCCAGCCTTGGCTCCAGCCACCAGCAGCAGAGCGGGTGGGCTGCTCGTGCTTTGCACGTGCCTGGGATGGATGACAGCAAAGGAAACTGCTAAGCAAGAGAAAAAGATTAAACAGTGGGAAAACAGCAACATTCCGATCTAAAAGAACTGGTGGACAGAGAGTAGATAAGCCATAAAAGCGCAGAAATGTCTCCAGACTAAAGTAAATAGTAAGCTCTAAAAATTTACCTCTAAGAGATTATGTAGGTGGAACTCTACAAAAGAAACCTCTGGGGTTTACCCCAGTGTGAGCCATTGCTTTAAATCATTTGCCAGGCACTCGTGAGTTTAATATCAGCTTTTGATACAGTATTTTTCTGAAGTGATTTTGAAGATTATATAGAGGGAAAAGGTAAAAATAAACCTGAATGGGAGGGTTTTGTTGCAAAACCAGTTTTAAAGCCTGACAGGAAAGTCATGAATGCCTTGTTTAAGAATGAAGCCCTGGCAGGATAGGATATCGTTTCTTAGCTTGCAAAGTTTCCAGTGAACTGTCTAAAATACCAATGTGCTGCTCTCAAGACAGGCAGATGGAAGCGAGCTGATAAGCCATAGACAAAGGAAATATCTTTAAATAACCTTTCAAAGAGACATCATTTAATGAACAAAGCACAGAGATGGGCTTGTATCAAAGTACTGAACAAAATACCCGTTGGAAAATGCAGAGGGGCCGTTTCATGAGCAGTTTGGAGATGTAGGTATTTGTTCAAATTTCCTTAAAAATTATACATGACAGATTGGACAGGGTAGGGAAAGGCAAGAAAAAAAAGCACGATGAAATTAAGTTCCAAGAGTGTCAGCAGCTGATGGAGATCTAATAACCCAGCTTTTCTGGGTGAGTGGTTAGAAAGGAGCTCATCTTTTCTTCACTTCTGGAAGCAAAAAGAACACTTTATACCTGACAGTTGTCTCCCCATATGTTTAATGAGACACTCTTCCCACAAAAAAAAAAAAAAAAAAAAAAAAAAAAAAAAAAAAAAAAGGAACAAAACCCCCAAAACAGATTTTTTAAAATTTTTGGGCCCTTTTTAAAAAGAAATCCTTTTTTGGGGGTTCTTTTTTTTTTTTTTTTTTTTTTTTGAGAGGCTGTTTTCATGTATTTATGTAAACCCAAGCCCTATAGATTATTTGTGCAGCAAGAGGGAACTAATACAAATCCATTCAAATTATTTTAATGCCACTGATTTGTGCTGGTTAAGAATCTCAGTTTATTTCTGCACTGTCGAGAGTTTACAGATTTTCACTATGTGCCTTAGATGCTTCCTACAGTCACAACAGCTCTAAGATGGAACTTAAGCAGACTCAGACTGTGAGTTGGGTAAAGTATAAAATTTGTGGGATTTGCAGAGCACATAAGAGCCCATTTCTCCCTCAGGTGATGCCTTTGGAACGGGCTGCAGTCTCAGGAAAGAGACATTTTTTTTCTTGGAAATGCTCCAGTTTGACTGCTTAAACGAAGAAACACACTTAAATCTGAAGTAAACTGTGGTGGAAGAAGCCATAGCAGAACCTGTAACGTTCACACAGCCAGGATCTCCATCCCCAGGACCAGGAGCCTTTCCCTCCCGTGCCCTCCCTGCCCCTTCTGTGCTCCACCAGCTGCCCCCTCAAAATCAAGTAATAAAAATTCAAATGAGTTTTCAGAAAAGTATACCTGCGGAGGGGAGACACCTCCTGTCACTTTAATAACACACCAGGTTAATAATATTAAATCACCTGAGGCTGAGGAAATGTCACTGGAAATATTTGAGGCTCCTCACTCAGGAGTGATGAGACTTTAAAGCAGTTGGGAGAGAAGCAGGACGGGGTAGCAGGGACTGCTGAGGCCAATCCCGACCCACAGGGAAGAGCAATTTTGCAGGGTTTGGCTTCTCATTTCAGGACTATATAATATATTAAGAAAATTAAAGCTTATATAGTACTGGAGGTGAAATATGTGCTGGTGAAAAGGGGCAGGACAGCCCTGCAGGCAGCAGCCCCCCATTCATCCACCAAACCAGTAGAAAATAGACAAGACTGGGGCCAATTTCCAAGCTTTTGCTCTGCCAAGAGACTTGTTCCTCATTTAATATCAGAAGTGAGAATTTTAGTGACAGGAACATCATTATGTCCATTTGAACTGGCTATACTTTTCCTTGGGTTTTGACCATACCTTGATCCACCCTGGCCATTACTGAGCCTTCTTTATTTTATTCAGCCTTAAAACAAACCTACTAATCGAAAACACACAAACCTCTCCTAAAGAGAGATGGACAGCACAAATTTAAGGCTGGATGGGGTTGCAGGAATGATACAAAGCTTTTTGACAGAACTGTGGGATTTGTGTCACTTAAAAACAAAATACAATTTCAATTTTTTTTATTGATCCACAGCTATAACTGGACTGTGTCAAAGCGGCCAGATCCTCAGCTCAGAAAGAAAAAAAATAAAAAAAAAGAAAATAAATCTTCCCTGGAGTTGTTCTGATTTATACCAGCTAAAGGTAAAATCCTCTTCAACTGGAGGATAATCCACATGTGTTTGGTTCTTGAGTTTGCTGGACAAACGATGCGGGAAGAAGAGGGAGTGAAGCAGGTCTGATTTGAAGGACCCTTATAGCTCCTGCTTCTCACAGCTCTGCTTCCCTTTCCAGCAGAAGGAAGCCTCGAGCACAAGTATTGCTAGTTCAGACTCCAAGTTGTCAGGCAAAACCTTATCCTTAAAATGCCTCTCAATCTCAATGTGTTCTGACTTCATAAATATGACTTTTGCCTGGCTCAGTGACAAACCCCCATGTATGGATGGAAAAGGTTGCCCCCAAAACCCTAAAAATGAGGGCAAAGAGGAAGTAGATTGTGACAAATGGGAGATTTCAAAGCCTGAAACAAAGAGCTGCCAGTCCACATTGATCCTTCCTTGGTTGGCATCATGCGGAGTTGTGTGAAAGCCACACTAGAAGGAAAACTGGCAAATATAGCTCCAACCTCAAAATCCACCACTTTTTTTGCAGCTGGTGGCACAGCCCTAATCACTAGGGCTGATTTCTGCACCAGACTAAATGATTAGAAGCTATACCAGAAGAATTAGTGACCACGTGGACACCTCAGTCTTTGGGAAGAGTCAATACAGTGTCTGTAGAAGGCAATCATCTCTCATAAATCGTTCTGGGGTCTAAGTAATTAATAAATATATCAATAAGGATGATTTAGTCAATGTAGTACTCAGGATTTAAAACCAAACCAAACCTCTCATGGTAACACCCCGAAGCTCTTAAAGCAGCTCTTAGCTAATGGGATGAGAGGAGAAGTTTTCTTGTTAAGTGCTTAAAAGGACAGGAACAAACTAATTCAACATATTCATAAATGAGCTGGAAAAGAGGATTCATAACAAGAAGATGAAGTTAGTGAAAGACACAAAGTATCTGAGCATAGTCAAATTTGAAGCTGACTACAGAGAATGGCAGAACACTTCTGAGATAACGATTCAGCGATGAAGTGACTGATGAAATTCATGCTGCTAAGTGCTACGTAATGCAACGTGGAGAAAATAAAGCTAGCTCTATATTTCTGGTCAGGAATGAGACCTCGGAGTCATTGGGATCACAGAATCACAGAATATGCTGAGTTGGAAGAGACCCACAAGGATCATGGAGTCCAACCCTTAGGCCTGAACGGAACTGTCCCCAAGAGTCACACCCTGTGCCTGAGAGCATCATCCAAACGCTTCTTGAGCTCTGTCACCCTCGGGGCTGTGACCACTGCCCTGGGGAGCTTTTTCCAGCACCCACCCACCCTCTGGGCGAAGAACCTTTTTCTAACATTCAACCTAAACCTGCCCCAACACAACTTCAGGCCATTCCCTGGGGTCCTGTCGCTGGTCACCACAAGGAAGAGATTAGCCCTATAAAAATGCTAGTTTAGTGCGCAGAAATGCTCAAAGAGGCAAATAAAATGCAGGAACTGCTGGAATATAAGAGAAAAAGACATGAAGCACAGTGATTCCATGTCCCTCTCTCTGTCACATGGCACAGCACATGTAGTACCAGGCAAGCAGGAGAGAGAGAGACCACAGTGCACTTAGCTCTGCACCATATTCTGCTTCCCAGGAAATATTGCACCTTGCCATGCTCCCAGCAATAAATCAACAATTATGCAACCTAAACCTTTAGAAAAGGGTTTTGTACCAACTTCTCCTTTCCCTGTGCTGTCTTCTGTTACAGCAGCAACCTGCCTTTAAGAGCCACAAGGTGCCACCAGCACCAGTGTCACTGCTCTTCATAATGGGCCAGATTCTCTACAGGCAAAAATCAATCTCATTCCCTCTGGATCAATAGTGATGGAACAGCTTACACCAGATCAGGAGGTCATTAAGTAACAGTGTTGCTGGAGATTCCTTGAAACGAGAAAGAGTTTTCCATTGCATCTGGGGACAGAAAAATGGGATCAGGTGGGTTTCATATTCTTTCAAACAGGACAAATAAGGTTTTGTTCAGTGCAATATAGACAGATCTTTCAGCGAAAGAAAAAAACCCCTGTAGTTTCTTTTCTTTATTTTATATTTTCCCTCCCTACACAGCCCCAGAAGAGAAAATAAGCTGACAAATTCTATAATAGCACTAACACATGTATCAACAATACTGACATGTTTGCAGTTGATTTTTCAGTTCATTCTATTTCCCATCTCACAATGAAGTTCAGTTCAATTGAAAGATTCAATAGTAATTGGAAATAAGCTCTGGAAATTGCATAATCTAGTTCTCAAAGACCCAGAAATTAACAAACAAACAAACAGAACACACACAAACCTAAAAGTAACCACATTCTGTAAAGATGTAATAAGTCAATTAAATTCATGCACAGTGTGATTCTTGGCTGATGGGAGAATACAAAGAGAGAGGTCAGATCCTGTTTTCAAAAAGGAGCCTCATGAAAAGGGAAGCAAATGGAAATGTCATTATTGAACATTATGATGAGAGATGAAAGGAGTCTCATCCAAAAAAAAAGCTCCAAGGGGGTGAAATGTAAATTGTTCAGATAGGAAGCAAATGAAAGGGGATGTGATAAGGTCAGTGATGAGAAAACATGGGGAAGAGCTGCAACTCAGGTTCAGATGATAACAGTAATAAATACTAAAGGGCCTGAGTCCAAAGCAGGTAGGGTTTCATCCTCTTCAGCAGGGCTGCACAGACTCACACCCGCTGAGTTCTGCCTCACAATAACACCCAGTGTTTAGGCAGCTCTTTCATCTATTGATATTGTGCACAAACTATTATCTTCACCCACGTATGGAGAAAGGGAGGGGGTACAAAAGCCTTGTGGATTTTCATTTGTTCTCCTAATTGCAGACGTGCATTTTGGTTGTTACAGGATTTGAGGACAGTGCTGAAAGCCAGAGCCAAGCCACCTCCAAACAAAACTGAGTACCTGAAACTTCTGAAGATGAGATTTACCCCAAAACAGATGTTTCCCACATGCCTAAGGCAGTCAGAGGACTTGTCCATACAGCACAACTCAGGGCTACATAACACCAGTTAAGATCCCTCACTGAAATGGCTTAAACACAGATTAAAAAAATTACAGCATTAGCTCAGTCATCCATTGGGACTGCCTAACAGGTTTCAAGGACAGACACTGAAAGGACATTCTTTCATAAGAAAACACCCACGTTTCAAAATGTTTATACCTGAGAAAGGGTTAGATTAGATCAAAACAGTGAATTTTGAGTCATCATTACCTAAATCTAAGTTGACACACATCCCTGTGGTACCTGCAGGAATTCTATACACGGGCGATGTTGAAAGGGGACCCCTTGCCCATATTTCATACCTTCTCTGTCACAGGGTTCCTGGTGGCAGCTACATGTGAAATGGAAGCCCTGCAGAGACATCATTTTCCTAGACAAGTTAATCATTCCATGAAGGCCCTTCCTCGCTCCCTGCCGTGCACGGGGGTGTATCTCCAGTGCCTGTTGTTAAACTGCCGAGTGATTCCACCCCAAACTGGTTCCCACTCCCTTGTGAGGAGTTAATCCCCGTGCCTGGCATATGCAGGTTTGTTTAATGTGTGAAGCTCCCCGAGATCCACTGGGATGGAAGGCTCTCAGTGGACTCTCGTCATCATCAAATGCAGGATGATGGTTAATTAGCTCGATGTCTCCCGGTGCCCCTGGGAATGGCCATTCAAGCCTGACAGAGATAACTGGGCTGAGGAGCGAGTAATCCTGAGAAATGTAGCTCCAGCAAAGGACAGTGGAAATTAGAGAGGCAGAAGCTCTATCTCTCCATGTGAGATTATGGATGTTGATCCCACTTCCACCGTTGTGTAAGTTAAAACTGACACCCCGGCTGGGCTGAAGAGATATTCGGTGCTCACATCCTCACCAGCTATGCTCATTAACCCTTGATATCCATAGGAACAAGGGACAGCAAGAAGTGCTTCTGTCCACTGTGTTTTACTATATGTATAGGAAATGAAACATTTTGAAAAACGTGGGGTTTAATAAAAGTTAGCTGCAAGAGCTCAGCACCTGCACAGGAAGGACATCGACCTGTTGGGGCGAAACCAGAGGAGGCCACCAAGTGCATTAGAGGGATGAAGCACTTCTCCTAGGAGTAAAGGCTGGGAGAAATGGGATTGTTCAGCCTGGAGAAGAGAAGGCTTAGGGGTGACCTCATTGTGGCCTTTCAGTACCTGAAGGGAACATAAAGAAAGATGGAGAGACTATTTACAAGGCCCTGGAGTGACAGGACAAGGGGGAATGGCTTCAAACTGACAGAGAGGAGGTTTAGATTGAATATTTGGAAGAAATTCTTTACAGTGAAGGTGGTGAGGCCCTGGCACAGGTTAGTCCATGGATGCTCCATCCCTGGAAGTGTTTAAGGCCAGGTTGGATGGGGCTTGGAGCAATCTGGGTTATTGGAAGGTGTCCTTGCCCACGACAGGGGGTGGAACGAGGTGATCTTTAAGGTCTGTTCCAACCCAGACCACTCCCTGATTTCCTTAGAGGTCTCAGAGAATTCAAATACCTCACTGCAGGCACCCACAACTAAAAATTCTGTCCCAAAATTATGGCAGACCCGGAAACAGCATCCTTTTAGTTGTGTTCCTAATGCGACATACAGACACCCTATGGGCATTTGTTTACTGCTGACGATGAAACTCCACAAAAAACTCCTTGAAAAGGGACGTGTGTACCCAAGTCCAGCCATGCATAAAGATGCTTTCCAAATCTGGGCCATGGTTTGTGAAACCTGCTGAGCAGAAAGGTGTTCTGAAAGATATTATTATTAGGAATTTTCTAAAACTTTGAAGGTTATTATTGCTCCAGATTAGGCTGAAATGTTTAATTATGAACAGAGAGAAGGTTTTTGGCCTTTTCAAAGCATAGGAGCCTTTATTGATTTTATTAGTCAAAGAAGGTGATAATTTTTACATTAATAACCAGAGAGCAATTTCCCTGTTAAACAGTGATTATAAAATACTAACGGAAATACCGCTGGAGAAGTCCGGGGAAGGTCACTCTTTTTTTCTTATTCCTTGTAATCAATCTTACTCTATCAAAGGCTGCAGAAATACAGCAATAATCTAAGTGGAATTGTGGACACTTCTGAACTTGTGGGCAGATGTGGCAATGCCTTCCCTGTTAATTGAAGCTGGATCAAACGAAATCCTTTGATTGAATGAACTATAATTGCTTGCTCAATAGCTGCAAACATGGTCAGCTACCTGAGGTGTTTGCTAAATGGCTGCACGACTTATTCAAACATGGCTGTGAAAGGCCCTGCACAAACAGGCAGGTGGAGACTGGACAGGAACGGCTCTAAATCAACTGAGCAACCAAGTGCAATTCAACTTTTTGGCTTTGAGCTGGTTTCATTTGTTTGGGGTTTTTTTGTTTGGTTGGGTTTTTTTGTTTTGTTTGTTTGTTGGTTTTGGTTGGGTTTTTTGTTTGTTTGTTTTAATTTTTTTGTTTTGTTTTGTTTTTTATTTATTTTTGTTTTAATAGGGTTACCCATGGGGAAGATGGGACAGGTTTCAGCACACCATGCCAAGGTGCCCTGGACATCCCACCTGCATCCCCCAGCACTGGGAGCTCGTGGTGCCCCTGAGACCTCCCTGCACAGCTGGAAAGTCAGAAACAGTTGGAAGCAATGCCAGGAATCACATTTACACTGGACTCTGGGCTACCAGACCTTTATGGCTCAGCCATAGCTGGCTCTGGGTTTGTTTCAGTTGTTCCCTTTAGACAGGAGATGCCTTTCTGGAAGACAACAGAGACTAAGGCAGCCCAAAAACCCTTCATTGCTCCAGCTTTGCTGTGCTGCTCAAAACACCCCGTAACAAATCATCCCAGGGTGGCCTGCCCACAGGGGCACATCCCTTTCCTTGCCCTCATAAATTAGCATATAACCTTATAAATATAATGCTTTATAACCCCCAAACATGATGTTCTCCATCCCTTATACATTTTTTATTTTCTCTAATAGAACTTCTCATTATTCATATGAATCTCTAATCCTTTTGTGAATCCTCCAAAGCTCTTGGCTTCAATAACATCTGTGGCATCTCAGTGCCACGTGTTAATTATGTGCTACGTGAGAAAAGTATTTCGTACTATCAACTTTAAATCGTTTGCTTTAAAAAAAAGTATTTTAATGCTTATACCAAGCATAATGGAATATAGCATTGCATAGATAGGGCACATCGTGCCTTAAAAACAATTATGATTTTTGAACACTGGCAAATTGAGGCATGAAAGGACATGACTTACAATTGGCTGATCACTGCTAAATATAAAGATGGAACCTACGAGTTCTGCTTCTTATATTCTTTCTATAAATAAATAAAACCCGTGTTTTCCAATAAAATGAAAACTGCTTTAGACATCTCAGGTTTTCATGTCTGTTTAAAGGAACAATCTCATTTGCCTTGTGCTCGTAAGAGTTTAAAAAAAAAAAAGCAATGGGATTCCCATCTGATAGAGAGCCTGTGTTAGAAGAAATGTCAGGGATCAGATTCTGCCAAACCAAGTTTGCTGTGATCCACTGGGAACCAAAGGTAAACTCCTGGAAAACAAAAGACTAACATGTTGAAGCTACCGGGAATTCTCTGTACTGGACAGAATTAAAGTAAATCTGATTCCTCTACTGCCAATAACCTCTGAGAGATTTGATTCTCTCTCACCATAAACAACTTCATATTTTTTCACTTGCTAATATTATAGGGCTGTTGTGATGAAAAAACTCATGCAAAACACACCCCACTTACCAATACGTAGAGAAAGGCTCTGTGATAAAATAACCACCCAAATATACGCCTCATAAAAAAAAAACCAAAAAACCAAATAGCTGAGGACAGGGAATTACTGTCCTGCTGCTCCTGGCTTATGTGTTGTATATAATGGTTTCTGGAAACATTTTTATCATGCAGAGATAAAGAAGATGGAGAATAATCATCCTTATTTATCTAAGTATGGTATTTAGATGACCCTCATTACCCCTGTATTTGGGTGCCTTCACACTTCGAGAGTATTTTTAGAGTATACTCTGAAAGTCTCACAAAGCAAGAAAGTGTTGACAGGCCCACGTTACAGGAAAAAAACGAGGTAGAAAGAAAAGGTGACTTCTTCAAGATTACAGGGATCTGTAGCTGTGCAGAAACTTGAACCCAGGTCACCCAAGTTTTAACTTACTGCTCTATGTACTGCTGTAACCCCCCTCATTGACCCAGGCTTAGAACCCATCCCGTCTACCCATAAAGCAGGGATTTACTGGCATGGGGAACGTCTCACAAAGTGCCACACACTACCCAACAAACCTTTCCTGCTGGAAATGATACAGGTAATGTTGTGAAAATGGTCAGTGGCTTTTTTTTTTTTTTTTTTTCCCAGCCAAAATGGACTGATTTTAATCCCAGCAAGAATTACATGGGGGAGAAGTGCCAGCACATCCCAGCTCAGATGGTGAAATGTCCCCATGAGACAAAGTGACAAGAGGTGGCTGATGGAGAAGACTGTTGACAGAGGTTTCTGAGGACTCAGTGACCACTGAGTACCTTCTCCTCTCACTGAAGAGGAAACACTTTGAGAAGAGCTGGAAAATAGGGCCTGAATGGTTTTGATTTTCAATGCACACATCCCATGCAAATATAACTACAACATCTCTCCAGTCAGATGTTCTGCAGGGCCTTCTCAATCTGTACTCATACAACAGCCCTTGTTTACAGTTTAATTTAAATTAATGTTTTAATTTTTCAAACAAACAGTGACATTGTTTATGAATGCATTACCATTAAATAATCATTCTTGAATATCAATTAACTTCAGCAAGTTTAAACTACAAAGTCCTTGTAGTCAAAAGAGTGTGCTCACAGAAACAGGTTTGCTTAAAACCACCAAATTCCATCAAGTTTTCAGCTGTCAACAGCAATCAGTATTTGCAAGGAGCACTACCTGTATCAGAGAAAGGGGGACTGATGGGCAGATCATGTGTGATCTGCAGAGCAGTAACTTGTCTTGCACCCACTCCAAATGTGCCCCTGATGCCTTCGAGGTTTGTGGTGAGGTGGGACTGGCTGGGGGGGGCAGTTACAAGGTGCTCTGTTGGAGGGCAAGATGCTGCAGAAATTAGAGTTAGTCAGAAGTACAGGAAACCAGCAAGAAATAGGGTCTGACTCCTGGTTCGCACAGGACCTGTCTGCTGGAAACGAGAGCAGACTGAGCGTATCATCCTCCGTTTCCTTGTCCCCGTGCAAGGAGGAATGATGGCTCGGGGGGAAGAGCTCAAAAATCACGAGTCCCAGCCTCAGGAGGCAACTAAACCAGCAATGAGCCAAACTTCAATTTTTCCTGGGAAAAGTGAGTCAGTAGTTCAACAGCCAAAGTTCACAGCTCAAGGACTTGTTAGGCCCAACCCTGCCACAGGGAAGAAGCATGACCTCTGATGAAGCTCTCTGAGAGGTATTGGTTTGTTTTCTTTTTTGCTGATTGTTGTTGGCTTGTTTTTTCCCTCCCTCCCTCCCCCAAGATGAAAGGAATACTCGTTTCCCATTGAGTTCCTACTGGATGGATCATGCTCCATATGGAGCTGAGCAGGGACACAGCTGGGGTGGCTCTGAGGATATGTGGCCACGCAGTTCCTGTCCTTAAGGTTCCTTCTTGTTCTCAGCTTCACCCGCAGCTCTGGCAGTAGGAGCTGAGCCTGGGACAGTGATCAGCCCTTGGAGAGTGTATTTCCTCTGGTCTGAGGAGAGTCTGAGAGGGTCTTCCCTTCCTACTTCTCAGCATGCAAACACCTCAGCAGAATTTCAGCTGCCGGGTGACTCCCCAGAGCCCCGAAAACTCAGACCTCAGCCACAAAAGAGCATCAGCCAAGGAGATCACAAGTGGCCAACACCTCCACAATCCCAAATTAGTTCAGCTCCTCCCATCCTGCTTATGGGGAAGACGTGTGCTGTGAGTGAGTGCCTCAGCCTGCCTCGCAGGGGCCCAGCTGACAAATGGAGGCTGCAATATTTCAATCAATAGGGGGGAAAAAAAAAAAAAAGGGAAGAAACCAAGCAGTCAGAGAAGACAGAGACATTATTGATGCTTCTATTACTGCCTGAAATTGGTCACTGTGGAGAAAAACAAGTAGCCACAAAGTGGACTTGGCCTGACCTTTTGCTCCCCAGCAGGCAGCAGATTGGTCATTCCAGTCACTGCCAGTGAAAAATGAGGCTGAAATCATCTTTTAGTGGCTGAGGGACCGGTGCTCAGTCCCCACAGCAGGACAGACTGCACAGGTCAAGGGGGAAGCTGTAGCCCTCACTGTGGGCTCCGGAGAGATTCCCATATGGCACATCAGGACAGGGAATGCAGGATTGATCTGCTGCTTAACATGAGTGGTGTGTGCTCAAATGCAAGCGGGCAGACTCCTCAGACAGGGAGAGGAGTTTCAGAGTGATGGACAAAGCAGAGCAGGGAAAGTGTGTGCCCAGCAGTGCAGTGAGGTAGGGAAGGCTCAAGCCAGGCAGGAAAAATGGTGAAGAACAGGGTGGAAGAAAGGACAGAATGGAAACTTCGACTACACAGTACAGAAATGTGACAAAGTGAATTGATGCAACTCAAACCAATCCAGGAACCTGTAAAAATTCAAAAGGAAGGACAGCTTTGGGACTCACAGGACAGAGAGCCTGGAGTACCAGGCTCTTCTAGAAACTTCCATGTGGCCTTGGATAAGGACATTCTCAGTGCCACAGTTCCACCATAGCTATAAAAATGCTTTCCTTGCTTTTTGGACACTAGAGCCTCTGAGGCATTTACCTAGGGGGAGTTCTTGACACCTTCTTAACACAAGTCAGATATAAAAAAAAAAGAAGATTTTCCAGAAACAGAACAAAACTTGTGTGTGTATGGCCAGCTGAAATTGGTCAGGCAGCTGCAGGAGGCCCCACCTTGGCATGGAGGAGAGCAGAGGACAAGCTATGGGGAATAAACCAGCATGGAGCAGGAGAAGCTTTGCCCTGCTGATGGCCTGGAGAAAGGGATACCCTATTCTGTGAGACCAGAGTGGTTCAAGGAGAAAGAGGATGATTTGTGTATCCAAAGGGATGCACTGACATACGGAATCATAGAATGGCCTGTGTTGAAACGGACATGAAAGATCATCTTATTCCACCCCCTGCCATGGGCAGGGACACCCTCCACTATCCCAGGCTGCTCCAAGCCCCATCCAACCTGGCCTTGGACACTTCCAGGGATGGGGCAGCCACAGCTTCTCTGGGCAACCTGTGCCAGGGCCTCACCAGCCTCACAGGGAAGAATTTTTTCCCAATATCTAACCCAAACCTACTCTCTTTCCCTTTGAAGCCATTCCCCCTGCTTCTGTCACTACATGCTCTGGTAAATATAACAGACTCACAGAGAATAAACAAACAACCAATAAATAATATAAATAACAATACTAACTAGAAGTGGGCAAAAGCTCATGAGGTAACATCTCAGTTGCCTGATAGAGGGACAGAAATTCAACATGGAGAACTCAGAATATTTTTTTTCCCAAAAGTTTTGTTTTAATTATCCCTGCACATTCTGCAGTCCCAATGAACAGAGACCCCTAATATCAGCTCACCTTAATGGCTTGGCTCCCACGATAAACATCAAGAAACAGCACTTACCTTCCAATTACCACTGTGAACTGACTTGGGTGGTGAACTCCAGTGAAGAACAGACGTCAGAGAAGTGCTTTAGAGGAACAGGTCGCAAACGCTCATAATAAATCTGTTCAGCTGCACTTTGGGGAATGTAAATCACTTAAATTATTAAAGTGCCGAGCTGTTGGGACTTGGGCAGGTTGAGAGCTGTTGCAGCAAAAGCCACCGCAGCCCGAAGTGAGCAGGGCAAGAAAGGAAACAAACACATTTGAAATTCAAGCTGCTCCACTTGTGCTGTAGCTCGTAACCATCAGGTGCAGCTGTTTGTCTTTCCCTAATGAGTGACAGGGCTGAAAGGGTGTGGGCTGCAAGGTGAAGGAAGGGGAGGAAATAACCGATGGACAGGAAGAGCAGAGAAGTGAGAGAAGACAGCAAAATCTGTGGAGCAAAGAGTGGAAGGGAAGAAAGATACGTATGACACAGTGGGGATGTGGTAGCCACCTCCTCAGTTTACAACCCAGCCATGATACATGTAAAAAAAAGCACTTTGAAGAAAGAAGATTACCCTCTAATTTCCCTGGAAATCGAGTAAACTGTGAAATACTGAAATCAGTTTCTCAAGCATGAGTAAAGAATGGAGTTAGGTTCAGGTCCACTCCTCTGCCCATGTGAGTGTGGCTCCAGCTTAAATCTTACCTATGCTTGTTCCTGGCTGTAATCCAGCTCTTATGATATTTAAACGTACTCTTCTAATTAACAGCCTGAATATATTAATGGCCTGTTTATACCCATTTGTTCTTTCAGCATTGTCCCCCTTGATTTAATAGCTCTTTTCCTTCCCTGCTGCTACACCCTGATCTACTTATATGTGGCAATCCCCTCCTCTTTTTCACCCTTCGGTTTTGCTGGCTAAAAAGTTAAGCTCCTTAGTCGTCTTTTCTAAGAAAGGATCTTCATTCCCAGACCATAATTCGTTTTCCTATTGTTTGAAAAACACCCGTCAGAAGTTCATTATTTCCACCTCCTATTTCCTTGGCAAAAATTCAGAATTCTGAGCAAAACCCATCTTTTTCTGTCTGCTGCTACCACCAGCAGCACCAGACTGACTCAGGTTACGGTAAGGAACAGCACAGGCAGACTGTGCAAGCAATTCAGTCATCAGGGGAGTTTGATTCCGCCAGCCTACCTGAAACCTTTTTAATTTGCTTTTTCAAACACATTTTTAAGCAGCAAATCCTGCCTTGTGACAAAAACACACAGGTATTATTTGCAAGAAATAGTGTTTATTCATCAAAGTCGATGGGAATTTTTCTGGTTTATACAGATCAGGTTCTATCCCTGCACAGATGGTGCAGTTCAGGGAATATCCAGCCACAGATAAATGCTGGACTTTGTTGATATGATATCTTGTGTCTCTCTGTACTTAAGGGCTTTAGAAATTGATTAACTGAAACCCTTATCAGGGAGGTAACTATTATAATACTCATTTTACTGACAAGGAAAACAGAGCACAAAAAAAGCTTAGCGACAGCACAAGGTTACACAGTGAATTAGTGGCAGGAATACTGATTCCATCTCCCTGGTATGACCATTAGATACACTCCCTTAATCAGAATCTTCCCCCAAGCCTTCTGCCTAATTTTACATGCCTTTTTCCTTTTTTTTTTTTCTTCTTTTTAAATACATTTTGCCCTGCCTTTCAACGTTTTCTAGTCTGGCTGGAAGCTATGGGAGAAACACTGCCTATAAGCAAAAAAAAAGTTGGGCTCAGCAATATTTCAAGTATGGCAAGGGGGGAAAAAAACCCTCCCTGAGAGAGTGTATCCTCGGCAGATTTGCAGCCTGAATTTGCAGCTTCGGAGAATTGAGCTAAGCCACCGAATAGCTGGGTGCTTTATGTGAAGGAAACCTCTTAAGGCTTTGCATTCATGCATTATTAGCAGCTTCATTCTACATCTAAGTTACTTATATGGCTCCTAATTACCACAGTACCTTAATGCCTCACCTTAATGTGTTCATCCTCTCTGCGGCCCAGTGGTGCAGGAGTGTTGAGCCTCCTGCTCCACCGGCTAATTTGGTGCAGCAGAAGACTCCAGAAAACGCAGTTTTCGGGGTAATTAAAAGCTGAGTCTTCCTCCTCTGCTTCCCATGCTGAAAGCACACTTCAGGCTCCACTTGGGAATGATTCCACGAGCTTGGTCTCCTGGGATCTGCGTGCTCTGGGCACACGGGGATCAGCCAGGCTGGTGTGGAGAGGTCCCTGCAATCTGAGATTAGATATTTCAAGCTGTCCATATATATATATATTTTTTTTTTTAGAGGCTTAACTGAGTTGCCTGATTTCACTCAAGAAGTGTGTGGCAGAGAGAATTCCAAAGAATCGCAGAATCCTTAAGGTTGGAAAGGACCTCCAAGACCATCGAGTCCAAACTTTGACTGCTCCCCACCTCATGCCCCAGCCCAGAGCACTGAGTGCCACATCCAGTCATTCCTTGGACACCTCCAGAGATGGGGACTCCACCACCTCCCTGGGCAGCCCCTTCCAATGTTTAATAACCCTTTCTGTGAAGAAATTTCACCACAGTTCTGTGAGTGCTTTCCTGGTTTAACAATAGTGACAAATTCTGACTGAAATTAGAATTAAATATGCAGGAAGGGGTGAAAACACCAGCACCAGGACTCCTTTTCAGGGCTGAAATGCAAGAAAACTTAAAAGTTTTAAGGCAACAACCTGTGTTTTTTCATGAGCCTGAGAAAAGTTTCTTCTTGCCCTCATCTTCTAACTCCGGTTTAATCATAAAAATGGGTTCATGAGCAATTGGTGTTCTGGATTGATCCCCTGTGCAAGGAGCCCATTTCATTGTAGGTTTAGAGATTGCAGCCCTGTGCCAAGGAATGTCCTGCGGGGCTTTTGGATACCTAAAACATTGCTAAAATCTTGATCCAGCCCTTTTGCCCAGGAGCAAATTCTACCTGTAATTATTAGGACCACAAATGCTCACCTAGTCCAGGAGTCTGACTACTTGGACATTTATCTCCATAAGCTTTACACTTTAATAAATAATTTACCCCCCAAATGCACTTAAATTAGATCTATAATTCTACCACGAGGCTCTGGTGGTGTGAGGAGACCCCTTGACTTTGCTCTGATCATTTATAATGCCACCATAAGCCATCAGTGGAATTGCAGCATTATTATTTATAGCACCGCTTATATTGTTCCTTATATCGTTTATTATGCTCATTTGGAATGGCCCCAGCTCCTCAGGAGGAAAAGATGCTGCACAGTCACCAGCTTAGGCTATTTCTTAGCACAAGGAATGGCACCTTCCTGAGGAAGCAGGGATGTTATCAGTGCAGGATGGATATAAATTGCCTGGGCATCCTGTCCTCACTCCTGCTAATCTTTCCATTCAAGTTAAGTGGGATTAAGGGGGTGGCACAGAGCCCGAGTCTTTTGGTGGTTGCTTTCACTCCCCATCTCGAGGAGGGCACTCTGCACCCCTGAGAAACCCCTGTGAGAAACCTGGACAGGAAAGGGGACAAGAAATGGTCCCAAAGAACCACACACCTTTCCCTCACCTCCTCTCCCGCAACTACTGAGGTTAGAGCCAGACCTGTGCAAACACAAATCACGTCCTCATTCCTGCTAGAAGCAGGTTAAAATTAATAAATCAGGGATTTAAAAAAGTGGGGAAAAAAAAGCGTCAGATATAAGATCACCTAGGTATCCCCAACGGTTTTTCTCTCCCGATGCATTATGATAATTTTTAATGACATCATCTCACACTATTTTTACCACGTTTTTTTTCTTTTAATGGATGGAACGGGAGCGTGATCTCCAAGGTGGTGGTGGAGGGGGGAGCAGTACCCTGCTTCGCTTTATCTAAAACTGCTCTTGCAAAACCTGACTTGCACCAGCTGTTCAGCACGACATGCCGGAGCCCAGGGAATTACCAGCAGTTAAAAGCAGAGTATTTCAATGGGAAAAGTTGCAAGCACAACCCACAACCCAAGCACTGCCATTGCCTTGCCCAGGGCAGTCCTAAATACCCCTGATCATTGTGGGGGTAGGACTAAACCACCTTTAAAGGTCCCTTCCAACCCCAACTATTCTATGGTTCTAAACGCGTAGGATAATCTCTCTTAAACCCTTGGGAGAACTCTGCCTCTCTGGTTATTCCCCCCTCCTTATCTTGCCTGAATTTATTCCTGTGACCCTGAATTTATTCTCTCTCCGTGCTGGCAGGTTTCACGCTCCCCAGTTTAGCCATTAGCTGGAGGGTTTGGCCTGGACAATTTATTCCCATAAAATAGGGGATTGACGGTGATGAGGGTGCGGAGCTGCCTCTGCAGTCACTCCTCTCTGGAGTCAGTGCCAACCATGTGGCCACGTGCTCCGCTCCCAGGGTGTTTTTTGGACACATGCCCTGCTCCCAGGGTGTTTTTTGGAGCCTGCCCTGGTTGCTGTG
Source organism: Oxyruncus cristatus (assembly GCA_013399855.1). Classification (NCBI taxonomy): domain Eukaryota; kingdom Metazoa; phylum Chordata; class Aves; order Passeriformes; family Cotingidae; genus Oxyruncus; species Oxyruncus cristatus. The sequence goes on along the minus strand of VXAY01004361.1, from coordinate 688,055 downwards.
TGCTGCAGCCCCGGGGGACACACTGCCACAGGGAACAACCACATTGCCCTGGGCTTCCAAAGGGACCTGTCCTACCCACTTGAGCTCTCTGGCTCTGTGTGACCAGCACATGCTGCTCTCCCATCCTTGCAATCACATGCAAACCAGGAAGGAGCAAAAAGAGAGAAGCTGGTGAAGGATCAGAGCAGCTAAAAATGGGAATAAAGAAAATAAGGAACAAGGTTTCCTATTCCTGCAGTTTACAGTCCTGCACAGCCAAGCAAGGCAACGATAACAGCGCACAGAGTGAATATGTCATGAACATTAGCCTGGATTTCAGGGCATAGCAGAATCCCACCAGGAGAGAGGGTTTAAATCTTGCAGCAAGAACACAGAAAGTAAGTCCTTTTGTAACCCAGTCCCTTAAGAAAATGTATCAACACGTTGGAATCAGAAGGCCTTTCCAGGTTAATTTAATTATGCTTTTCCTCTGGAGTTTGAGAACATCAGAGTTGAAATAAGCAGAGCAACCACCCACCCCCCCGAAAGCAGTAGCAGCAGGCAGGCAGACAGACTTTGGGGATTGCATTTTTCTTGTAGAAAAGAAAAAAAAAAGGAAAAACAGGGAGCGGGGGGATACGTCTGTGCTGCCACGTGGAATCATTCATTTTACACTGATCCCCATCAGCCATCCAAAGCTGTGCTTAAATAAACATCGGGATTGAGGCTTTCAGAGGCAGTTCCCACTTGTCTACCCATGTGGGCAGACCCCACAGCAGGACACAGGGAGTGAAGGATGGGCTTGGAACAGGGGTTGGAGAATCAGCCCCTTTGTTTCTCAGGTTCACTTGTTAATCGGCTTTTTTGGTTTTCTTCCCCATATTGCTGTGAAACAGGGAAGTTTGGTAATGAGCCAGGCTCAGGGGAAAGATCAGCTGTCCAAGGCCCTAAAATTCTTTCTTCGCCCCTCACAACAACCTGGAACAAATCTGCACCACTCCAAGCTGGCTGCGATGTGTGTGGTGCTCAACAAAGCAGGTTGGGGAGGCTTAAAAGGCAAAACATGCATTTCTTCACTGTCAAAGACCCACAGAAAACAATTACAGTGCTGGTGTCTCCATTTTATAGATGGAAAAACTAAAATATGAAAAGATGGTTGTACCCAAGGTCGTAGTGAAAGGTCAGTGTCAGGGTCAACTACACAACTGAGGGGTCTCAGTGCTGTCCCACTGGCTGAGGAGAAGGTTTTACATCCTTCTTTTCTCCAGCTACCCCTGGGGAGGTCTGTCCTCAGTGTACAGCAGGATGGCAGTGCTGGGTGAACTGGGCACTCCCTCCATCCTGGGCTCACCCTCCTCTGACCAGCAAAATGATTTCCCAGACTCAGAAAACTTAAGTGGTGAATTACCAGAAGTGCCACTGCAGTCACCTTGTGGTATGACGCTGGTTGGTACCTCAGATGGAGCCCAGGACAGTTTTCTTACACAAGGAAATGTATGAGGGGGAGAAGAGGAGCTGTGGAGACACCAGTGCCTGAATAGCTGAAAAAATCAGTCCAGAGAGAGCTTCAAATGATGAGACTTTAAGGGAAAGGCTTTTTTCCCCTCTATTATCTTGCTGAATGTTGCAAATGTGGTGAACCGAGCGAGTGACCATCTGGGATTTGCATGCAAAGACATATGTCATTAAAGAGTTATTCAAATCAGCCCTAAAGCCACTTTTGTGTCATACTTTTGATGTCTTTTCTTCTGTCACTGAAAAGTAGTTATATTAAGAATAAAACATCTTGAAAGTTTCTTTAAAAAAAAAATAGTAAAAAATGATCCCTTTCAGCCTCCTCTATATCAAAGGGTTTGTTTTGACCACTTACCTGGGCTTTGTGCCACTGTCATTAGCTGTGTCTGGTTGGGAGCATGGCAGACAGGGAGGGACTTCTGAGTTCCACTAGAAGCCATTAAAGCCTGTGAAATTGGACAATTGGCTATGCAGACAACCCTTAGAAGTATTTCTAGCCCCTTCTAGTTCCTGGCTGGGTACTGAAAATGGGGATGGAAGAAAGAAAATATCTCTATATAAGTATCAGAGCTCTGGGGAAAAAAAAAATAAAAAAAAGCATTGAATGTTGGACATGGAAACATGTAACGTCCAGACTCTGCTGAGTCTTTATCCCTTCAGAAACCCAAATCATTTTACAGGCATGGCTCATAACACACCTCACAACACCCCACTTAACCAAGCTCCTGATGAAGCTTCACATTACGTTGGCATCAGGTATCAGAACTTCCCCTAAAACCAGCGTTCCCATGCACCCACCTTTCCTCCAAACTGAGAAATCTTATTCCATTTTATGAATGATCCCTGTTTGGAAAGACAAGAAAGGAAGAGCAGTTATTACTTTGCTCCTTTGCTGTCACTGAGCCTCCCATGGATTTCAGTCTCTCCCTGCTGTGATGCATCGCTCCTCTCCTGGTTTCAGCCCAGCCTGGGAAGGGACTGCTTGTGCCATCTGGATCCTCCATATATTAAAGGAATGGACTGGATTCATCAGCACTTTAGTGCTTTTACTCCACAGCCCTGCTCACTTCAGTGTTTTTCCGATTATGCTGTAGGTGTTTAGACTCTGCCCTTGCTTTGCAGGTGAACTTTGCTGTCAGGTAGATAGAAATGATTGAAAAGCTCTGGTTTTTCTCCAGAATTGCAGGCTCTTTTTGTCTATTCATCTGTCAATAGGTACATTTTCTCTCTTGCTAACACGGTATATTCAGACAGGATGACTTTTTTTTTTTTTTCCTCTGAAACGTTACCCAGCTAAATCCTGCAATAAATAGCTATATCTTTGGAAGATTTTGAGATACTGATTGTAGGACTCTTGAAAAATCTCTCTGTAAGGAGCAAAGGGTTCCAAATCACGCCTGTGATTAAGCAACTGACATCCTGCTCTCTGGTTTAGGGTACAGAAGTGCAGGGAAAAAAAGTGCCATACCTTGTTATAAGAGCTCTTCAGTGATCAGACCTCTGCAGGCTTTTTTAAAGGACCTATATTTATATTTAAAACCATTAAACTTCCCTCGCAAGATCAGACAGTAAAGGGGGATGTGCAGTCCAGGGAGGCCATACCATGGGCATGGATGCAAATACAGCTGCAGGATATGCCCATCAGGCCACTATTGATGAATCTGGGGCAGAGGGCTGAGGACCAGAGCATGTGGTTCTGGTGGAATCAAGATCAAGGGGCTTGGAAGGTTTCCCTGTGAGTGCTGAACCATCTCAGAAATCCTGCCCAGCAACAGAAGCCTGACGGCAAACTTTCCTGCCCATGGGAAATGTACTTCCATCCTCACTTTCTCATTCTGTAAACCTTGAAAATAGCATTCACCACCTCCTCTCTCCCCAGGTTTTTGGGTTTTTCTGTCACAAATCCCTCTGGGTTTAAGTGGGGTCTGATTTCACTCCAACTCTTGCCTATTCTGGAGTGACATTTGAGGTGACAAGAGGGTACATTTTCCCCAGAACGTCTGTATTACCCTCTAGTCAGCAGGAATGAAATTGTCTGACTCTGCCCTCCCCTTGGGGACCTCTCTGAAAATGAGATGTATCTCTCAAGAGGACCTCTCAGCAAGCACAATTGAAATATCTTTGTGGCTGCAGTAGTTCTGTAATGAATGAATTAATTGATTTCACCCTCAGCTGCTTCTTCATCGACCCCGCTGGCCCCACAGTGGGGAAGGAGCTTTGTTCCAGTTCCAGTTTCCCTCAAAGCCCTGTTCTATTTAAAGGCAGATGAAATGGCTTCAGGGCTCAGGGTGGGAATCCCAAACCCTCAGTTTTGGATGGCAGCCAGATGGGTCATCAAGCTCCACACTGAGTTTGGACAGAAGGATGAGAACTTCACCTTCCAGCCATCCTCAGGGGCTCCCTTACAGGTAGAAAGTGGGTCTGAGAAGTTTGATCTCCTGACAGCGCATCTACCTCCATCTGTGAATGTCTGCATGGATGTTTAAGGGGCTTGTGTGGATATCTCCAGGCAACCCCAGTTCTTTCCTCAATTCTTAACCCAATTTATCTCCACAGAAAACAGTCAAGGACTCACATATCTATCAGACTCCTTTCCATCTTTAAAAGCTTGGTGTGCCCAGCTCTTCCAATCTCTGTGGCCAGAGGCACCACATGGATGGGGCAGATTTCAACGTCCAACCTGGCAAATGGCAGGACCGTGCATAGAAATACAGGAAAAAACAGATGAAATGATTCACTGGTGCCTGGAAAAAAAAAAA
>VXAY01004361.1:641616-683743 GCA_013399855.1 Oxyruncus cristatus | reverse complement strand
AAAAAAAAAAAAAAAGGAGTGGGTCCTGTTCTCATTTCCAGGCAAACAGCTCCCCCTCGAGTCAATGCCTGAGGGTCTCAACTCAGGGTGCTTGGCACAGGCTGCTCGGGCTGGGGGAGCCGAGCAGTTAAATCGTGCCAGGAAAGGCCTGGGGGACTCGGGTCGGCAAGGAGCTGTTAAAAACCTGAGGTTATTCTCACAACCTGGAACACAAGTCACGCACTGCTGAAGGTCTTTCATAGGGCATCAGATGCGACAGCTCCTATTTGGCGTGTCCCAGTCAACGGAGCAGCTCTGGAAGTTAGACCCTCGGGAATTTTCACTGTGGCTCTTCTGTGCCTTTGACAAGTCCTGCAGCTCCTGCTGCGCCTCAGTTTCCCTGTTGTGTTCCCCAGTTCTACTCAGATTCTTGGTCCATTGCAAAGTAAATGATCTCGAGTACTGCCCTTCTTCTGGAAAATACAGCTTCTGTTATACCTCTGTTTTAAATTTGAAAGCTGAGTAATTTTAATCAGTTTTTCAAGGGAACGTTTGAATGCTCAAAATGCTGCTGTTCCACCTTCAGCAAAAGTTAAAGACTTTAAAGTTTTGAAGTTAAATACTTTAACAAAAGTATTGAGATCCTCGATTTTGTTAAGTGGACGTAGGTATTTTGAAGAGTCTCTTATTTTGTAGAAGTTAAAATATTTCTTCTCAATTCTGGACACAAAAGAGGAATCAAGTCCCAGACTCATTTGCTGAAGGAGGAAAGGATGAATCTTAGGGAGAACATTGTGAAGAAGCTTCAAATAGCTTTGGACAGCTGCTTTCTGTGTCTCAGGCCTGTCTTTATTCATGTTTTCCCTTGTCCTTTAAACTCCAAGCCACCTGGACAGGCTGCATTGGAAGGCCTGTCACTCGAGCTGCTATAGAGGACAGAGGCTTTGTCCCAGAGTTACATGGGAACCACGAAAACACTACATGGGATGTCCTTGTGAAGGAGGGAGAGGGGATGCCAGAACCACCGCCAGCCTACCCACACCCATTCTGAACTCCGGTTCCTGGCCCATTTCCATCTGTGCCATCCCAAGTGATGTTCAGATTCAGCACCCAGAGCTGAGCACCGGGGCCAGCTCAGCCCCCAGAGCTGCCTCGAGCAGACATCTCCCTCAAAACAGCAAAGAGCTGCTTCTCAGCATCACTGAAATACTGCCCAGCCTCCTCTCACTCCTTCTCCTCACTTCTTTTTCTGCTGTGTTTCACTTTGGAGGAAGAGAATTATTTTGACTCTATCTTCCTCCTAGACATTAAATACCTTTCAAAGCAAGGTCATAGTCCCTGGAGCCACGACAGCACACATGAAGATAACAGTTCAGGCTGCGTTTGCTGCCCTCAGTGCCAGCAGGGAGCTGCTACTCCATGTCATGGGGATTTCTCTCCAGACAGCACCACAGCTCAGCAACCTCACTTTCCATGAGAGGAACAGATCTTGGGAGCCCTCTTTTCCCTCCATGTGCTCACCTGTGGTTCGGATCTCCCGGGTAATCCAGAAGCTGGGAGTTCAGAAGTTCTCCAGGGATTTTAAAATGCACCCACAGATTGTTTCCAAGGAGAACTAAGGCATCCACAACAGTGAGACAGCACTGGAGAGGTACAACCTGGAAACAGGAACAGTTAATGATCTGTGGCAGACAGGCAGGGCCCGGACAAACCACTGCACAGCTCCCTACGTGCCAGGTGGGTTCCTGGCAGCTGGTTCATCTTCCCATGTCACATCAGATGTTTGAATAGAGCAAAAACACAGGAGTTTATTTGCAGCACCTCTCCTTGTTAGACAGGTGACCTTTTCCCAGCTCTGGAGCACAGGGAGGAGGCAGCCCCGGAAGTGTTCAGGTGGTGCTTGACAAATGAAGATATGTAAACGAGGGGAGGGATGGCAGCGAGCTCAGGAGAGCCAGGAACCCTCAGGAGCTGGGAAACCTGTCTTATTAGTGGAGGGAACGTTTGCTTTGGCTCCCACACTGAGGGGTGGCAGTGGGGGCTGGGACTGGCCAGTGTGTGGGTTCAGATGGAGCCCTGGGAATGGTTTATCCCATCTGGGAAAGGAAGCCAGCCTGGCAGCTATCCCTCTCACTGTGCACAGCTCTTCTTACAAAGCCCTCAGGAGAGCTCAGAGGGTCTCATGTTGCTTCATGCCAATCCCTGACAAGCAAGATCAATTCTTCTCCCACCAGCACCATCCTGCACGCTCCAAGTTCCCACCTCTTATTTCCCATGAGCACAGACACACATGAGCACTGGATCCCAGGGTTTACTTCCCGCTGACATCTGGTGTGGAGCTCGTACAGAGCCCGTGGTGGTCCAGCTGGCTGGCTTGAAGTCTTCTGGCCTCTTTGATTGTCACTTTAGAAAAGACCATTAAACGTGGAAGGGCAGAACAGTTCCCCTTTATGTCAGTAAACCTCAACTTTGTCCAGTGTACACAACCCACATGTGCACCCTAATCCCTGCTCCTGAGCAGCTCCATCTCCACCTCCCTTTGCACCTCCTTTGCCCAGGGCAAGCAGAAGACCCCAGCTGGCCCCTTCCAGACTTTCCCTGTTGGCTTCTCACAGGAACCAGCCTCCTCAGCCAGCTTCTGCACTGTTCCCACTGCGCCTTGCTGCTGCTGATACGGGAATTTGGGCTAGGAAAGGGCTTCCTGGAGCCAACAATAGCTGCGTAACCCCCAACTAACTCCAAGCTCTGGAGTCTGTCTCACCTGATCCATCAGTAAGCAGAAAGAGTTTGTAACCTGACTGATCCTGACTCTTCCCCGCCCCCAGCAAGGCTGGAATGTGGGTGATGCAAACACGACTTTCCACTGGGTGAACTAAAAGAGCTGGAAGCGATGCCTGCTTGGATTACACCGCACAACAAGCTTTGTGATTTGTACACAACGAGAAAATTGGACTGGGTTTGGATTTGCAGCTGTAGGTAACTCAGATTCTTCTGCATCGCTCGCTTCTGGGAATGGTCAAACAAGATGAGTTTTGGTTGAGCAGCTTATGTTTTCTAAAAGTTTTCATGATAGAAAATGTGATTCATTGGCTGTGGATTTTCTGACTAGATAAAAAGTTTGCAAACAGATCTGCTCGCCGAGAAATCTCTTCCTGGATTTAGTTGTACTAAAATAAAATAAATCAATACAATGTTCAGCTCAAGCTTCAAGGCATATTTTCATCCTGCCCCCCTCCCTCAAGTGCTTTTGATCACAGACCTGGGGAATTTTTTTTTTTCTTGAAAACTAAAAAAAAAAAAGCTACAACCAGTTTCTACGTTGGTTTTCCATGGAAGATGGGAAACCAACAAGTTTTTCTCACTGGCTCTAAATAAAATTCCCCTTGGTTTCCACAAGTGAACAAGGTGGCGGGGTATCACCCCTTACCCACATGCCCCATACCAGATTCCAAATTGAGGACCCATGGGTTCTTTCCTCAGTAGTGAAAAGGTGCAGCTGATTTCTTCCTCCTATCCCTTTCTTTGTCTCTGCTTTTTGGGGTGTAGCCAGCACCAGAAGGGGAATGAAATAGAGTGAAAAAAGCTATTTTGTCTCTTGCCAGCTCAGTTGGAAAAAGGAAGCACTGGAAGCCTCCCAGCTAAGTCCAGCTTTGGAAGACCTCCAGTCCACTTTGTCAAGGCCTGAGGCTCCAGGGGTTCTGTAGAGTGGCTGAACTTCTGGGAAATGTCACGCAGAACCCAAAGACTTCAGCTGTGTGAGTAAAGCAGGGCTGATGGGAACTGGAAGAAAATACAGCTGACTGGAAAAAAATTTAGTCTGGAAGGTCTGAATTTATATATTTTCCTGGGTTCATTGTCCAGCTCATTTCTGTGAATGCTGATAAACTTGATTACGTAAACTTGATTATGAATGATTTTAGGAAAGTCATGGCTGTCTCTCTGCTCTGAATTTGCTGGTGGAGATGAGGAGGAACAGAATGCAGGAGGATTGACAGACTGACCTACACAGCAACGCAGTGTATTGGACATTTATGAATCCTCAATCTGGGTATCCACAAATCTTCAGACACAGGACTACAATTAGCTGAAGACATTAGACCATGAAGGCTTTTATGGATTCCAGGCTCCAAGCTCTAACCCTGCTGTCATTTCAGATAACAAACCACTTTCTGATCCAAAGCTCTCGGCAGCCACGGACGATGTGCTGGTGCCAGGTACAGAGACAGAGCACACACAGACCCCCGGGAGGGACTGAAGGGCTGCAGACAGTTTTCATTGCCTGGCACTCTTAGCTACATCAGGACTTCACAGAATTTGGGGGGTTTGGTGGTTTCTGCTGCTGGCAGCTCCTGCTGTCTCTCTAATCATGATCTGAATCCTTGCCCAGCCAGGAGGGCTCTGAAGTTGCCTCCAGTTTGCAGACAGGACTTGAGGACACAGCCCCTGGTGGGATTCAGAGCCTGGCAGTGACAAGGAATGGACAGCACATGCTCCTGATGGAAGTTTTCCATCCTGTTGCCACCAGGAAGCCAGGTCACGCTCCCACCTCCAGCCCTGGAAGCTGAGTTGTCCTTTAATGCCAGGATTACTCACGATAGCAATGATTGCACCCGGCGTTATCTCCAAGTGGCAGAGGCAGCCCATGTGTGCAAGTTAATGCTCTGATGCCACCAGCATATCCCTGTGCCAAGGTTGGCTCAGCAGAAACATGTGGCTCCAAGTTCCTGCCCTCCACTCCCGTGGGAGACGCGCTCCCAGTCCCCACCTGTGGCCATGGTAACAAAAGGAGTCCTGCTCACCAGGCACTCTCCATCTTATTGATTCCTTGGGAGATTTATGGCAGAGACCTGATCTCAGTGAAGGAGCTAAATCCAATTCACTAAGGAATTACAAGACTGTCCGATCAATAATCTATTTATCTCCTTCACTTTGCCATCTTTAAACACTCCAGCCCTGTCAAAAGAAATTGAAAGCTTTTTAAAAATAAAATTACTGGACTCTGGAATGGCTCTTCTAAGGCTTCTGGAAAGGATCTTAAATCCGGGATGGATCCAGTTCGGATCCAGTGCTTAGGAGAGATCTATCATGGCTCCAGTAACTCGACAGCAATCCAGCAAGCAGGGGGGGATGCTGGCACTCAACACAGAGAGAACCCAGTCCAGGAGATCACATTGTGGACACACAGCATGCAGTGGATGCCACTGTGACATTAGTGCCAAGAAGGAACATCCACGTGGGGGGAACACAGCAGGGTGACTTCCACTGCATCCCCTCTGGCCAAGCTCAAGAGCAGCGATGATTATCCAGAACACAGCCAGATTTACAAGGGCCTGGAGAGACAGGACAAGGGGGAATGGCTTCACATGGACAGAGGGCAGGTTTAGCTCAGATATTAGGAAGAAGTTCTTTATGATAGAGGTGCTGATGCACTGGCACAGGTTGCCCAGAGAAGCTGTGGCTGCCCCATCCCTGGAAGTGTCCAAGGCCAGGTTGGATGGGGCTTGGAGGAACCTGGGATAGTGGAAGATGTCCCTGCCCATGGCAGGGGGTGGAATGGGATGAGCTTTAAGGTCCTTTCCAACCCAAAGCAGTGATTCTCTGACCCTCTGCTGCACTGGCAGTCTAGGAGAGGCTCACATACCTATACACAGGAACGAGGAGCTAAGAGGAAAGCGAGTGTGAAGTGTCAGCCCCAACTGAGAATACATTACTGAGCTCCCTGGAAGTGCAGGCTGGGTTTGTTCATGACTTGAGCAGATCATGAAGTTTAATTTAACCAGCACATGGCTTCAGAAGCAGTCATTGTGTCTCCCAAGGGCAGAGGTGGGCTCCATCCCAGAAATAATGTTGGTTTTCAGCTCTCATGCAGCACTTCTCATTAAGAGATCGTAAAGCAGTTTGCATGGAAGCAAACCCAGGCACAGCGACGAGGCAGGAGGAGCTGAGAGCCAGCCAGTGTCAGAACCACGAGCAGCACCAGAGCCTCTTTGAAGAGGAGGAGTTTCCATTCTTTTCCAAGCTTCATAGATAGTTTATCAATAGATGCAGGCCCTTACAAACATAGGGGGAACTGCAGGATTAGCTCGCACACATGAACTGCCCCCATAGCGTAAGTTCCTTGCCAAAGGAATATTTATGCACATATTTAAGCCTTTCTGCAGACCAACTCTTAAACAGCATATTATTTGAAGGCCCGGTGGGATTGAACCATATATTCTGTTGGCCAAAACACAGGATTTTTTTCTTGTTCACGTAGAATTGGGCAATCACAACCACAATTGCTCTGTGTGAACACTCACGCTGGATTGTTCACGAAGCCGGGCGCTCAGACCCGGACTCAGAGATGTTTGGGTAAGTCAGAAGTTCTGCTGACATTAGTGGTTTTGCACCGATGCCTGCATGAGATTTCAGCCCTGGGCATGATCTGGCCTGTGGGACATTTGCTCCCCAGATTGCCCCATTTTTAACAGGTTCATGCACCTATTTTTCTGCAATGGAACTCCAGCGCTGAAGCTGGAAGGGGCTAAATTTCTCTGGAGATGGGGAGGGACCAGTTCCTCTCACCTCAGAGGTTAATGAATGGAGTCATTAGGATAATTAATGTTTTACTGATGAATTAGTCACTCTCTCAAGCAGTTTCTGCCTTTTGCTGTGCAGAGAGGCAGGGCCCTCAGGAGATCTAACACAAGGGAGCTGCCTTGTCCTGACAGCCGCCTGCTCTTGAAACAGGTTCCTGTGCATCTGCCTTTGCAGCAGGGGAGCTGCTTTCCTGCGGGAGGGAAACCTGGAAGCCAAGAGCTGTGCTGGAGTTTGAGACGCTCCAGGCTGCCAGCTGCTGGGATTAAGCTCTTTTTCCAAACTGTATTAACACTTCCAGTTCTGACTTGAGCCCACCTTGGTTGTCCCCGTCCTGAGCCCATTTCACTCCCTACCCATCCAGCCCACACAGCTCTGCCAATAAGCCTCACTTTCCCTCTGAAGAACCATCTGTTCTTGTCCTTCAATTCCTTTGCCTTGAGACTTTTCCTGCCTTCTCCATCCCCCAGTTTTACTCCAGCCCTGACCCCAAGTCTGTGTATTGATCCCAAGCCTGCTTTGAATCACACTCTCTCTTTTCAGGCCCCCTTTCTAAAGAGCACGACCGCAGCACTTCACTAAAAAGCAAAGGGCCTTGTTGTTCTCTTGTTATTGGAAGTGTGAGAAAGTGCGTGGTGACCATGCCAAAAAAAAAACAAAAATAAAAATCACTAACCTTTCTGTGGCAGTTTGTACAGTGCAGGGAAACACTGAAAAGAGCTGCTGTCACACAAGAACTTTCTCCCTTGGCTGCAGGCACATTTGAACTGTGATTTCCAGGGGGTGGAAAGCAGAGAGTGATTTCACAACACTGTTCCTGAAATAATCCTGATAAAGTCAACAGGGCTCCTTGAACAGAGCCCTCGGAGTCCTTCAGTGCTCAGAGTCACAGCAACATCTCCAGGCAGTCCCATGGACAGGCTGAGGTGAGGAAAATGTACCCATCCTCTTTAGGGAGAATCCAGCACTCCCTAAGATCACGGACTGTCATTCTGGTTTGGCACAAAGTAGGGAACCTCAGCACAGAGCTTTTGGCAAAGAGTGTTTTAGTCAAAGGATTTTGTATGGACACCTCAGATAGGATGAAGATATCCTGCAAAAGTATGTAATGCCTTGGGTTTTCTGGTCAGTTCTCGACAGAACGAAAAAGTAGAATCCAAAACTTGACCTTTTTTTAGTGAAAAATGAATGCTACAACATTTTGCTGTTTCACAAGGGGAAAAGCTTAAAAGCAATTTAGCAACCTTGAAGTGTGGCAAAACAGGACTGCCATCCTGCCTCTCCAAATCCATGGCTTTTCAGATCAGCTTGTCCCTTGACTTCCCCTGCCAGCTCTCACCCCTGCCCTCAGCGCTCAGCCTTCAGTCCTCGGATCCTGTTTCCCCCGCCCGCCCGCCCCAGTGCCTCGTCTCCTGACGTGTTTACGGCCGCCCCTTGGACAGTCCCCTCCTCGGACATCCATCCATCTCCATGTGGCCTTTCCTCCTGTCAGTTTAAATGCCTCCTGTGATTTATGGCCCAGCAGCTCCCAAGCACATCCCCTCTGTGTTATATGGCCCTGGCGTTAATGCGAGCTGCCTCAAACCACAGAGGGAGCAGACACTGCTAATTTATGCCTGGCTTTTTGTTTGTTTGTTTGTTTGGGTTTTTTTTTTTTACTCCTCAGCGTAATTCTGATTTTAACGTTCCATCTACACCACATCAATATCCTTCCACCGCCAGCAAGTAAAAACAAAAAGTAAATATTTCATTTCCCATTCTCTCCCCTCCTTAAAAGGCTCTCCCGAAGCCGGCTCACCCGGCACGGCCCGAGGTGAGACAGATAGGAAGCGACTGTGGGCTGCCACAGGGGTGCTTTATGGGGAGGGCACTGCCCACAAGTGTCAGCTTTCTGGGGTGGTTGCTATCTGTTGGTGCATGAACATAACAAATGCAAGCATCTCCTGCACCAGGTTAAATTGCTGGCCTGAGCTAATCCAAGGCTCTAACACAACGCTAATTTATCAGTCTGGTGTTGCCATTTGCTGCGTGGAGCTATATCCAGAAAGCACAAAGTGCTCCAGGAAAGGAGAATTAAAAATAAAGGAGACAGACAGAGAGAGGAAGAGAAGAAGAAGAGTAACAAAACGTTATGCAAAAAAGTATTAAAAGGCTAAGATAAATCTCTGGCCAGGGGCACTGCCAAAATCACTTGGCAGCTGGAGGGATTCGTATCCTGCTGGATCCAGGACATCTGCCATGAGTCTTTGCCCAGCTGAGGAGGATCTAGATTCTCACTGGTGTTCCCACAGCCTCGCAGGGCTCTCCATGCCCAGATCCAAGCCCTGTAGTCCTGGGTGCTCTTCACATCTCTCTGTAACTCTGAGTCAGGGAAAACCCACTTCCCTATGCCTGTATTTTTTGGGGGGAGGACAGAAAGACAGTGATGTTGCTAAAATCCCAGTTGCATCCAGGTGTCCAGAGCTCTCTGGCTCCTCACCTGGAAACACAAAAGAATGTCTCACTGCTCCAGCCAAGCCAGTCTGCACCTTTTCTTCATCTGGGAAGAGATTTGAGGCCACTGGGCAGACCCTCTGCAGATGAGACCTTTATGCACACACAGCCTGTGGATTATAAAACTTCAGTGACTCAAAAATATCACTGCACTGGGATTATGTCCTGGCTGGGGACTTCCTGCATCGCAGTGTGTGTCACTGAGCCACGGTGGAGGGCAGTCACAGCCCCCCATGGCAGGATAAGCCTTAATTCCTCCTTTCCCTGCTGAACACAGAGCAACGGCCAGAGTCTCCACTGGAAATCAGGCTCCTACTCTGGAGCTACTTGAGATCATAGTTTGTTTTCCTCCAGAAAGAGCTGTTGCAAGACGAACACCTCTCTGCAGACGATTGAAGTAGGTCACATTAGACAGTGCTCTGAGGAGCCCGTCTGACACTGCCATCCGCAGCGAGCGCTGCTCTGCTTGTTTCTTTTCCTTTTCTCCCTCTCTCCCCTAGTCCCCCTCTCCTTCCACTGCTATAACTCCGTGAAAAGGGAACTCTGTGAAGGGGAAACATCTCAAGAAAAATCTGTGCTCTGCTTTGGCAGCTGGAAGAATCAATGGTAACAGCAACTTGCATTGGCAAAGAAGCATCAGACAGGCAAAATCCTGATGGATTGAACAGAGCAAGCCAGAGCTGGGCAGGGATGGAGCCCCGTGGGCCCACAGGGAGCAGGACCGTGGTATAAGGACTATAGTGTAAGGTCAAACATCATTTAAATGACAGGCATCAGGCACTGGAGTATCCAGTATTCCTCTGCTGCTCGTGCTGAGGGGAGTGCCCAGGGACATCCCAGCTGGGCTGCTGCCTTTCTTCATGCTGGAAGGGGGGTCCCATCTCCTCCCTGAGTGCACCCTGCAGATCCCCAGCTCCAGCATCACCTCCCTACTGTCTGCCTCTTCTCCTTTCCCATGAGACCAGTGCCAGCTAACAGAAGAGAACCCAGGACTTCCAGATTCCCTGTTTCTTTTCCAGCTAGAACTGATTAGCACAGCGGCACCTTCAGGCTGTAACACTGCAGGAATATTGCACCTCACCAGGTAGCCCAGAGAGCCAGAATCACCTCAGTTAAATTAGTTACTTGTTTCAGTTTATAAGTTAGCAGCAGGCTCCTCTCAGCCTGCTGGACGGGCAGATACAGCAAAGGTCGTGTGATCAGATAATAAAACCTGAACATCAAGTAGTGAACTGGTCCAGACCTTGAGTTTGGGAAAAGGCAACAGGTTTTTCTTTTTTGCTCAAGTGTATTTAAGAGCTTAAACAGAGCAACAGGAGAGAGAGATCCCAGAGCCAGCAGCTCCCAGCACCCATGCCCTCCCCTGTGCATCCAGCCTCTCCAGTGGGACAAAGACCTCAGGGCCTCCTGCCTGCAAGAGGGGCCACAGCCATGGTGTGTCCTGCTCCCAGCAATCAGCCAAAATCCACTTTGAGTCTGTCTGGCCATGAACAGGGCGCTCTGCAGCTCCAACACTTGAGGAAATGCAACCAGGATTATCCTGACAAAGAGCAAAATGAATTCAGTGGTTTAATGCTGTCTGAATTTTGGAAGAATTTCATGCTGGATGTTTAGAAAGCTTCTGTCTCTTGCAGCTGAGCTGCGTGGATTGCCAAATGTATGTCCTCTCAGAGGGAAAAATGAGGTTTATTTCTGTTACAAACCTACGGTACATGTTTCAGTTTTACATATTCCCTTTCTAAATGGGAGCATTTTAGAGGGAAAGAAATTGCTTTAAAAATCCTTGCTGAAAAAACCCATCTGAAAATGTTTTGATCTGATTGATCCATCAAGCACTGGCTGAGCGTAAGGAAAAGATGACAGCTGCTCCTTTTGTTGCTTGCTGTTCTGATTAGCTTCAAATAAGATGCTCCCTGTCACCCGTGGCCCTCCACGTAGTGAGCACACAGAGCTCTGTAGACTCTGCTGAGGATACCCCATGTGGGAGCAGATCTCCTGTAAGAAGGAAAAGATGATTTTTTTGGTTTTTTTTTTTTTTGTTTTGTTTTGTGTTTTTTTTTTTTTTTTTGCCCAGGACTGTTTGGGAAACCATGGTTGGACTTAAATTCAGAATAACAATGAATTTAGAGGAGGTTTAAGGCATTTTTCCGGAAGTGTTCAAAGTTAGCTTCGGGTGTGATTAACCCTAATAGGTTTGGGTTTTTTTCTGGGTGTGGAATCAGGAGCATCCACGCAAGCAGGAACTGTGAAGTTTCATTGAATCACAGAATGGTTTGGGTTGGAAGGGGCCTTAAAGACCATCTAATTCCAACCCCCTGCCATTGACAGTGACACCTTCCACTATCCCAGGTTGCTCCAAGCCCTGTCCAACCTGGCCTTGGACACTTGCAGGGATGGGGCAGCCACAGCTTCTCTGGGCAACCTGTGCCAGGGCCTCCTCACCCTCACAGGGAAGAATTTCTTCCCTATATCTAACCTAGATTTCCCCTCTTTCAGTTTGAAGCCATTCCCCCTTGTCCTGTCACTCCACGCTCTTATAAACCACTTCTCTCCCTGTTTCTTGTAGGATCCCTTCCCAGCATCCATCCACCCTTGACCCAGTGTCTGCTTTGGGATCACTGACTACCCTGCCATTGATTCCAAGGACATTATTTATGCCTTTCTCGGATAACAAAGCCACAGCAGAGAGCCACAAGCACCAAATCCAGCAGTGTCCTCACCTGAATTAATGATGCGGGGCAGACTCCGCAAGAGGGAAGAAGAATTTTTCTAAGACTGTGGCTAAGAATGAGCTTGCACACACCTTTGATGTTCTTACATGATGTGAGCTGTAGATTCACCTGCATCTCTGGCATTCTTCCAAGACGTTTGGAAGATTTTTTCTGTCACTGGGGGAACATAAAACCCTCTCCTGGTTGTTTCCAGGCAGTGAAGACTTCTTTTCTGAGCTCCCTTTTCTAGGCAGATGAGGCCAACTGATGGGAATTACAGATTGGTTTTTTGGTGCCAGAGGGCCTGAACAGAGGCCAGAATGGAAGAACTCAACCACATCCCCAAATGAGAAATATAAGTTTGGCTCCAGCTCAAAGTTGTGCTGCTCAGGTCCATCCTCGGTGACATGGATAATCAGACAAGTAGCTCGTTGGAATCTTAATCCAGAAAAAAAAAAAAAAACAACCCTGAGAGCCAAAGCTAATGGCTAAATAATCCCCATATTAAAGCCTTCACAAAGCTGAACAAGAGAACTGAGTTTTCCATTAAATGAAACATTCAGGTCAGCACCTGGGGTGGAGGCAGAGACGGGGGGAGAGGGCTGGGGGCCTCTGAGGGCAGCTGGGACGAGCAGCACTTCAAGGCAGCATTTCTGCCTCTTCTCTGCTGTGTTAAGCACTGCCCCAGCACTAATGAAATGCGTCTTTATTGGTTCACCTTCATCTTTGTGCACCTGTTTTCATGAGGACAGGGGTAGCTGTTCAGTATCAACCCTGGATGGGCGGAAAGGATTTTTCTTTGTGCACCTCCTGTATCCCCAGCCCCTCCTCTCCCACCCAAGAGCAGAGGGTAATTTGTGCACCAGCTGGAATGAAACCCACTTAAGGATGAAGTCCATGGCTAAAGCCTGTGGACATCAGTGCTGCCCTAATGAAATTTCTGTGCCTGAAACACATTAGTAGGCAAGAGCTGAGACTGGAAAAAAGATTAGGCTGCTGAGTAGCTGGCAGAGCTGGAGCTTTCAGAGTGAAAGTCTGCAGAGAGAGCAAGGGAGAAAAGGAGCCAGACGCACAAGGGGCTGCTCTGGCTGGGCTGACCTCTTGCCTGCCTGAACCACAAACCTTCCCCGACGCTCATTCCTGGCCTCTTCCCAAATCCCTTCCACTCTCCAGCCCTCCCTGTGGGCCTGCAGAGCCCTTACATGCTCCCGTGAAGCTCCCCATCCTCACTGGCCTGCACCAGGGCGTGCGGGGAGGATGAGTTCCTGCGATGATAAAGGCAATAACCTGCTGGTTATTTTGTCAGGCGCACGAGCCAAGGCTCTCTGAGCTCTGTAGAGATTTAGACTCACTTGAAGGGGAGGCTTGCATGCTTTTGCTTAATTTCCATTCCAATTCTGTTCTGGATTCCAGTTCATTTTACAGTTAGGCAGCAGAGAGATGCCCAAAGGCCATGTTTATGTGCAGAGAGAAGGGAGGTCAGACACAGGGAAGCCCTCAGGCTGTGTTAATGCCTCCCTGAAGACAGGTCAGCTGAGCAGATGGCATCTCAGAGCCCACAAATGTGCTCACATCAGCAGGTTTTATGACTGTTCATTTGATGACATCATTGAAGTCACCTCTCAGTTTTACACGGGGCAACGTGGGGACAGGGGGGCACGGCTGGGAGGACCCTGCAGTGCAAACACAACTCCGCTGTTTCCAGACCTCAGCTGGCAGCTTTTCTCATTACTCAAAGCTTCAAAGCCAAGGCTGTGCACACAAAAGCCAGGGAGCCAGCTGGGGGTAGGAATGGTGCCCTTCCCTTCCTGGAGACCTCTGCCCTGGTGGCTCCAGAAACGCTTGGTGCATTCAGTCATGGAACTGGGAGGAGGTTTTCTGGGGCTTGGAGGAGGTTTCTCCATCTGGCGCCACACGTGGGGATGTGCTCCCCACATTCAGCCCTGCTGGTGAAGCTCTGCCCAAATCACAGAGGGACATGGGCACCCCTGGGCTCTGGCACAGCCCCAGGCTGCACTGTGGTAGCAATGTTCACTTACCCTGTACCCTGAGCAAGTAGTGACAGACAAGGGGGAATGGCTTCAAACTGAGAGTAGGTTTACATCGGATATTAGGAAGAAATTCTTCCCTGAGGATGGGGAGGCCCTGGCCCAGGTTGCCCAGAGAAGCTGTGGCTGCCCCATCCCTGGAAGTGTTCAAGCCCAGGTTGGAGCAACCTGGGCTGGTGGAAGGTGTCCCTGCCCATGGCAGGGGATGGAATGAGACAATTTTTAAGGTCCCTTCCAACCCAAACCATTCTGTGATTCTCTGATTTACACAATTTCTCTGTGCCTCGAAATGGTCACTGTCATCACTCTGAAAAAAAACAAACACCAAAATCCCTTTAAGATCTATTGCCTTTCTTAAAAACAAAGCGATGAACAACTGTCAAACTACTGCAGAATTGGTCCATCAGTTGCTATATTTGTCCTTAATTCCAGCATAATTTTGCTCTGACTGTCTCCCAAAAGAAAAATGTTTGACTTTTCTGCTGTGCCCTTTCAGATGTGTTACAGACTGTGATCTTGTCTGGGCTCTTAATGGTTTTGTCAAGAGATCATTTCTGCTCAAACCTTGTTAGTTTTAATAAAGATTAAATAAAGCCATAAATACTTTTGTGGTTTCCTTTCTGTTGGGTTGTGATTTGACTAACAAATTAAATTAATTTGGAAACTAATAATTATTTGGTTAGAAGTCAATGGAAGGAAGTTCAGTTGAAAATGGGCTTTTCATGGGGAAAAATACCAGTTCTTGGAAACATAAACTGAATGTAGGAAACCAGATGAGTGACATTTTGAAAATCCTTTCTCATTAACTGGCTTTAGCTTTCAGTACATGTCATTTTTATCCCCGTTTGTAAAGCTAATATTTCTTTCCGTCACATCTGTTGGGCAGACAAATCCACGAAGCCAGAAAAATGTTGGTGATGGAGCTATAAAAGCAGAGGAATCTCATCAGAAAGATAACAGTCCATTTTCAAAGCTCGAATCCCAGAATGTGTTACTTCCTCCTGCGATCTCCAAATTCACATCCAAGAAAACAACGTTCATTTCAGTGCCGCTGCAGAACGTTTGTGATCTAAATGGAGAGAGTGTTTTGGCACTCTGTTTTCATTTGTTAATTGACTCTTCTCTTACTTAAGATAGGAATTGCAGTTGTTTGTGATAAATGGATTACACAGGGCTCTTTGTCTCAGTGCAGTGCCTGTGAAATAATTGCAAATTCCTCCCCACTCCACCAGGTAAAGGGGTGGGATCTGGGAGTCCTTTCCTCTCTGTCAGTGGAAGGACATGGCATTTAACTCAATATTTACCTAAAATAAAATGGATAAATGACTCATGAGGCACAGCCCAGAATCCACCTGTCCTTTTCCCGCATGACTTAAGTAATTCAGTCCTTCTTGTGAGGGCTCACTGAAGCCTCTCACTCACACATATTTTGCACATCAAGTCTGGCTTCAGCAGGAAGGATGGAGAATCTCCCCTCAGCTTCTGCATAGTCCCCAGGATCCTGCCTGGAAGGGAGAAGGTACTGGTGGGACACCCCTCCACTTGGTCTGGTGAATGAGACTGAAGGTCTTCCTTTTCCCAGGGGAACATTTCCACCAGGGAGAAGGTCTCATGCACACTACAGCAATAGCTCTTTCAGACAAAAAGAGGGAGCCTTGCACAAAGCTTTGGCAGGCACTCTCAAGTGGAATTGCCAAAGACGCCTTTGGACTCTCTAAACTTCATCAGAAATCCATGTTCTCTAGTATTGCTCACAGGTTTCCTGGTTTAGCCCTGATATTTTAGATCCAAATCCTAAAACATGTGCTTAAAAAGAAAATAGAACTGTGCCTAACCATGTCCTTTATACTGGTTCTGACCCTCAGGAACCAGAAGGCGTTGGCAAACCCCTGTAACTCCACACGGTTGCTTTGTGGCTCCCTCTGCTCTTTAAACGCGAAGGAAGGCACGTTCTTGCTCTCATCCAAACAAGGCTCCATTGCCAGGCTCTGACCTTCCAAATCATCACCCCCACAAAGAGACCTTTCACGAGGGCTGCCTTGTCCCCTCTGCTGGCTCCTCAGCCAGCATTTCTTCAGTGTCACAGCTGGAACTCTGCATCTCTCAACCTCTTCATGCACCATCTTTCTGCTTCTTACTCAGTCCCCCCCACCTCCCATCCCTCTCCAACTTCCAACTTACTCCATCATCGACACATTTTCAACAAGAAGAACCTCTCCTCTGCTTTTTACAACCAGCTCCTGTTTTCCTGACATAAAAGGGCAATTAAGAAGGAAGACAACTTCTTCAGTGGGGATTGCAGACTGCAGCTACTCTCTCAGCTGTGTGTGGGATCAGAAATTGCCAGAATAACAGAAGTTGTAGGAACTGGAGCTGACTTGCAGCAGGCAGAGCTTACAATTCCTGGCACAACAGCAACAAATTTGAATTTGGATTGTACTGAATGAGAGCCCTTCTCACTGATCCCTTTAGACACTAATCACACTGGGCAGTAAGAACCATTCTTGGAGAAGGAGTGACAGACTTGAGTGGCAAGGGCTGAGGCTGGGCCTCATTTCACATTACAGCCTGTTTACTTCTCCGAGAAGCTGATGTCAGCCACGTGTGCAAACACTGTGGACATACATCTGTGCACACACATAATCCATATACATTTTCCCTTGTACACAGTCCCCTTGCTGAGCTGAGTATCTGCTGGCTGGGCAGGGGGAAGCATCAGTGCACAGACACAGTGCTCCATCCTCTCTCTGAGCTCCAGCCCCGAGCCCCATGGCGTGGGCATATTGCTCCATTCCTTCCTCACTGTTCCAGCCCTTATGTATCCTAAAGGTTCAGACACGTTCTACTTTTTTCTATTATTACTCAATGTCTTAATTCCACCAAAAGCTGAGTACCTGGGAAATGAAGATTCCCCCTTGCTGCACACATTTCCAACGCTAACTTATTTTCTTCGATAAGTCCTTGTGAAAAAACAACAACAACAAATCCATCTCCAAATAAACTTCACAGAACAAATAAACAAGGAAAATCCTTGTTACTTCCACCAACAACTGCATAGGACTGATGGAGGGATGAGACAGTGCCTTAACTCCCTAAGGGATGTCTGATGTGACAGCACAAGCAAGGCAGAAGGAAGTGTAAGTGGTGTTGAGAAAAAAGACAGAGGTTTCTGCATTTAGGAGGGAGCCTCGTGTCAATATTCAGACTTGCCCTTGCCAACAGAAAAGGAGATGTGAGAGCCCTGCAGCTCTCAACTCACTCCAGCACAAAACTGCAGGCAGGGCTGTGAAACCACTGAGGAAAGAAGGAAGAGACACTTGCCTGCAGACAGCTTCACTGCACCCCTTGAAGCCTGGTTGAAGGTGGAAGAACTTCAGAAGCTGCCATCTGGCTGGCAAGTGCTCTGGCACTCGAGTTTGCATTTAAATTCAGAGGAAACTTGGGCGAAGTCTCAGGCACCACCTTCTCCCTCCTCCCACATTACAGGACACAGCACAGCTGAGCCTGGTGAACAACCCCTGGGCACTGCTGACCCCAGCCCCTGCTGGCAGCTGCTCCCAGGAAAGCCAGAGAAGGGTTTGGCCCCAAAATGAATTCTGCCTCTGACACCCAAAGCCCTGAGAAGCTGTAATTTGTCATTCACCACAGCTGCTGCTGCAGACACAAAGCCTGGCCCACAAGGCTTAGCTGGGCTTTGGAGCCTTCTCCCCTTCTCCTGGGATCTCACCATCCCTTTCCTCTCTCCAGTACTTGAAGTTAAAATAAAAATGGTAGGAGCAAACACTGGGGAAAAAATACCTCCAGTCAGATCAATGGGTTTTATTTTTACAGCAGTCTTAAAAGTTTCCTTTCTCTTTAACACCATTTGTTTTGATTTTCTTTTGGTTTTCATCATAATAAAGTTACAACCTGAAACAAGAGGATTAAAAAAAAAAAAGACACAACTTTCAAACAGGGCTTTTCTTGGTTTCTTTTTCCACTTAGAGCTGCTGCAATATTTGGAGTCACTAAAATGAGGAAAAATTGCCCTTTTATTCTCACAGAAAGCCTGTTTCAAAGAATCAGCATTTTCCAATGAAAAATGGTTTGTTGAAATTTCCCAACAAGTGCTTTTTCTGAGAGCATAGCCCTGCTAATACTTCCTTTCCCCGTGGAAGGAGCAGAACCCCCTCAGCCTTCCTGGGAGCTGTGTTGTTGTGGGTATCAGCTGAAGCTACATGGGATTTGGAGCAGGTTAACGAGAGCTGACACTCATCTTAGGCTTCCCATTTCACAGAGACTTCTGCAGATATAAACCTATTATTATAATTTTTTCCCACTTTTCCCTGTACCCCGAGCACTATTTTTTATCTACATGTCACGAGGGGAGGCAGTCCTGTGTCCCAAATCCCGGTAGTGATGATGTTCCTCCCACAGCTCATTTTGCCTGTGGACACCAGTTATTCTCGTGGTTGTAGGACAGAGCAGACACCACCCTCTTTCTCCCAGCTCTGGCAAGAATATGGACACGATTAGGCTTCTCTAAGACCTGTCCTTGAGGCCACAAGGGCCACTCTACACACCATGGGAGCTTCTGACCTCAAGCTAAAACTCTCTTTTGGGGTCTCAACCGGCCACGTGATTAGGACACGTCCTTCTGCAGGAGAATCGATACCATGCATTTTAAAGCGCTTGTAGCGTTGAAAAAGAGCAGCACTGAATCCTTGAAACAGCCTCTCTCCCCTGCCCAGCCCCTGCCTCCACACGATGCAGCTGCTGGCAGAAGATGGAGCCAATCTGCAAAATGAGCATCTCCATGGAGATAAGCCGAGAGCGCGAGAAGGTCAGAGCCAAAGCGTCGGGAGCAGCAAAGGAGTTCTTCAAACTTCATTTCCTTCCAGAGAAATCACTTGATGGAGGTTTGTTGAACGTGACACCTGGCTGCCTTGCCTTGCTGGCTCAAATGAGGAGACAAAAGAGGGAGCTAATTGTTTCCAATGCTTTCAGGTTTAATACGGTGCATTTTTAATTAGGGCTCGGAAGGGGAAGGGAATCAATTACCTCTTGCAGAGCAGACACCACTGGCAGGTGATGCCATGCAGAGAAAAGGAATCGTGGCAGGGTGCTGAGGCTCCCTGATGGGGGAGAGGCCACTGTGCTCCTTGGGGAGCCCCGTGCGTCACATACTCTTGGTGGCTCCAAGGAAGCTTGCCACGAAGTGGCACTGTGGCACTGTGACAAGATCAGGGGAAAACACTGCTGAACCACCCTGCTTTGGGGGTGCCCTTGTGCCTGGGGAGACTTCATAACCCCTAGGGAGCTTCTTTTCTCCAGGACCTGAGGAGGAGGTAAAGACATCTGATGGAGAGCCTTGGGAACATCCCTTCCCACAACCGTGGTGAGATCTAGTCCCCTTCAGGACACCCTTATTTGACATTCCTTATTCAAGCAGGATTGGGATAGACCAGAAACTATTCATAGGTGCTTGGTGACCTGTCCTAGGGGAGAGGGAAACAAAGGCACTTTTGTGGTTGGGATACAGATCTCCAGAGAATTCTGTGCTTTAAGATCCATCCCGGTGAGCTGGCGTTGAAGGGATGCCAGTGAACAAACACGACAAGCCCAAGGACTGTCTCTGAGAAGCAAATCCCCATGGCACAGGGTTGAGACACAAACACACACAGTGAGAAGCTGGCATTGCTGAAAACTTATGTTCGGATTGTTCAGCAGACTGAAGCTTAGGTCTCCAAGGAGCTCAATTTCATGCCTTTAATGAGAATTATATTTCCTAAGGAAGCAGCCAAAGTCCTTCAATTCCGTGTAATATATTGTAACAGCAGCTGGGTCTCAGGATCCTGCATTCTCAGAACCCTCACGCTCAGCCTTTGCCAGGCAAAAATCACAGCCTTTCTTGTGTCTTTCTGCAGGACACTTTGGGGAGTGTTGAATTTATTCTGTTTGGTTATGAGTCACTTCAGTGCCTGTTGCTGACGTCTGTACCACAGAGACTCCTGTGCAGGGCCTAAGGGGACCAATTCAGTTGGCTGAGAACAGGATTAGCAGCACCATCCGAGGGATCCTACAGAATCCTAAACACCTGCATGGGGCTGGCAGAAACAGCACAGGACCAAGAGCAGACTGGATCCCAACAGCCATCTGGGGTACTTGATGGTTTCTCAAGGTGTCCTGGACACCTCTTCTGAGCCAGCTGAAAGCAGTCAGTTTGGTGGGTGTTTGACGCAAAAATCTAGTTCAGTTGTTACACGGGATGAGGGCTTCGAGCTGTGTGATGCTGCAGTCTGAGGACAGAAATCAGCTCCTAAAAATAATCTGGGACATTTTGATTGTGAAGTCGGATCTAACGTAGTATATGGCACTGTAAAGCTGAAAAGAATAAAACAAGAACAATGGCCATTAAAATAAAATGGTGAGTAGAGACTGAGCGCTGAAGAAATAGGTCCAGTGGTGAAAATCACCTTACAAGAGTAAGATTGAGCTCAGGACTTTATTGCCAAGAAGAATGTGGGGTTTTTTTCCACTTTGTGTCTTTCTATTTCTTCATGTTTTCTCAATGAATCTCTGGGAGATGCTGTTTATGGGCAAAATGCAGCATGCTTCATGGGAGATTTATTAATCAGAACTGCCAAATTCATAATTACTTTCTGGGCACTGAAATTGTTTGGCCTTATCAAATAAATGAGAATAACTGCTGATTATTGTTTTTGGAGAAAGGAGTAGCTGGTAATAAGGAAACAAACATGCACATATGAGAAAGAGAGAGATAATATAAATGGACAGAGATGTGTTCATGTAGAACTTTGAGTGGTCAAATGACTCATCTCTCTGAAAAAAGAAACATAATTTTCATATTGCGAGGCACTCAAGCAGTCAGTAGTGCTTTCACTCCAGCACGATGGATCGACTTCATTTTTTTCCCTGATCCTCTTCTGCCACTGCCTTTTTATGGTGCAGAGGCAGCTGGACTTTCCCTCTGTTGCTTTTAGTTCAAAAATAGGAAACTCCGTTCAACAGAAATGTAATACCAGCGAGAAACTTGTCAAGACCTCGAGTTTTCAAACTTTTTCCACTTGCAGGGCAGAGCAGCCACACCTGATCCACTGGTGTAACCCTAGAGCAGGTTTTTTAGAAGCATTTAGGGGCTTTTTTACACCAGCCCTGAGGTTTCTGAATGTATAAAACGTGACAGCTTGTGATTAGAAACTGCCACCGCACTCAGAGGCTTTGGAAAATCCAGCCAGCTGCTCCAGGAAACCTCGTAATGGGTATGGGAGTGAAAGAAGTTTCACAGCCTTCAAAAAAAGCAGGTGCCTGTGCCCACTCGCTTTTTCCATGTGGAAATGGACATCTGTCTCTACTGATGTGACTTCAGATGCCCTTCAGAGTTTTTTTGGATGTGCCCAAAGCTGCACTGTGGGTCAGACCCAAGCGCTGTCCCAGCTGCTGCAGCCCCTGGCCCTCAGTTCTTCCCACTCCTGCAGGCCCCTGCAGTGCTCCAGAGTGGGAACAGCGTTAAACTCCTTTCAGGCTGCTGACTTGGGGATTCCTCTCTTTCCCACTTCCCAGCTTTTGCAGATTTTTTTCCCCTCCTCTCCTCCTGTGATGATTTATGGGGGGAAAGTATAATTCTAAAATGAATAATTGATATTCCTTCAAAGCTATCTCCTTTACTCTACTTGTTCTCTTAATTTACTCGGTTTATAGCAACTGATGACAGAAGCCTATTGTTTTGCTGAAACATTAACTTCACAAAGTCATTCCGCTCCCATCTGCAGCACTAAAATTAATGATTCCCTCTGCAACATCTGTTTAATTAACTATCGGCACCATAGAAGAGGCATCCAAATACCCCAGCGACTAAATCAGCCTCAAATTAGGGAAATACGATGTTAAATTGTATCAGAGAGAAGCAGAGATTATCCTTTTGAGTGCTGACACTCATTAGCTACCAGCCACCCCATGTATCTTCGCCGTGAAGAAGTGTCAGCAGCTCTTTGCCATAAAGTTTTCATTTAAGGGCTGCTGCTCTTTTAGCCGTGGTGATTGGGAAGGGGAGGGGGTGGAAGGGTGTGGATGAGCTTAAGGAAGTGCTCCATCATCCCTGCTGGCGGATCTGTTGCTGGGATGAAAGATAAAGGTAAAACAGTGCCTAAGTTGTCATGATGCTGTTGGAGGCTGGTGCCAGCTTCCCAACTGCCTGGGCATTCCCTGCAAAGTAGGGCTCTGAAGAACCTGCCTCTGAGATCAGGAGGATCTGGGGATACAGCTGGAGGTACCAGTGTCCTGGCTACCCAGTAAGAGGGAGATGGGAGAAGGCAGCTCTGACTGGGGAAGAGGGGTGGGTGACCAACTTGGGCTTCCAGAAAGTCTCTAAAGTCCCCGGGGGTATTAAAAGGTTCCTGACAGACCCTGCTGATGATGGAGCTGCCTGGCCAACTTTGCACGGGCAAGGCGCAAAACAAGGGGGCCGATTCAAGAGTTTTTTTTGGGGGGTGGGTGTTTTTTTGTTGTTGTTGTTGTTGTTTTTTTGTTTTGTTTTGTTTTGTTTGTTTTTTTTCTTTTAATCTTTTCCCTACTTTGAACTCCCCCTTATGTTGCCGTGGCAACAAATGCGGCGTGAAATTGCAACTTTGCAAAACGCACCGAGTCAGCAGCGGCGGGGAAACGGCTCCGGTGCAGGGAAGGGAGCAGGAGCAGGGAGGGAGATGGGCAGGGAGGGAGCCCCGCTCCCACCGCTGACTGAGGAGCGGGAGACGGAAAGGGAGAGCGAGAGAGGGCGGCGTGGGGCAAGGTGGGCAGCAGTGAAAGGAAGGTAGCTGTAGCTTGGATTCCCGCTGTTGTAGTTATTAAAACACGCACCTACACCCACACAGGCTGCTGTCTATCCAGACGTGCCGCCTGATGTGAACTTCCTCCGAAAAGGGAACCCTCCGGGGATTTTCACCACCCCTTGGCGAACTCGGGAAGCGTGAGGTTGTTCACTTTAAAGAATGAGCCTGAACTCCTGGAAGCACTGAAATAACTCTGAGGTTCTTGTCTAATGCATGAGCTCAGGTCAGGCAAGTGCATCCACGGAGTCCTCGGGGGTGAGATTTTTCAAAAGCATACCGAGCCCAAGGCTCAGTGCCCACAAGGGCCAGGCTTTCATCAGAGCTCAGCTCCCATTTAGGCAGCTAATTAATCTTTGCAAACACCTCAAAGTATCCAAACTGCATCTGCAGCTGTGATGTTGCCCTGAAGAATGGCTGTGGCTAAACTAAAACTTCTCAGTTTAAAAATCCATTTACTCTTGCTTCAGAATAGTATCTGCTGCCTTTCTTGGCAAACTGTTTCTGATTGTTGATTCTTGCCTTAAAGAACCAATGCACGTCTGAAAGACTGCTCTGAAATCTGGCCTTTACCTTTTCCTGAAATCAAATATAGACTTAAGTACCAGGGAGGAGTTGAATTTGGCTCCTTTATACCTATGTGACCATCTTAGGGACGATGTGTTGGCACACTGGGTGCCCATAAATGGTGAATAAGTTTCAGAGGAAGCAGGGAAATACAAAATTATTGAGGCTGCTGTGAGACAACAAGCAGAAATGCCACCCTTTATTCAAGAGGGGCTAAAGTCACTAAACATTATTACTCTTACACAAGATCTGTGTCACCCTCACCTTTTGCTGAGAATAAGCACTTTTTAGCCTTTTCCTTCCCACCTTTTCCCAAAGATCCCAGTTGTCTCTGTGTCTTGCCATTGGTCTCGGTGGACAACTCCAACCCCACCAACTCAGGGTTTTCAAAGGTTGCTTTCCCCAGCCATCCATTCTCTTGTTTCCCAGCAAAGATGTAATCACTAAGATTTGGCTCAGTTAAAGGACAGACAAGGTTTTTGTGTTCTCCATGGAAGACGCTCCTGAACGTTCCTTTGAATGAGCTCTCAAAGCGGATTTGTGAAACCTTCTTCAAGTTTCAGATGAGTTTATATAATTCATGGTGAGAACGTTTGAGACCATTACAAGAAGTTTTGACTTGTTTGCTTTAAAAGTTATTTCAAACTAACATACTCAAACACCCGCTTTGTAGGCGTGTTCTGCAGTTACTCCCTGCTCAGGACACAGTTGCAGAGGAGTGGCCCAGTTAATAAGATCCTGCCTTGTTGAAAGAGGCTCCTCCTGTGGCTCCAGTTCCTTCCCATGTGCCACGTACCTACATCTGTGACATCCCCACACTTCAGGCACACAAGGAAGCAGAGCCTGTAGCTGCCTTCCCAGTGCTCATGTGCTGAGGTTATTGGCAGAACTCTACTGACAGAGCATGTAGAGAATGTACCAAACCACATTTAAAAGTGTGACATGAAATTCAAAAGCAGCCAGGGGAATTACAACACTCTGCAGCAGGATAAGATGCTAAAGGAGCATGAAACACATGCTATGCTTAATGTGATTTTTTTTTTTTATAAGGCTGCTTCCTTTCCAAGCTTGCCAAGGAGTACATCGCGCTGTCAGAGTACAATCTCAGACATGAGCAGCCGTGGCAAGAGTGGTGAGATGGATACAGAGCCAGAGCCAGCACAGTTTATGCCTCTGCCCAGATAAGGGAGTCAGGTGAGCACCTGCTATAGCACAGCACACAGGATCCCTCAACACACAGAGAGATGAAGAACAGAAGTGTTATTCCAGGTGCAGAGGATCTCCAGAAGGAAGATAAGGAGGTTGAAGGCTTCAGGTGAGAGAGTGTCCCTGGAATAACCAGAGCTGGAAAATGAGGTATCAGTATTTACTTGGCAAAATGGCACATGGCTTGGAAAGCCAGTAGATGGGGCATAAGAGATTGCTTGGGTGGTGCACAGAGAAGCCAGCAGGGACTGGAGCAACAGTATAATAGGGTCTGCACACACACAAGGGGTAGAAGAGTCACTATCATGTTGGATTTATAATTTTAAACAGATATGATGAAATAAAAGTGGGAGAAGATATAAGAGGAAAAGGTGGCCCAGGACTACACGACAGATCAGTGCAGGAGCTGGGAACTGATTCCTGAGACTCATGGTCCTTAGCCCATCATAACAAAAACCACGGAACATGAGGAGTCTCTCTCTTTGCTATTATCCTCAAGGTTTGGGGTTATGTATGTATTTATTTATTTATCAAACAGGGAGGAGTGACAAACAGAATGAGAAACACACAGTGCACAAGAAAGCTCATAAAATCCTTTTCATATCTTTAATCAATCATGACTAGTGTGTCTCCCATACATTTTTTTTTTTTTCCAGTTTAAAATAGAATAAAGATGTCCCCTCACATCATAATCTGTCTCCAGGCAGCTGTGCTCCTTACATCAGCACAATGACCCAAACTGCATGGCTGTATTAACAGATACGATCTAGGCTTTAATGGAGTTCAGCAACTGGGATTAGCTCCCTGTAATGTAGTTTGGGCTGTCAGGCACTATATGGAACTGCTAACACATTACAAGTTATAGACATCAATTCTTTCTAAGTGAGAAGCCATTTCAAATTCAAAACACTTCAGACCTAATAACAGGAAATTATCTTGATGGATCCCCTTCAACGTGGAAAAAAAAAGAGATGAGGAGAGAGGGTCAGGAGTCCAATCAAAACAAAATCGTATCAAGGCTTTTTTTTTCTCCCTCCAGAGCAAAGGAGAAGTGTGGATTTAGATGCCAGGGAGGGACCAAATTGTGGAAATGTGAGGCAGAATGAGAAAGTAAGTTTGAAACTTATAACAGGAGAAAGGGAAAGTTTACCTGGCTGCTTGGTCAGTCTGTGCCAGAACTATTGATCTGGCCCAGCAGGGATTTCTCTAAGAAAACTTTTTGAGAAGTCCCTTGCAGTTCCTTAGGGTATTTTTTCAAATGGAGCTGAGTTGGAAGCTAGATAGTTTTCATAAAATTATTGAATAGTTTGGGTTGGAAGGGACCTTAAAGATCACCTCGTTCCACCCCCTGCCATGGGCAGGGACACCTTCCACTAGCCCAGGTTGCTCCAACCTGGCCTTGAACACTTGCAGGGATGGGGCAGCCACAGCTTCTCTGGGCAACCTGTGCCAGGGCCTCACCCCCTTTTTTTTTTTTTTTTTTTTTCCATTAACTTTGATATTTTGAGGATGCCCAAAGTGAACATCCTCAATGTGACCTGATTTTTCAGATCAGGGGACACCCGGTGCTTCCTGAAAGGCAGGTCCTTCTCAAAATCACCTTTTTGCAAATGCACATTTGGAGTACACTCTCCAAAAGCATGCACAGTGTCTGAAAATGTTGTCCATTTCCTCCTAGCAATGGTCCAGGGCTAGAAAATCCAGGAGAAGAGGAAGGGTCAGAGTTCCAGTGATGAATGCTGACAAGCTGAGCCACTGATGAGCTGTGTGCTATAATTCATGATTTTTAAACCTGACTTGCCTGAAAGCTTCCTGTAGTGTCAAGCTGAGTCATTTCTGCCCCTGAAAGAGCAGTCTAGGAAGGAGAACTTTATTTTATCTCTCAGCACTGTGGCCGTGCACCAATCCTGCCACTGGCCAGTTTTCTCCACGTCTGTCTGTCCCTCTCATCCCTGGCATGTGCATTGGCCAAGGCACCATCTGACATCCCAGAGAGAACAAAGCTTCCCTGAGCTGGCATTAGAGTCCCCTAAGGAAAAGGAAAAGGACTGTAAACAAATTGAAAGCAAGACAGACAAACCAAAAGGCAGATTTTCCTTTTAGCACCTTTTTTTGGGGGGGGAGAGGAAGGGAGGGAAGTCCCTTATGGCCAGAAACCCACACTGCTGTGGATTTGGAGCTCAAGTCAGAAGCCCAGGGAAAAGACAGCTCTTCACCAGTGGTCAGGAGGGACTGCAAACACAAGAAGGCATCTTGTAGAAAAAACAGCTCAGGGTAGTCATTGGGGACTGGCTGATTAGTCAGAGAGCATCCGCACATGCTGATGGCTGAAGGCAAAATATGACCTTAAGTTCCATTTTCACACCAAACACAGTGTCTGTCGTTGCAGGGGGAGAACAAGAGAGAGTGAATGTACTGCGTGGGATGTGAGGGATGGGGCTTTGATGGCAGCAAGATGTCACAGCAGCCATAAAGGTGCATGTTCTTGGTTATCATCCCTGTTGGGGGATGATAGCCAAGCTCAGACCTGGGACTGTGCCAGGTGCTGGGCAAGGGCACTCTGGAATAAACGTGCTCTGCTCCAAAGAGCTTTCTCCCTAAATATCTAAAGTCTCTGAAGTGGATGAATATCAACAGAAAAGACAGTCCAAGGCAGCAGTGTGATGACATTAAAGTTGCTGGATATCTGATTCTTCCTGAAAAAGCCAAAGCAGAAGCCAGCCCTGGCTGTGGAGGGAGGGGAGTGTTTCACAAAGGGCAAAGCATCCAGTCCACGGAGAACTGAGAGTGCTCTCAAAGTCCCTGAAAAAACTGTCTCCACACCTATGGAAGGTATTACTTGTGTTCATACACTGGCTGAGCCCTGAATGCTGTTGTATACAAAAAAAGAGAGAGTGACTGAAGTGATGGGAAAGGCTCTGTGCTGGAAACCTGCATAAAGATCAACTTCATGTGCAACTGTGTCGTCTTTTCCCTGGGTTCCCATCTCACCTGAGTGAGTCTGACTTTCTTCCAGCACCCAGGAAGAAATTAAAGTGCTAAGTGTCCTATGGCTTTCCACAAGATGACCCCAAACTTGTTTTTCTTTTTGCCTCAGGAAAACAAGGACACTTTTTCTATTTGAAACCACATCTAGAGTAAGATTTCTCGAAGCACTTTGGGACCAAGGTTGTTAGATCAGATCAGCTTTTGGTCTGTTGACCAGATGAGCAGAGCTCTGTTCAAGTGCTGCAGATGTGAAGTTCTCTAAAACACACTCAGCCCCTCCAGTTTCTTCCTTAAAGACTAAATGCATCAATGTAATAAAAAGTGTAATAACGAATGGAGTTATAAATACAGGTTTAACCTAACACAGTGCACCCCAAAGTGCCAAAGAGGGATTTGGAAAGACTTCTTTAAAGTTTTCTCATCAGTAACATCTGAATGTCTTTTCACCTGGTCTTGACATATTTTACATCTATTTTGAGGGCTTGTAATATGGGAAGAGCAGGTTTTAATGGGAACCACCGGCCTCAAACTTCCAGGAAGATACTGTTAGGGTTGGCTCAAATGAAGAAGGATCATCAATACGTTCTCAGAGCTTCTTGCTTTGGCACTGAGGAAGATTTAGCACGTTCCTATATCCATTTCCTCCACAGCTCTAATCTTAACACCCACCTACTGCATGCAAAATGAACATCCCAGCGCTTCATAATGGGGACAGGAAATTAATTCCTCACAAAGGGCTTTTTTTTTTTTTTTTTTTCCTACCCCTCTTATTAAGACTCCTCAGCCCTGTCAACAGCCAACGGAGCTTCCACGAGTCATAAAGGTGCATTTCTGCAGTCTCATTTCCTCAAGTCTCTCTCTTGATGGATGATGCCCATTAATAACCTTCACATTGGGCTGCTGGGGATTCAGGGGACCTCGTGGGACAGGGTAACCCTGACCCTTTAGGGAGGCACTCAGGAAAGTGGAGACACAAAGCAGGGGGCTGATGATGTGAATCTGCTTTGCTCAGTCCCTGTTAGAGGCAGCAACTATAGAAAAAAAGACCCTCCCTGGCCTTCCTGACCAAGGATTCCCGTGGGAACCCTCAGAGCTGGACCACCACCCCGAGGAGAACAACATCTGAAACAAAGTCCTTGGTTCTGGAATCTGGTGCAACTTTTACTTTTCCACATCTTTAGCACCCACTAAGTGAGTGCATCCATGGTTTCAGGAAACAGAATGTCCAGGACAAGATTTTCAGAGGAAAAAGTCCATGGAGGTGTCTAAAAATAATCTCCTTTCTTGACATATAAATTAGCCAAGACGCATAAAGTCCCTACATTTTTTTAGTATAATTTTTCTCTCCAACTCATAATCTGTTGGGAATTTTTTTTTTTTGGTGGATGTGACTAATCTTTAATTATAAAGAATATCTTTTTAATGGGAACATTAAAATGGACCAAGTTACATCAAAATGACAGATATGGTTTAAAACTGTGCTGTTTCACCCAGGCTTGAGCTCAGCAGCATCATACAAGCAGAGATGATGTTTAGAGAGATGGATCCTAAAACAGCAGGCAAAATTCTTGTGAAATGAAAATGGATCATCTCCATGAGGTATGGATTTGGAAGTAGCAGAGTGAGAATTTGGAGCTGATATCAAAAGCTGGAGGGCAGTGTAAAATAAACACACAGATTGCATCCCCAATTTTGGTTGAAACCTTTTAAAAAAAAAAAAATCATGTAGCTATCAAAAATAAAAGCACAAGAGCAATTCAACGATCTCTAAACTAGGGAAAATATCCCGGGAACATGATGTTTGGAACTTTCCTCAGTTCCCTCCTCAAAATGTTATGTAACATTTAATTTTGAATTTTCACAGACCTACACCATGCAAACTAGGGAACAGCAGCATAATGTGGCTATTCACAGCATTTTAGAGCTTTTCAAGCAGGCCTAGATGAAATGTTCTGTAGAAAAGCACAGTTGTGCCGTGGTTGCCTAGCAAATGCCTATGAGAAAGTGTTTCTCTTTAAGGAGAAAAACAAATTAAATATAAACCCTCTGCAAGGCCACGCTCCCCGGGGACAGTAGATTTTTGTAAGACTCAGAGGGCAAAATTGTCAAAATCTCTTGTTCAAGTAGAGGCAGCACATCACAGCCACAGAGAGCAGAGATATTACAGTGAAAAACCCTGGTAGTCCTGGCTCAAAGTCAGAACTAGCTGAGTGCTTCTACATCTCTTGACCCCAGGGAGTTATTAGCAACATTTTTAAAGTCATCTTTAACATTATGTGTCTTTTGTTTTTAATATATTAAGAAATTACACCCCAAAGGGGAATGGACTCCTGAGTTCTGTGTCAGTCCCTGAAAGAGTAAGCTGGCATCTCTAACTCCACAGCCAAATCTGTGTCCATGAAGGGAAATACACCCTGTGTCTGCCTCCTAATGGGTATTAAACTGTCTTTGGGAAGGGATTAATGAACTCTTTTGGCTTTTCAAGCTCTTTCTTCTTTTGCTGATTTTTTTTTTTTTAAATCATTCAAATTCCCTCCAGAATCTTCTTCTACATATTAATAAACAGAGCAGTTGGCAAGGGGGAGTCTCTGGTGACTTGGCTTCTGCCTTTCACTCAGGGGGACCAGATGAGGGCCACAGGAGTGTAAGGACTGCATTTAAAGAGGGAGAAACATAGAAGAACTTGTAGGTGGAAGTCCAAAACCATAATCCTCAATGCCACTGAGTGGGAGCTGGAGAAGAACACAGGATTCCTGTTATTCTGCTTCATTCTGCTCTGGCCCTTTCCCCTCCAGCTTTTTCGTGCTTCCATAAGGATTAGGTGTGGAGTCCCTAATTAAGTCCAGATTAAACCCAATTTCCCAACCAACAGCAATATGTTCCTTGAACAATTCCGCCAGAAGACCAAAAAGAGATATATTTCTTGAGTTCTCAGTGAGAGGCTTTGACCTGTTAACTATATACGAGCCCCTTCTACAGATTAAATCCGGGGTCCATTTATCCTGTAGCAGGGGACTGATTTATCTACCTGGGGACTCAGTTCTGAGCTCAAGCTGTGAAGGTGCTGCCTGTCAAGGGCTATTGCCCACATTCCTTCCAATCCTTCAGAAGCAGGGAATAATTTTTTTGACCTGAGTTTTCGAGATGTTGGGACAAGAGTGAGAATAAATATTCTCATTCCTGATCATTCCAGGAGAGTTTAATTTATACATTTTCTGTCTGGGAGTCTTTCCAATCCGTATTAAGTTTGCTGAAAGGAAAGAGCATCATTTAAGCCAAGGGATCCAGGATGGAACAGCTCTAAAAAAAGACTCAGCGTGTCTCTTCCCCTATGAGCTGTGAACTGCATCATTAACAAAAGTTCTGGAGTATCTCTTGGGAGAAAAATCTGGAACACGTGAAAGTGAGAAAATGGTATGGACATCCCACAGGGATGCTTATGATCCAACTGGATTCCTACACAAACACGAAGGAGAAGATTACTGAGAGCAGGAGACTCTGCCCCTCCACTGTAGTGACCTGTCACACCCGCAGCGTCTGGAGGACCCTGCTGTGGCCTCAGGGTCTCAAGATGGGCTGGAGGAAGCACCAAGCCAGGAGGAGGCACCGGGGAAGACCCCTCAGCACACTCTCTTAGGCTGTGTATCCCTCTTCAGATCCATCTCTTTCCCTGTCAGCCCGTATTTCCTGCAGGAAAGATTCGTGTCTGAGATTGACAGCTGGTGTGACTGCTGGGACTGTGGAAAAGGCTCTCCATATATCTTACTGCTGTGCTGTCTGCAGCCCCATGATTGAGGCACTTGGCACTCACGGGCCTTTCCTAAACCCCGAGGAGGCAATTCCCAGACGGATCATTACTGCAGAATGGCCTCGCTGGTTGGGTGGATGCTCCTTGCATGAACAACACAGGAGCAAACAAATTAATTACCTCATAGGAAATACCTGTTTCCAGCCTGGAAAATTGCTCATCGGTCTTGTCTGAAGCTTCTGATCTCAATTCTCAAGCTCTCCTGGCTTCCAGTGGTGCCAAGTTGGAGCATGAAGCACGTAGCAAAAGTGACTCCATGTTTGTCTCCTCCTCAGCTATTTACAGAAAGGTTTAGATGTTGGGGGAGTTCGATTTATGTGCCTTATCTGCCTCAAACCAGATAGAACACTTCCCTTTCCTTACAAACACTGCTTAATGGATCTCTAACAGCCCTGCTCTCGCAACATCAAATGCACAAGAAAATAAAGGGGAGAAGGAGGAACCAACCAAACAACTCCTTTATTGTTTCCAGGTGTCCCTGATTAGGGGTGGAAGAAGAAGTGGAGAAGAAAGAGGGGAGAGAGATAAGCAAATTGCAATCGGGTCGTTGGCACAAGCTCATCATACATAAACATAAGAGACAAAAAAGCCCTGGGTGTTAAAAGGAGAAGTTCTTAACTCCTAAAGATCCCAAGTGCTCAAAGGATGCCTGAAAACAGACTTGCAGTTCCTTGTCGGGCCTGTTTGCCTTCCCAAAGCTCTGCAGACAAGAAGCAAAAAGCCCAGGTGGTGTTACCCCCACCGTGGCAGGCTGTGCTCCAGCACCGCAAACTAGTTTGGAGACGGGATATACTGGTGAATAAACCAGCTGGGGAAACCCCCTTCACCCTCAGCACAAGGGATAAAACTCATCCAATATCCTCTCTTTTGGGGTAACCCAGTTCTTCCTCTGGCTCAGGAACTGGAGGTTGCTCATTACACACATTTTTATTGATCTTGAGCACATTCCTGCAGAAAGTTATGTTTGGAAACAGGTATAAAGAGTGTGATTTCCTTCCCTCTGGCACTGCATTACCTATTTCCTATGAACTATTAACCATCTCCTACAAGCCAGACTGGCACACAAGCCAAAGCAGCCCCCACATGCACGAGAAATGGGTTGGGCTCAAACGAGTTGGAGACATTCATTACATTCTAACAAAATCTTCTGCTGTACTTTTTTTCCTGCCTCCTAAGCAGCCCCATGTTTTGCTTCTGCTTTTCTCACTTTATAATACCCTCCATTCTTATTTTCCTTTACAATCTTTTTCTTCACTGGCTGAAAAAAACCCTCTATTTGGCAGCATTCAGTTTTGGAAATCAAGGAGTCCATAAATGAGGCTCAAGACATACTCAAATATAGTCTCTAACAGAAATGATAACTTTTACAAGGCTGGACAGCACCTTTTCAATAACACCTTTTGATAAGCAAATGCCACTGAATGGGATGGGATCACAGAGCTGGTATTTTTAAAAATGAAGAGTTCAGGTGTTTTTACTCAGAAACATTACATTTCTCTTGATATGTAGGGGGGAAGTGGAGTAGGAAAATAGAACAAAATATGAAAAGGTGTAAAGAGAGCATTTCATTGAATCCTTCCGCCCATTTCCCTCACACTATCGTTTATTTTTAACTTTACCTGTTATCCTGATTCTGGATAGGAAAAGGTATTGACAATCTTACGCTGTAGAGGTGAGAGGAGGGAAGATGAGAAGGCTTCAAAGCAGCTGCTGCAATCCAGGGCCCAGTTCCCTTAGAATATGGATGAGAATTAAATGCTTAATTCCTGCTGGTGGTGCTTTGAAGTCCATCGTGGCTTCTTGCTGTAACACAGAGGAGGAAAGAATGTGATGGGCCTGTGCTGCTCTTGTGTCTCTTGAGTCCAGAAGTGGAGATTACTTGAATGTTTCCTTAATGGGCATCCTTAGCTCTGAGCACTTCAGGGAAACCTGTGTCACACAAGTGCTCCCACAGCAGTGGAAGTGATGACAACTGGTTCATTCCTCTCTCTCCTACGGCTTCTCTGGCTCTGAGCTCAGTCTCAGCCTCTCCATCAATAGGTTGCCTCATTTGTTTAGATCTCTCCCTTCTTCTCCCTTGTTTCTTTTTTAGAAAATGTGTTTAAAAAAAATCAATAGCTTTCAGGACCCCATGTTCCTGTCATTTTTTTTTTTTTTAAGTGGGACTCTTTCAAAGGGTAATCAGGAGAAGCCAATGGCCAGATGATGCTCTCAAATAAGCTTCATTTTCTTTCAGAAACAAGTTTTAAAATTCATGTTTTATTATTTTTTCTTTTTCCTGCAATATGGGAATTAAAATCATTAGATTTTGCTCACCCTGGCCAAAAGCTGTTTTCAACGTGAAGGTCAGTTTGAGCCCCTTCTCAATGATTCCCAAGATGAATTTCCTGCCAGAAATGCTGATCTGCAGTGTTTCCTTAGATATGGTCTTACCTCTTTTTCAAATGCAGTCCCATCCTCCTCATTCCTCTTTGGTCTATCCTGTACCTACAACTCTCCAGTAAAATTTCAATTTTCCAATTAAGGAATTCTGCCCTGTCTTCTGGATTAGCAATGTTTGCCTATCAGAGACTGGAAGGGGAAGGATCAACCCTAATTTGAGATATAAAAAGGGTAAGAGACAGAGGAGACACAGCTGAGGAAGAAAGTGCTTGAATGACGCACAGGGATAGGGAATCCAGTGCCATGTGAGACCTTGGGATCCAGGGAGATTTTTGCTAATGGTCTCTGCAAGTCTTGTTATTTCATACATATTCTCATCTCTCTGACAAAGATACTGCATAAATCACTTCCCCTTGTCCCAGGCTGACCCCTTAACCTCTGAGAGATAATGAGGCACTGTACCTAGCATCTTCTAATGCTGCCAAGATCTATATCAAAGAACATTAATTCTCCATGATAACATCTCTATTTATTAATGCAAATGCCTTTAATCCTTCCCCAGCCTCTGCTCAGCTAGCCACCTTTAGTTTTATTACTGAAATTTCCTTGGAATTAGGTAAATTGGCTTAGTGTCCCCAGAAGGTGGATGTCACTAAGAGCTGAAGTCTGATGTGTCCCCCTTGGCATTGACACTCACCTCCTGGACAGATTAGCTCCCAGACTCATTACACTTGGCAAGGGCTACATGTTGGGTGCTGGAGCATTTGTATTCCTTCCACAGAGGTCAGAAAATAACTCATAATTAATAATTTTGTGACTTTTGCCCCTTTTTGTTGGTAATATTTGCCAGCTGTCAGTGAGCAGACTGCGATTTCCCCCTTTCCTCCCCTTCTCCTCCCCAGTGTCATGTGCTGCTCAAAGTCATCTTCCAGCTTGTTTCTGGAGGAAAAACCTCACAGTGCAGGTCTGCTCTTCCTGCTGGCTGTCACATGTGTTGAGCCATTTACTTTTCTTAGGGCTGGATCGGGGAACTGTGTGGATTTATGCTAAACAATAATCTTTTCCAAGCACAGGTTCCCAGGGAAGAAAGAAAAAAAGCCTTAACTCTCACAAACAGGCCAATGGAGAGAAAAAGGCAACTTTATTTCAGTGGTGCTCAGTGCAGCAGACAAGAGGTGGTTTTTCAGAGTGGGATTTCTCTGCCACAGCCTCACACACACAATTTGGGAGGTAGGATCTGTAATAAAATTGTTGGGGCTCTTACAATGACACCACAGAAACACAGAATTGTTTGGGTTGGAAGGGACCTTAAAGCTCATCCCGTTCCACCCCCTGCCATGGGCAGGGTCACCTTCCACTAGCCCAGCTTGCTCCAAGCCCCATCCAACCTGGCCTGGGACACTTGCAGGGATGGGGCAGCCCCAGCTTCTCTGGGCAACCTGTGCCAGGGCCTCCCCAGCCTCACAGGGAAGAATTTTTTTAGAATTTTTTTAGGTTTAGATGTCCAATCTAAACCTACGCTCTGTAAGCATGAAGCCATTCCCTCTGCTTCTGTCACCCTGGCAAATAGACTCTCTCCATCTTTCTTTAGCCTCCCTTCAGGTACCATCCCACCCTATTTGAGTGGGAAACAATTCTGAGGGTAGTGCCTTGGGGTGGGAAGTTGAGAATAACCTTTTACTCTCTACAGGAAAGTGGGAAAAGGAACACAAACCCAGCAGTGCAGCAGTCTGGGGGGATGCTCAAAAGCTTCACAGGAGACCAAAGAGACTGACAAGAGACCAGGGAACTCCATGGTGGGAAGTGCTTGCACACTGCTGCACCAAAGCACAACTCTGTTCCAAGAAGTAGTGACAGGAATGACCCTGGAGAAAAAGGTGACATGAAAATTCTGGATCAGTTGTACACTTCTGCCTCCAGGTGGTTCTGGCTGTACCCTGAAGAACTGGGGGGCAGGGATTCAGTCTCTACTGCTGCCACATTACCTATGAATAAGCATGGAAAAGTCCTCAGTGCCCTACCTGTACAGGAATTTTAGAAAACTTTCATTCCTGCACTCATTGGCTGCTTCATTTGTCCGGGCAGGCACCTTCTGCTGTTAAGTTTCTGTACAGAGGGCAGCACTGCAAGGTTTGGAACTCAAATTTAGTCTCTGAATGTGACATCAATATTATTACCTAATAAGCATTAGACATCAGCCCGTAAGCAGAGGAGAACAAATGCTCCCTTCATACAAACCAGTATTATTGTCCCATAAGGCACTGACAGACAAAAGTGGAAAATCAATGTAAGAAACCGAATATCTGGACTGAACTCCAATTTGTCCTGTGGTCCAATCTGGCACCTATTCTCCCCTTCCTATTCAAGCCTAAGTCCTGTCGACATCAATGGGAACTCTTTGCAATTATGGAAGGAGAGAAGAAACATAACACACTCTGTAAGGCTGCAGCTCTATCACCTTTTCCTTTCTCGACCATCAAATGCTGAAAGAGTGACCTTGTTTTCATTAACAGGAACACCTTGTGAATGAATACAGGATGTCAGGTGGAAACAGAGGCAGACAAGGCGAAGAAATCATTAGAAGAAGTTTCAATACTGCAGAGTGAGATATTCATTATTTTACAACTAGTCCCTGTGAGTTTTGATTAGAGACATCAGGCAGTTTGTATATTTTGCCTAATATTGTGCCTTAATATCACACTAAATATGAAGACAAAGTTTTCCTGGTTTAAACAATTTTTGTTTGCTATCACTCCACCACATGGCCAATCCTACCCTGAAAGCTGGGAGACAGAGCAGTTTGGAGGGTGCAGGGCCATGAGAAAACCTGTTCTTGGGAGACTCCCAGCCCAGTTTTGCAGCCTCTGGAGATTTACATAATTCAGAACAACATTGGAGATTTCAGTGTGTAGAAGTGTAGAACTAAATCTGCAACCACTTCAGACTCCCTGACATAGCAAGTTGAGAAAATCACTATAAATAAAGTAGCTCTCTGGAGCACTGAATTGGATTGCCAACAGAGGTGGCACTTTTGGAAGTGTCTGGATTGATCCCCAGCAACTCCATCTCCTGGAGGGAGAGGTCCCTTGACCAGCAGTGAACTCCTCTGGAGTCAGGACACCTGCATCTGAGAGGAACCAGGGGCATTTAAAAGACTTAGGACAGTCAATTGTGTTATAGAAAGTTCTTGTCATGGGATCCCAGAACAGGATTTGTCCCTGTGGAAGGAAAACCCATAGGAAAACACCTGCGGAGTGTGAGGTGCAGTGTGGGCTCTCCTGCCCTGAGCACTGCAACCTGCACACTCATCACATGGTTGACTGCAAAAGCTTGGGGTGATTCAGGGGCTCCATATTTAGGAGCTTCACCTTCCCCAGAGGCCTTGACATATCATGGAATCACAGAATGGCCTGGGCTGGAAAGGACCTTAAAGCCCTTCCCATCCCACCCCCACCCTGCCTTGGGCAGGGACGCCTTCCACCAGCCGAGGCTGCTCCAAGCCCCATCCAGCCTGGCCTTGGACACTTCCAGGGATGGGGCAGCCACAGCTTCTCTGGGCAACCTGTGCCAGGGCCTCCCCACCCTCACAGGGAAGATTTTTTTCCAATATCCAATCTAAACCTACTCTCTGTCAGTTTGAAGCCATTCCCCTTTGTCCTATCACTTAACACCCCTGTGAACAGTCCCTCTCCATCCTTCCTGTCAGCCCCTTCAGGTCCTGGAAGGCCACAATTAGGTCATCCCAAAGCTTCTCCTCTCCAGGCTGAACAATCCCAGCTCTCCCAGCCTTTCCTCCCAGCAGAGCTGCTCCATCCCTCTGATCCTCTTGGTGCCTCCTCTGGACTCTCTCCAGCAGCTCCATGTCCTTGCTGTGCTGTTCCCCAGGGCTGGAGCAGCTCTGCAGGGGGGTCTGAATCCCCCCCACCCACTGCCCACTGGATGCAGCCCAGGCCAGTCGGTTTCTGGGCTGGCAGCACACACAGATTTGCAGAGGCATTTGGGTTTACACTGCAGGGGACCAGGGATCTGCTCTGCTAAAGTGTGAGCTCAGGCTCACACTTCTCTCGACCCACACAATAAACTCCAGCAATCCCAAATCCCTGCTGCCCCTGCCAGGGTGGGGAAGCTCCCGCGTGCAGCGGGTGGGTCTGCTGGATAAATCATTTGCTAAAACCGACCTCAGGACTTCTGGATTGAATAATACGAATTTCTACAACCTGTATTAACTGGGGAGGCATTCCATTAATCGTACACATGTGTGACCTAACCACTAGCCACAGCTGCTTGCGGTTAGTAAGGATATTTTTTGTCCTGGTGACTGGAATTATGGCAGAGCCCCTGCAGCCCTGCCCCTCTGGGCAGGGATAATTCCTCGTGGGTGGCTGCTCAGCGAGGAAGACACACACAGGCAGGGGAGCCAGGAACATTTTGTCAAAGAAATGCATTAAGGAAGGATCATTTTAGGCTGATTCACCTCCCTGCATGTGTGGGTGTATCCAAATCTGTGTATGCATATGTGTGTCTGTGTGTTTGCCTTGACTGAATGAATCACCCTACCTGTTACAGTGTAAAACAGCAAACATTA
The DNA here is from genome assembly GCA_013399855.1 of Oxyruncus cristatus. Taxonomy (NCBI): domain Eukaryota; kingdom Metazoa; phylum Chordata; class Aves; order Passeriformes; family Cotingidae; genus Oxyruncus; species Oxyruncus cristatus. The sequence goes on along the minus strand of VXAY01004361.1, from coordinate 645,575 downwards.
GTAAAACCCATAATAAGCCTAGTGGTGGTGATTCAACCAAAGCTAGCACATCTGTCACTGAGCAACAGCCTGCCAGGCTTTTCATCAAGGGAAATACAATTGAATAATAATGTAGTAAAGGTAAAGCAGCTTCAACAGAGCTTTCTGCCAAATTAAATACAAGGTACGCTAAAGAAAAGAGGGGGGAAAAAAAAAAACAGGCAATACAAATACATAAACTAACCCCTCTTGAATACAAATCCCTTAGTAATGAGGAGTCCATGGCTAAAGACACATCACATCTGCAGTCTGAGCAGCTTGTTCGGGGTTGGGGGGTGGATGTGGGTGGATGGGTGAGCAGTGAGGATGCTGACAAGCGTCCAACTCTGGGAACATGAAATCTTCCCTGTGCCAACAGCCAAATAAGGAATTGAAGGGGAGGAGGAGATGGGCTTTTTGACTAATATTTTGAGACCTGATTCTCTAGTGCCATCTGGTCACTTGGCAGTGCTCTTGGCAATGCAGAGGAGACTTAACCCCCTCCAAAGTGGTCTCAGAGGGATTTCCCTGTGGTAGAAAATCCTTTGATGGCAAAGGACTCGTGTGGTGCTTGTAAGAGACACTAAGCTGGAGAGGAAAGACAACATTGCTGGAGGTGCTTCCCTCTCCCCAGGCCCTGGCTACTGGACCACCTTCCTGCAGCCACCAGCTGCCAGTCAAGACTCAGGAGCCCCAGCCACAGCCTGACCTGGCCATCTCCTACTGCTGCAGCCACGTATCCACATGCAAAAACTGCCCTGAGGTATTTCATGCCACTCTTCCTTTTCCCAGCTCATTCCCAGCACAGCTCAGTCACCCCAGAGTGTTTTACAATAGCCCCGAAGCACAAATTATTCTCATAGGTAGCATCAGAGAGGCCATTTGTAGCCTCAGAACAGGTGCCTCCAAAGGGTGTGTTGGCTCTATATGGAACTCTCTGATGCCAGAGGTGGAATCCTCTGCAACATCATTTTTTTTTTTTTTTCCTATAAACGTGTATAGAGAGGTCGTGGGTCCAATCCTCGTCACGTGTATAATAACTGTAGGAATTGACTTCCAGAAAAAAAACGTGTCTACAGGGTGTGTCAGCACTTAGCACTGTGAACTCAAGAGTCTTGGCTCCTCAGATAAAGCCAAAGGAAGGAAAGGATGGGGTGAGACACTGGCCAGATGATTGCCTTGGAGCCCTCTTGGCAGGTGAGAAAAAAAACAAACCAAAGAGGCCCATGGGGTAGGGGGATGAAACCAGGACCTGTGGAACCAGAGGCAGACAAGCCCTTCTCCCACCACACTCAAGGGCATCGGGACCCAAAGTTTATTCAAATCTATAAACCTCAAGGACCACAATGAATATCGGAGGCTGCAGCACTCACTCACAGGAATGAGCCATCAAAGACGCCTGCCAGACATTTCTGGGGTGTGTTACAGTGGCAACGCCGCTTCTCAGAGGGGCTACGGAGCAGCCTTCTGAAACCCCACATCCTTTTTTGCACTGCTCTGGTTCGATAAAGAGCCTTTAATGGGGATATTGTTGTAAATGATCCTGCCTCCCTTCTGCCAGAGTGTAAATAAGTATAATGGGCCATCAATCCACCAGCTACAAACAAAACATCTCTGTAACAAAAAGAAAAAAGGAAGGGAAGAAGAGGGGCTTATGGTGTAGACGCTTTCCTGCCTGCAGAGGAACTGTTTGGGGCATTTCATTTACAGCATTCATTTTCTTCGTATTTTCTCTTTCCCTTGTACACTGAATATTCTCTTCTATTCTGGTTTTGTTCCCGTTTACCCTTTTCTTTTTTAACCAGAGGGGCATTAAAAATCCCAGCACCATTTAAGCATTTGTGTTTACCGTTCTCTCGTCTTTTAAAACCTCTGCAGGACTGGAGATGAAAACACACACACGTGCACGCTCGAATATCCAGACCCCTTCTGGCTGGAGCGGGAGGTGAAATAAACCCTTTGGACTATTTCGAGACGAGACAGATTCACAAAAGCTCCAGCACAAACCCCACGACAATCAGCACAGCGACAGTTCTGCCGGGCTGAAAGGGAGCCCTCCTGCAAATTTCGGTTTAAAATGTGCTTTGCAATCGCCTCTCCCGAGCACATAAACAGCCCCGCCAAGCAGTTCCAGCTGAGTCACCATTGCAGGCCAGTCCACGTCTTCCCCTCTCCTGCTTCTCCCCTTTTTCCACTGCCTCAAAGCAGAAAGATCAGTGCATTCTGCCCAGGCTACCAAACACTCCACAAAAACTCAGGCTAAAGAACAGCATTATATGAAGCAGGAGACAATAAAGCTCCCGATGTTTGAGCAGAACAGGGGTGAGTTGGTTTTTCTCATCCCCTTCCAAGGTGTAACGATGGCCATCAAGCAGCCACGCAGGACGGCAAAGGACCCCTGGACCAGCCACATTGACAGAGCAAACTCACAGAAAAGAGAGGAGAAAGACAAAAAAGGGGGGCACAAATACTTCTCATTGTTGTCACAGCACTGGGTACACCCGTGAGGAGCTTGCCAGTCATAATTACTCATGACTGTACACTAATATTTCATATGCACACAAATTACCTCCGCTGCTGGTGCTGAATCCACCCGCAGCAAACCCCTCTGTGCAGGGGCTGCGCTCTCCCCCTCCCTGACTCCTCCTTATCCCCCCATTCCCAGCCTGCATCCCGTGGATTTATTGCTCCAGAGTGCCTCGTCCTAACACACCTACCCGGTGTTCATCTAAAAGCAATAATAATAAAGGAGAAGGTTTGGAGCAATTCAGCACAAGCCCTGAGCCAGAGAGCAGCCATGTGTTCCGTGCAGGGCCTCTGCCCTGGGGAAAGCCGGGGTTGTTTTGTGCTGGGGGAAAGCAAAACAAGCCCCTAATGCACTTAAGTCGGCTGTGATGCTGTACTGGCATTGGGAAGATTTGCCTCTGGTTTCATCCCTGTGAAAATCACAGCCGCAGGAAAGCAAAACCCAGGGAAAAGCAGCCAGTACCATCTCTCTGAAGCCACGCACCAAAATGCATCATCCACCTGCAAGAATCACCAAAAAGCCCATCAGCAAAAGCTGACAGAGTTTCCCTTTTTTTCCCGCTCTGTCACAGAGGCTAAAAATTATTTAAGCAATTTTTTTTTTCCTTAAAATATTTCTGGTTTTTCTTTTCTTTTTTTTGTTTGTTTGTTTTTTGGGTTTGGTTTCTTTTGCGTGTCTGGGAGTTTTTTTGGGTTTTTTTTGTTTTTTTGTTTTTTTTGGTGCATATAAAAGTAAATTTACACAAGATATTGTCATTGCTTCTGATCTTTGTCCTTCCAATTCTTTTGAGCTGGACAATTTTCCAAAGCAAATATTTCAAAATGGGTTACTGAAAAGAAATAATAAAAAAAAAAAAAGCCTACAGGTGTTTTTAGAAGAAAGTGCTGAAACAATTCTTTTGTATTTGGAAAAAAAAAAAAAAAAAAGATAACAAATTGGAGGCTGTATCCACCCACGACAACTTTCTTGGGACGCAAATTCCCAAGTTTTTGCTCTTCTCTACCACAAGTGACTTCCCATTGAGCAAGTGAACTACAACCCACTGACTTATGCTACCGAGACTAAAACCACTTTCCAAAATGAGCTCAGAGCAGCCCCCAAAGCCCTGGGCTGGATTTGAACCAGGTTTCTAGAAGAGAAAGTTAAAAAAAGTAGAAAACAGACGCAGTTCAGAGGAAAAAAACAGAAGCATCTTGTCTCTCTTTTAGAACAAGATGATTTGCCGTGAAATATTACTGCTTTAAGACACATCATTGCATCATTCAGCAATGCTTTCAGAGTATTGGCCTCACCCATTTATTTTCACAGAGACCAGACTGTAAACCTCTGGGGGGAATAAAGAGAGGAAAAAGAGAAGTTGTCTGTTTTCCTATCAGTTTTTGCAGATAGATTATACCTCCTGCTTTCTCAAAAA
>VXAY01004361.1:603666-641596 GCA_013399855.1 Oxyruncus cristatus | reverse complement strand
TCTTCCCCCTTGCTTTTCAAAAAAAAAAAAAAAAAAAAAAGAATATCTGCTTGAACAACCCCTTGTACAAACAGACTTGGTTGTATCTTAGGTGCAAATGTGAGCAAAAGGTAACACAAATATGTTATTGTGCCACGTGTTGGGTAATAACCCGGTATTTTTAACCCAAAGCATTAAAGGATTTTCCGACTATCTCTTTTGCAAAAATAGGAGCACAGTTCCAACCCTCCTCCCTTCAGTAAGAGGAGGGGGAAAGGTTTAAAAACGTAGTTCCTACGTTTACAAAATTGAGTGTGCCAAATAAAGGTATTCTTCCATATGCTGTTTTTTTTTTTGTTGTTCTTTTTTTAATTTTTTTTTTTTTGGGGTACATTTCACGATTCTGATGTTTCACACCACGATTTCCGTTTGCTCAGGGTTGGCAGTGCTGCAGCAGGGATGTGCCGCTGTCAGCCCAGACAAGCGGCTTTGCTTTGGGCGATGTTCTGGTCCTTTCCCGACTCCGGTGGGATCCACAACATCAGCATCATTCCCACTCAGACAGCTCCCAGGCTGCCCCTGGGCGGGTACAAGATTTTGGGGAATCCAACCCCCTTCTGCAAATGGAGCTGCTGCCGTTGCTCCATGGCATCGTGGTACAGGGTTCTGCTGCTGCCTCTTACATGCCCTTAGTGCATTTTAAATATTAAGTAATAAAAATATGTATAAGTAAAGAGTACATCCATAAATAAAGCAAACGTATAACCCACTGAATTTTTTCATTACTAGCGGCCACATTCTCTAACAGAAAAACGAAGAGCAGAATTTTCTCCTGACTTAGATTCCCATTATTAAAATAGCACCAATGATTACTTGCAGGACATGCGTTCTTGAGCTAATCGTTTGAGGATTAATTTTATGTGCGCATAAATAACTCATGTTTTGACTCGGGGCCTTTTCAAGCAATGTGCTTGATAAAACACGCTTGTGTTTGAATACCAGCAGCTCAGCTAGCACACACACACACACAGAGTTGGTGCTTCTACAGAGACATGGGAGGACTAATGTCCCTTTTATTTCCTCTCTTACCCAGAGAAGCTGTGGCTGCCCCATCCCTGGAGGTGTCCAAGGCCAGGTTGGACAGGGTCTGGAGCAACCTAGTCTGGGGGAAGGTGTCTCTGCCCATGGCAGGGGGTTGGAACAAGATGAGCTTTAAGGTTCCTTCCAACCCAGACCGTTCTGTGACTCTTAGAAACCTTTGTATTCTGCCGTGTGCTGTGGTTATTCTTTGACAAGGGCTTGCAACTTTGTCACCGTTCTGCCATAAAAATTCAGAACATGTAAATATTTAAAATATTTAAATCCAGAATATTTAAATCTGAGATATATTAATCCAGAATATTTCAATCCAGAATATTTAAAACCAGCTTTTGAAATCAACTCACAAATCCTGTTCCATTTAACAGAACAGCAGCCTCTAACCATGCATTCATGAGGGGGGGGACGTTGTGGCCAAGATACACCAAGATGATGTGAGGACAACTTTTGTTCTGCTGCAGAGCTGATGAACCTCCAGGACACCAGTGCTCCACACACTGCTGCCACCTGTTAAAAGGGCCAAGCAAACACATCCCTAGCACTTCCAATATATTTATTTTTCAATGGCAACATGTTGGTTGAAGCCGAAGCTTTCCTGTCTTTACTGCTCCTACCTGTGATAGTGAGTCTGTGTTAGCAAAGGTGTCCTAAAGCAGGTCACAAACACACCCTCCTGTGCACCTCTGGCTTTTCTTTGCCTCATTTACTGAGATTTTAAGCTGTGGAAATGTGCAACATTTAGCACAGCGGGGGTTGAACACCGTGTCAATTATTATCAGTGATAACACACACTTCCATTCCCATGTTCGCATATGTGGCCTTACCCCACCACTTAAATTGACAGAAGAACAAACTCCATCAGTTCCTAATCTGTTGAATAAGTTATTTTGGAATTGTCAAGTAGGGTATCTCTCACCTCTTTCTCTGAATCAAAATTACTTGGGTGGGAGAATGAATTATGCAGAAAATTGTCTGTCTTTTTCTATCTGACTCAGGAAAAGACGTTGGAATTTTTGTACTTCTCACTGAACTAAAATTTTAGAGATGATTTGTTACTTAAAATACTTTATTTCAATTGTGTCATAACATTACATTTTAATAGGAAAACGGTCCATTTTGGTTGCACTGAAGTAGCATAACATATTACAGAACACTGGCCATAGACATTTGTATTTATTATAGTGTGAACTGTCATAATAAATACAGTTGGCACTTTTTATTTTATCAAAATAGTGAAGTGGTATCAAAACAAAATCTAAATGATTTGTCTCAACTATTCCCAGCTGGAACTATCATTGAAACAGACTCCTTCCAGCTAAATAATTTGGTTTTGACAAAACCACAATTTTTGGAACACATACTATTTCCTCAAGATGTTTTTGTTGTCTTCCACTCTGTATCTCTGATGTTGGCCATGCTCCGAGCCCTGATTAAAAGGCAACGGGGTCAAATCCACAGTTTCATTAGCTTTAGTTACAGTGAGACTGCTGTAATGCGGGCTGGCAATGTCCACACCTCCGTGAGATTCTGTGCCATGGGATGGGGATCCTTGAGGAACTTCCCCATGACTTAATTCTCGCAGACCTTTTTGGTTTTCCCAGTGGAAAATTGTGGTTCATCAAATTGGGGATGGGGCTTCTACAGTCAGCAGCACCCTGGTGGACTGATCAGGGGGGATGCTCTGAAACATGGGGGATGCTCTCAGCATCAGGAATGCACATGTCTGTACAGCTCTGGAGATGCTTCACCCCGGGGCAAAGCTCATCCCCAGGGAAATTCTCCATCTTCTCTCTGTATCAGAATGAAAACAAAACTCCAAACCTTGATATCCTGAGTCTGGAGAGAGGCAACAGAAAGGTCTTTTCTTTTTTTTTCCCCCAGAGAGAAAAAACAGAGGGGCTATTCACTGCCCATCCCAATCCGCTCTTCAGTCTCTCCATTAAACACAGGGACAGGGACAGAATCCAAAAGCAGAAAAATAAGAAGCATCCACACACCTTAAAAGCCACAGACTGCTGCTGCCTGACTTCCATGCAGTCTGTCTCCATGCCCCCAGCACTGTTTTGGGCAGGACGAGGGGGAGCTGTTGTGAGAAAATGGCCTTTGTAGTAAAACCTTCTCAGCATTTGCTATTCAAGCCTCACCCGCAGTCCTAAAGCAAGGGGCCTGTGGATAAAGGCACTGAGTCACACACGCATTTTGCCTGGACCCACTGAAGAGCCAGCAGTGAGAAGGCACCTAAACCCTCTTTTCACCTGCTATAAACCTCCTGCTCCTGGGTGCTGCCCTGCACATGGTGCAGAGAGCGAGCCCTGCCTGGGTACAGCTCACGCTGCTGAGACAACAACCCCAGGGCTTTATCTCCAGCCACTGCATCTGTCACAGAACTTCCCATGGTGCCTACCTCTGTGCCTCACCTGCAGCTTTCCTCTGGAATGCTCTATTCCCCCTTCTCCTCCCTCTTGGTCACTGTTTTGCCCCATGGGCTGCCCAGGGCGAGGGACTGACCACGGGCGGTGCAGCTGCCGATGTTCTGCCCCCCAGGCTCCTCCAAGGCAGAGCCAACACTGTCCTCCACACCAAAGAGAGGGGCCACGGAGTGTTTTATGGCTCTGCTACAACCTTCATCTCGTAGACATGGCCTTTTACCTCGGGCTGTGGCAGCTCTTGGATTTAGACTGAGAGGTCTGCGAGTTCAGTCCCCAGCGCTGGTGACTCACACAGCGCCGGCACGTTATAAATCCTGCTGAACTTTGGGATGCAGAGCTGTTTGTAAACTGCAAAGCAGCACAGCCAGCCTGGGGCTCTCACCAGCAGACTCAGGCAGCTCACCCAGGCGCAGGGCAGCACTGGACAAGGACTGGAGAAATCCTCAGAACTGGGGATGCACTGCCAGTAAATCTCTCTCCCATATTTCTGCTACAGCAACACCAACTGATGCTTTCTCTGCACTCTCTCATCACGAAAGTCTTTTTATTGCTTACTCCTACCTGCACCATTTCCTTTGCTTCCAAGTTGGCTTCCAGAGCCCATTCCTTTGCTTTCTCCTACCTGCACCACTGCCCCAGAGATTCTGCCTACAACAAACACACAGCAAATAGAAGTGTTACACGTGAGCAAGGACAGCCAAGGCACCATGGAAGAGTGTCTCATATCAAACAGTGAGGCAGAGGAGTGAAAAAAAGGAGAGAAGGAGAGAAGACTGGAAATGAATGCTTGTCTTGTCTCAGTGTCCCCATGGTGATGTGAAAAGTCATTAAACACCTCAACAGACTTGCACAGTGGAGAAAACAGGACCAGCTAATAGGACAAAGGCACTGGCACTTTATCTCTTGCTTCTCTTTGGGTTCAGAGCAATGAAGGTTACACATTCTTGTGGCATCCTCCTGTGTTTTTAATATTCTCCTATCAGCAAGATAAAATGCTCCTCACTCCTTTCCCTGAAAATTTCTTACTGGAAGAAAACTACAAAAAAAAAAAAAAAAAAAAAAAAAGGCTTGCTCTTGCTGCATGGGGGATTTCAAAGCCAGAGTTGTTTATTTTTTCCCTGTCCCCCCACTTGAGAAGTCTGGTTGCAAAACAAACTGTTTCACTACATGTCCTTGGCCTGGATTCCCTGCAAACACCGACAGAAGGGGAGCAACACTCAACAGGAGTAAAGCATCTTTACAAAGTGATTCCCTCTGGGGCCTCTGTGAGCAGCAATGGGGGACAGGACCTGAGGAGCTGGGAGTGGGATTAGACAGAAGAAGGTTTCATCATAGAATGTTATTGCTATAAATAATGACAATAATTATATTTTCCTTATTAGAAGTCAGTAAGAGCAATTTCACGTGAACCTCCACTGTGCTACATCCTGTGCAGAGCTCACTCGGCATCTGAGCAGAATAAAAACCCACTTAGCAAAATAAACCCACTGAGAGGGAAGAGCCTCCCCTTGGGAAGCTGACAGAAAGGAATGGAGGACCTGACTCCACCAGCACAAACCTCGAACATCAGGATATACACACTCCTTCTGTGACACAAAATGGATACAGACCTTCCCCCCAAACCTTCAGTAAGAGATTATAATGTCATTTCCTCTGCAGTACCCCACAGAAGACATACACTCAGGCAACCCCCAGTCCACCACTTCCTTACTTTTTGCTTACAGATCTCCTCCTTAAGCTACTATTTTTTCTTAATGGAGATTTTTAGGCAGATCCTTCTTATATTGTCCCTTTGTGCCAACAGAAAACCAGCTCTAACAGCCTTCCTGCTGCGTGGACCCCTGAATTACAGGGAATACCTTTTCTTTGCTATACTTACAGCAACTTGCTAAAGGCTTGAATTCAGACGATTTAGAAATCTGGCATCACTTCTACGACTCCTTTTTGCCTCAAAAGGAGGGTTCATCCGCAATTTAAAACCAGGAACGTTTTACCCCAAGGTGCAGGTGCTGCTGGAAGCACTTCTGCACACATTTCCCTCCCTGTCCCTGAGTATGGCAGTGTCCAGCTGGGATGTGTGGCCAGGGAGCAAGGTCTGAGGTCAACCCTGCTCGCGTGCCCTCCCTGCAACACCCCAGCCCTGCTGCCTCCAGGGGAGAGCAGAGACCCACGGAGCGGGTATTCCAAAGCTCACCCTTCCTCGCTGCTTGTTTTAATGCTGCTTTTAGAGCCATTTTCTTCAGCAGGGAAATAATTTTGCCTCCAAGGGCGTATATCAGCTGTGCCTTCAGCTGTCCCTCAGCTGCCCGGCGAGCTGACTCCGAGCGAGTTCTGCTTCCATTCCCTGCCAAGGACAACTGAGGTTTAGGGAGACGCTGATGGTCCTTGACCAGCAGTATTAAGACACTAAATTACGCTGACATGGCCCATAAATTGCTAAATGAGGGACTCCCAGACAGTGATGTGGCGTGAGCCGAATGACTACAAGGGCTGCCCGTTTGCCGGAAAACTCGGCGCACAGTGGATGCTCCAAGTGCTGAGCCAGCCTGCCAGGAGGAGAGAACACTCTCTACCACAGGGCTTGGTCACTGCTCTGGAATGGTCCCAGCTGTGCAAGGACTTGAGAGGTTTGGTTCTGTTTTCACGTTAATACTGGCTGTTATTTACGTACGTTGGGTAAAGGACAACTCTCTGGGTAGAGACGGACTGAGACGGCCTCCACCTCTAAAAATAGAGTGAGTTTACTATTTCTAAAGAGGAGTAAAAAGCCTTTAATCTCCTTAAGATTGCGCCACCTGCCCACCAGCAGGCAGGAAAATATTATTTGGATTTATACATAAGTTGATAAAAGACCCGAGGCAGCATAGGGAGCTTTTCCCAGTGGGAAAGGGAATGGGAACGTGGTCTCACTTCCAAGAGGATGTCATGTAGTTCCGGCACATGAAGATGAGACAGAACCCACCCTTGGCTAAAATCCTTGGGATGGAACTAAAAGCACTAAAGTCCAAAAGCCCAAACAGCTACAGTGAGATAAGAAATGAGCTGTTCTGGCTGGGAGTTATCCTTGATTTCATAACTTTTGGGGATTTGTGAGTAACAGGCCACTAAATGGCCTATTGGTCAGGGTTTGGAACAACCCGGTCTGGTGGAAGGTGTCCCTGCCCGTGGCAGGCAGTTGGAACAAGATCATCTTTGAGATCCCTTCCAATCCAAAGCAGTCTGTGATTCTGTGAACTGACCTTTATGAATTTCTTCCCTCATTGCTATCAGCCAAGTAACAGCTAAATGTAAAGGTGACACAGACAAACAGGCCACGAAGGCACACTGTGCTCTGACAACGACACACTGAAGAACATTCTCATCAAAACGAGCAACTTTTTAAAAGTTACTTTCAAATAAAGGAAAGCACTGCCTCTGTTTTCCTTTCAGTAAAATATTCAGGGTCTTACATTTTGGTGCTAGAAGGAGACAACACAGTGGGTTCCTGCCATCCCAGGGGTTCAAGGATCCATGGCTGATCAAGTTTAGGAGTTTCAGTGGCAGCGTGGTACTAAGTGAACATAAATCATTATTTATTCTGCACACGGTGCACAGCATTTCACCTTCTACTTCTCTCTGCAGAGAAAACAAGCTAAACTTTATTTTTGAGGATCTCTTATTTGCTCTCTGTCAGTGCTAGAGAACATTTGTCTGGAGAAGTGTCTATGACCTGTCCAATTGGTGCCTCGTTACAGCTTATAACAGTCCCAACTCCCAGGCCCTGCTCAGGATTGAGCTGAGACTTTAAATAATAAGATAGTCACTATAAACAGCCCCATTGTCAGGATCTCACAGTCAAAGCAAGTATATAAGGAAGGGGGATGGGGAAGACACCAAGAATAAGCAGCGATATTTGCTTCCTCCCTGCCAGGCTTTCAGATGAAGTTTCTGTGCTTTACCTGCATTTTAGGCTGGTAAAAGATCCTTTGACAACAAACATAAGTGTGAAGGGAGAATAAGCAATCTCAATGACAGTGAAGTTATTCTTGCTCCATCCAAGGTGCGTAAATTCAGATGATCTCTGCTGCTTTCTTGTAGAGGATTGTTTTGTTTCATAGTGTTTAAACTGAAGCAGATAACTCGTCCTTCCTCCCCCCCCCCCAACCAGCCAAGATTGAAAATAATATGGGAAAGATGTCCAGAGAGCTGATAGAGTCTGGCATCATTTACTCTGGATACGGAGTGTGAGGAGGAATAAAAATGCAGACTCAACAGTTTGAGAAAAGTACCAGCACAGCAAGAAAGGCAGGAGGACAGATTGCTGGGATAGACTCCTTCTTAGCAACAAGATCTATGGCAGCACAGGTTTTCTGTTTGTTGTATGGGTTTAAGAAGGATGTATTTTTGCTGGGATTAAATAAAAAGGAATATTTCGCTTTCCCTAATTCTCCATTCCCCTCTATCCTCAGAGGCTTGTGTCTAGCTTGAGTAGAAGGAGAAAGATTATTTTTATGCTCCAATTTCAGAAAGCTGCTTTCAGTGTGGAAACAGCTGCTAATAACTTCGAGACTGGTGTGGGAAGAAGATTTTTGCTGTGGGAGGAGGGAGCCGATTCAGGTCTCAGAAACCGCTCTCTCCATTCCACCCTGCCATGCCCTCACTATGCAACCTTGAACCAGTCTTAATTTGAGCACTCAGGTTCCTTAATTTGAGCGCTCAGGTCTCACCACCTGTGAAAGCCAGACCGTGATCAGATTAGCTGCTGTCACTGCTGTTTGCCCATAAGGACACAAACTGTCACTCTGGACCACAGACTCTCCGGCCAGGCTTCACTCTTTCTGGCAGCAATAACCCCAAACTTCTGAAACGCCAAGAATCTCATCCACAGCAAATGTCAAAAAGTCCTGTTGAAGGTGGAAGTGTCCTGCTGGGTCCCAGGTCAGACTGTGCCACCTACAGAAATCTTACACCTAATTTTTCAGTCTGTGAAATGCACTGCTGAACCTTTCATTTATTCAGAGGAATATCCACCCTGGCTAGAAGTCCAAATACCTGGTAGCTTGACCCAGACAGCGTGTTGTTCTTCCTTTGCTGTTTGTATGCCAGGGTTTCACACGGAAACACAGAGGCTGCGACCATCTCCTAAATCGTCAGCTCTAAAGACCCTCTGACACAGCAGTTCCCAGCTCCACCCCACTATGAAACCCACAAAACTCTTCTTTGTTCTCCCATTTCAGCAGAACCCCACAATGTGGCACGGAGAGCAATTTGGCATTGCTTGTTGATGGGGTAGAAGGAAGAGAATGGAATGGAAAAGGCGAGAGCATAATCAGTTCTATGCTGTGTGTGACTGGGTGCGAAGTGGATAGAAAGTCGTTTTCCTGAGTTGCAGTCACTGCATTCAGCTGCCCTTCAGCAGAGCAGAATATTTCATCTTTCAATACCATGGACAACATGCCTGATCTCAAATAGAAACTGTCCTTCCTTTTACACATCCCTCATAATAGTCTGATTTATCCCAGACAGCTTTTTCCATAGGATGTATCTCATGCTGACTCTCACATTCTCTTTTGAAGGCAAAAAAAATCATATTGCACCTGTTATGAAATATTCCTTTGATCTAAGGGAAATCATGAGCAATTTGTGTGTGACATTTACTAACTAATGTGCTGAGGGAATATTACTCCTAGAAAAACACTATTTTCTGGTAGTTTCAATATACTGAATAATGCTATGCCAGTGATGATTCATCTGGAAAAGGTAACTATTTCAGCATGATGAGCAATATTAATAACAACACACTATACACAGTGCTTCTCAAGCAGACAGATCCTAAAACCTCCTGCAAACCTTTTATATAAGAACCATTCAGTCACTCAGTGAATTGCAGGCACCTGTGAGCAAAGCAGGAACCCTATTTCTGTACATACCATAGTGCAAGAGGGAAAAGGAAAGTGGGATTCGAGTTGAAGTACTGGGAAAAGTGGGAGTAATGAATAAAACAACCTGAAAGCTGACGCTGAGTATGATGACCCCACAGGCTCAAAAAAATGTATTGGGTTAAAGTGGTCAGTGTAGGGTCTGTCAAGGCACAGAAGAATCAGGGCTGAGCATGAATAACACAAAGGGAATTTTCTATGGAAGTTCCTGGGCACAGCCAGCCCTTGCTCTCCTGGCTCCCAAGATGGTGCTCAGAGCCTGCTGTGCCTGAGGCACCAGAGCTCCCCAAGACCTGGCTTGGATCCATCAGCCACAGAACAGACCCAAAACCACCTTTCACCAGTGAACATCCCACCTGCAAGGGTTTATAAACCCCCATACAGTCAGTCAGCACTACAGCAGGTTGGGAAAAGCCCAGAGCCTCTATTTCTCCCTCCCCTGCCCACAGTGCCCTGTTATATACTCTCTCCTAAATACTGACCTGGCTCAACCTTGCTGTGAGAGCTGACAACAGGACAGTCTGTGGGGGCTGCAGGAAACGTAAATGTGGTGGGAATTTTAATGATCACATGCTTACATTAAAGTTGTATCTATCCCACAGTGACATTGTTACTGGCATACAGGACATTTCAGGAGCCTTAGCAACTGTAATACCAAAACACCCAACCAATATCTGCTGAAATTTGAGAAACACGTGGGTGTATTAATGTATTGTGTGGAGACAAAATGCAGGCACAGTCGTTGCCTACAGTAATGATCCAAGCTTTGATTCAGCAGAGTGCTTAATCAAGCACTTAACATTCAGACAAGCACCAATGCACTTCCTTTGGGGCTTGGCTACACATTGGAGAAATCCCTCTCCCCTTACCTTTCCCCCTCCAGACAATGCAAACCCAACCATGCCGTGCTCCCACGCTTGTAATCCTCCTGAACGCAGCACTGGATTTCTGACTAATTGGATGATCCACCCCAGAGGTGGATTCAGTTCATTTTGGAACCAGGTGGAGCAGACAGCTGAATTCACACCAAGATGACAACATTTCCATGGGCATCCCACATTCAGAATCATCCAGAGCCCTCCCTCCTTTCCACAGGACTCTCTGTAGCCCTGGGGCTTCTTTGAGTAGGTGTCAGCTCTGTGCTTTACAGAGATAGTTGTGGCCAACAGCACCATATCACCAGGTTTTCTGAGGGAATGCACCCCAAATGGGAGATTTCCTGCTTTTATAGGGTTGCAGAAGAACACAACATCCCTGCTTTGTGCATCATGGTAAGACACAGGTTTGGATTTGTGACAGCTGCTAATTCAGGACTCAGAGGATCTGGGCCTGTTTAGAGACAGAGAGGTGACCTCATCCATGTCCATCAGTGTCTGCAGGGAACAGGCAGAGGATGGACCTGGCTCTGCTCAGGGGTGCCCAGAAATGGGACAAGAGGCAAAGGGCAGAAAATGATGCCCAGGAAGTTCCACCCGAACGTGAAGAAGAACTTTCCTGTGCAGTGACCGAGCACTGGTTGCCCAGAGAGGGTGTGGAGTCTCCCTCACTGGAGATATTCCAGACCCATCTGGACACAATCCTGTACCATGTACTCAGGGATGGCCCTGCTTGAGCAGGGAGGTTGGACCAGGTGACCCACTGTGGTCCCTTCTAACCTGACACATTTTGTGATTCCGAAGTGAAGTCTGTGCTCTGGGCAAGTCACCTCATTTGTTTACCTGTGCAGTGGGGCAATAGTAACATCTATCTCACACTGGCTTTTAGAAAATACGTAAAAATTCAAGTCCATGAGTTTCCCAGAGCCTTTGAAGCTGTCCAACACCAGCACAAAGGGATCTACGCTCAGCTGTGATTTCAGCTGCCAACAGGACGCTGATCCTTAGTAACAACCTCAGACATCCCCTATGACATTCTGTCCATCCAACCTAAGGCCAAGCTCTTTTTATGGGCACAGCATAATTTCAGGACTATTAGGCTGGGTTTGTCCCTCACCTACGAAGTTCAGTCTAAAATCCTGTTTGGTTTTGGCTCTCTAATAGGAACCCTGGGTTTATTTTCCCATTCCTTGCCCCCCATGGAGCTGTTCACTTTGCATGCTCAGTTGTTTCCCTTCCGTGGGCTGCTGTACCCTCCGAGGAGTTGTTCAGCTGAACGTGCTGTGGTTCTACTTTTGTATGTTAATTGATACACTTTTTAATTTTATTTTTGCATATTATTTGTTTCATTGTAAATTGGATTCTGAAGAGCCCCTCTAAACAATTGCTGCTTGCCAGCAGATCTCAGACAAAGCACAGCCTCCTTCAGAGGAAGTGCTGATGAAATTCAGTCTTGTTTCTGAATCACTGATGCAAAAATCCCACCTTTAAGAACAGAGAAGGGAGGGGGGGAGCCTCCATTAATATAAATACCTAATTTCCAATGACATTTACAGGGGCTATGATAGCTTCATGGAAACAAAATACAACCCAAAGGATTATACTTAAAATATCTCTACAAACCCACCTGATGTTTTCTAGTGCTCAAACATTTATAAAAGGCAGTTTTCTTAATACTAAAAATGAACTCGGGGGAAATAGGGAAATGATTCAAAAAAGATTTGTTTTCCAAGTTATTTCTTCAGACTTGGGCTATAAAAGAAAGGCTAAAATCCAGAGAATTAATTGTCCTATTCGCACTAGTATCTAACATTATCCCTGCCAGCATTCATTTCTCTAAATATACGTGGAAGGAATTCTTCCCTGGGAGGCTGGTGAGGCCCTGGCACAGGTTGGTGTCCAAGGCCAGCTTGGACAGGGTTTGGAGTGGTCTAGTGGAAGACGTCCCTTACCTTTCAGGTCCCTTCCACCCCAAACCATTCATTAATTCTATGAATCTAAATATTTTAAGCAAGCCTGGAAATTGTGAAAACTAAATACAGAGTTGGCTGAAATGAAAAGAAAGAGGTAAAATTAACTGTTTCATCGTTCCTATGAAACACTCTTGGACCAAAGCACATATTTCCAGGTCTGTGGCACAGAGTAGGCTGGAATACAAAGCCAGTCTTGCAAGGTAGACTAAAGCTGGTGCCTTGACACAATTCACCTCTGCTAAACTCCTCAAAAACCTAATGCATACACCCCTGAAATGTGATGAATTCCCTGCTGGCAGTGGGCCACGTTCTGGATGACAGATTAATTTAATCTAAATAAGGGAATAAGGGAGAAAATTGCTCCAAAAGCAACACATAGCAGCCAGATTCCCAACTCAGCTCTCCTGTAAGACTCAAAACAGTATCAAACATGTTAAAGGATGAAGCTTCAGTTCCTTAATGGATCCTGTGCATTCTGCAGGGAGCAGCAGCAGGCTCCAGCCAACAGGCCTGCCTTCCAGCAGACCTAGCAAAGGCACTGATTTACTCTGACAACCACTAAGAAAAACAGGGAAAGAACAAACTTTGCGATTAACAGTTATTCCCTTCCCCTCTCTACTGCACCTTCCTCTTGCCTGGCTGTATTTAAGCTCTCAGACAATGGGGACAGGAAAATTCTCAGTGCTAGTCCTTTCGCTTTAATTTTATTTTAAAGCTCAGTAGAAATCAAAGTCAGTGGAGCTTGAAGGAGATGAGATTAAACCAGAAAATATTTTGAAATCTAAGAAGCAAGAGCTTGCCTGGGTACCAAAATGTTTTATCTGCTTCCCATGCCACGTTCTCCATGAAACCAGCTGAACTGTGTCACCTGCTTCCTTCTGGCTTCAGATCACCACACAGCCCAGTGCTTTGGCTCTCAATAAAACAGATGTTTAGAGAAAAACCTCTTAAAATACTCTTAATATATACTGTGTGCAGTAAATTAAGGAAGAGAACAATTGGTTGAGTAATTATTGAACTCCATTGGTGTCTGAAAGCTGTTTTTTCCAATAAGCCGGAGGGCTTGGCTCGGCTCTCTGCAGTGATCCACAGTAAATCTGAGCCTGGGAGCAGCTCTGTGGTGGCAGGTCAGGCTGGGCTTCAGTGTGAGAGTGAAGAACCCAGTCCTCTTGATTCTCAGTGTTGGGCTACCCTGTTTGCCAGAGCAATTAGGTTTTGCTCCGTGACAGTCTCTTGGCAGCCCCATAAATCTGACTCAAGTCTTTAGCTTCGTGTACAATTTTCAGGTCTCATTCTCCTTCTCAGATGGAAGAGAAACTTGAATGATATCCAGCACCTCTATCATTAAGAGATAACTGGCTTTTCCTCGGCCATTTTTTTCCTTGATCTCCTTTTTTTCCTTTACTCTGCTTGTAAAACCATTACGGTTGGGCAGATTTGGGTTTGCAACATCTCAAAACCAGCTGCAAAGGACAAAATAGTGAGTGAAGATCTTATATACTGCAGGACCGTGTTTTCCCTGTATAAATATTGGATTATCAGAATAAAAAGACTCCCCTGGATTTAGCATCACACTGACTCAAGCTGAGGACAGAAAAAGGGATGACAAAGCAAACAAGAGTGGAAACTCTTCCAGAGCTGTACTTACTAACCAAATTTCTTTCCCCTCGGAGGCAGCAGATCCAATAGATGATTTTCCTTGCTTTCCACCTCCAAGATCAATAGGCAAGCTTTAACTAGGTCACAGATGAGATACCCAAAAAAAAGAAAACTGCTTTCTAAGGAATAGTTTCTCCTCAGCAAATAATTGGCAATTTCTTCACCAAAGAACCTAAGAGAGACACGGAGCAGTGTTTCAGGTTGATCAGTCGTTCTGACTGTGCAAGAAACAGAAGACTGGCTCAGATTCTCTACCTTTTAATTACACTTTTCCCCCAAATCCATTGGAGGCAAACCCCAATTCATTCTTTTCATACAGGTGAACTTCAAATTAGACGTAATTCTTCTTCTAGAGTCTTAGGTGGCAGCAACGCAAGTGTTGCTCTGAGGTCCCCAAGCAGGGCTTTCTACCAGAATCATTGGGTCATTTAGAGCACATGATCATTTCCACACTCCTTTTCTGCTTTTCTTATTATCAACAGAGGAAGACAGACTACTGACTTTCTCCAGGTGTTCACACATAAATAGAATAAGAACCTTCTATCAGGCAGAGAAGAAGCTGCAAATGTGAGGAGATGAAGGATTTTCTCTTTCCCTCGGTAGTATTTTCAGTGCTGGCTTTCCTTCCACTTATTCATGTAAAAACCTGCTATTTGCTAAACACTTCCTCTAATAGCATGTTCCACATCCATGGGGGGGTTTGTGTGTTCAATACATCATGAGTCAATTTTTCCCCATGGATGCCACAAACACCTTAATTAAGCCATTATTGCCCTGCCCTGTGTTAATTCTCCAGCGTCTCCACACCAAAACTGCAGACGCAAGTCCCTCTGCAAACTTCTTGGTAACCTGAAGTCATGAAGTGACCTAAAAAAAGCCCCCAAAAACACTACACCAAACCCTTTTTGCTTGTTCTCTGTCACGTATGATACAACCCAACCTGGTGACACAAGTTCCAAACAGCAGAGGTTAACCCTGACTCCCACTGGTCTCGTGACGGATCTGAATGTGGTGCTGCTGCTTGTTTGAACCCCACCTCCGTCCTCCAGCCCATGCTGGGTTTGCAGATACTTCCACGTGGATGGGGCAGCAAGTAGAAGCCCTTCCATTAATTTTGAATGATGCATTTCTATCTCCAGCTATGAATAAACCAGATCAATGACACCAGCGTGTTTTATTGGGCCTCCTGTGCAATGAATTGGTGGTGAGACAGGCGGGGAGATGGAGTCGACATGCAGATGAGATTTGTAAGTGAGGACATATTGATTATTTCCATCTCAGTTCAGGCAGTAATTCCACACAACGCCTCTTCCCCTGTTTCAGCTCATTATTTATGCCATAAAAACACTATCTCAATGATAATAACAGGCTTCATTTACAAGCCAGAGCATAAAGCATCGATGCTTAAGATTTCAGGAAGTGAGTTAAAGGAAGTGAGAG
Source organism: Oxyruncus cristatus (assembly GCA_013399855.1). NCBI lineage: Eukaryota > Metazoa > Chordata > Aves > Passeriformes > Cotingidae > Oxyruncus > Oxyruncus cristatus. The sequence goes on along the minus strand of VXAY01004361.1, from coordinate 626,225 downwards.
AGATTTAACAAGTCCAGGAGATGCACAAAACTGCTGAGGCTCATCTTGTGGCTTTTTATGCCCTCCAAAAGGAAGATTGAGAGCAGGTGTTAGATTACCAGGCTTTTTATTAATAACTCAAGACTTATATGAGGATTGATTGATAGCCCAGTCAGCACTTTCCCAGTGAATAAAGCTCTCCACACTTTGTGCCATCAGTAGATTGTCTCTTCTCCAAGGGAAAGCAACAGGCCTACTCCTAGTCTCCCAAAGGTGATTCCCCAGGAGAAGATCCCATGTGTGCAACACAGATAAGTTTTATAGTTGTGATTTAATTCCAGAGGTTTTTCCAGTCTTCAGAGCCATCATCATAACCAGAATGACTTATCCAGCAACAGCATCACCCTTCAAACCACCTGAGGAAATTCCTCCACCAGAACGGGTCCCTGATAACACCTGGGCTTCAACCTACATAAGGGAACATCACTCCAGACGTCCACAAATGGAGCAGTAAAAACTTTCTAGGAGATACAACTATTTCTTCTAATTATTTTTGCCACATCTGTCCTTCGCAGCTGTGTTCAAATAATGACATCAACCTCAGCCTGCTTCCCAAATAGCCAAAGGGCAGCTGTGGTTAACAGCCTGTAGGAAGAGCCTCGTGTCTTCAGTTCTCTCCCTTAATTGCTGGGAAATGGTCCTGGAGCATTAAAACATGGCTGATACTTCAGTGTTGAAATCTCCATAGAGCCATCAAGTGCAGAAATAGAGCCGGGCTGGGGACCCAGCCAGCCCAAAAGCCTCGGTTAAGCTGTAGTTAAGGCTGTGCATATGTCAGATAAGTCAAGAGAAAAGGAACAGCAGAAAAATCCTCTTAAGGCAGCAAGAAACTGTTCACTAAAGCAAGATCTATTAAAACACAGAAGTGGAGTTAAGATATTCTGAACACTCCTCCGCCACCGCCATCTCCACAGCCAGGCAGAGCGTTTGATGAAGGCTGTGGTGCAGCACAGAAGTTGTGGTGCTGTGCAGAGCACAGGGGCCTGCTTCCCTCACTGCTACTTCAGTCATGAGCCTTTAAGTGCTTAATGAACCCAGGTAGAAGGAACAGGGCTAAAATATTTATAGATACAGGACTAAGCTGAATGCACACAAGCGATTAGAAGAACACCAGACGACATTATTTGCACAAAGTTACAGCCCAAGTTCTCCCGTATTCAAAGGCAAAGCAACATCAGCACATCACTGGAAAGTTTGCGTATGGATTCAAATTCTTAATGGATTTATGGTCCTGAGAGGGCTTTACGAAGTCTTCTTCCAAGGGATGCCCTTTTAACCGGGCTGTTCCTAACTGGAAGAGCCAACAGAGTCCCTGGATGCTCCAGGAGCTCCAAGTTATCCTTGTACCCGGCTTCAGGACTAAGATTCTGTTCAGATGTTCTTGAAACTTTACTAAGCCCAGTAGTCTCATCACATCCAGGAAACTGCAGAAGGGGAAGGAAGAACTTCCTTAAAAATATTTAGAGTCACTTGAGCGAAAAGCATCCCCTAACATAAGCTGCTGGTTTGCTCAGGGCAAACTCTGACAGCAGAGGCCATCGCCGGCTAAAGTGAAAGGGATGGCTTTGTCACTTCTCAGGCGTGAGTGACAGCCCTTCTAACAAAGTAAAGATAAAAGCTGTCCCAGAACTTGTCCAGGAACCCAAGATGAGTCCAATCTCAAGTATTCAAGAGGCAAATCGCACATTTCCCCAAAGTCAGGAAAACAGGTGGAAATACATTATTGATGAAGCCGGGAAGGAACCTCAGCAGGTTATAAATGCAGGTGGGTCTTACTTAAAAACCTTCGTGGAGATAAGGGATGTGGGAAGAAAACCGAGAAACACTAGATTTTATTGTGCCCTGCTACTCACCAGAGGGCACAACCTTGCCTCTCCTGAGTCCACAAGCTTAATAGGAAACAAAAGCTCACAGCATCTTTGCCCTTCCCTGGCCTCTAAAACATCTCAGGTCAGCGAGGCTCTTCAAGACATGTCACCAACCATACTGCTGGGCAGGACACTGTAATTATTCAGCTTCTGGGAGTTTTTAAATATGAAACCTGTGTGCATGTTATTACAGCACATCAGCTGGAAATCTGCCATCCCCAAAGGCCAAGCACAGCTATGAGCTGAATTACGAGAGTAAGAGCAACAGAAAGGAACACCTCCCTGCCAACTCCTTCCCTTCCCTTACTGCAGACTTATGCAAATGGACCAAACAGCCACCAGAACTGGCCCCAGTCGCAGAATAAATCTGTCTAATAATAACAAGGAAGGAGGGGGAGGCAGGGAAAGGATCTGTACTAGGGAAGTGTGCAGTTAGAGAAGCTCATATAGTACAGCTTGCCCTAAGAATCCTTCCTCTGACCACACCAAGCTTTTCTGAGTCATTAAACCTCCTCGTCGGCATCGTGTCCAACTTTTGTGAACTTCAGTGCATCCAGCGGTGAGAGGGAAAACACCTCTGGGGAAGGGCAGAGACAGCAAAAAGGATAAAGCTTTTACAGCTCTACCAACTGATATTCTGTTCTCCAGGGGAGATGATGAGACTCTCAAAAAGGAAATGAGAGGAAAGGAGGGGAAATGGAGCCATAACAAAATGAGCCTTCACCCTCCTGAGCCGTCACTATCCCCTAGACCAGACTTCTGCCACGCTGCCCCAGCCCCCCTGCTTGTCCACAAATGCAGGAGCACAACCTCCTTTGAGATCTTCCCTCCCTCCTGCCTGTGCCTGGACTTGGGGAGTAAAAGAGGATGTTCAAAAAGGCTCCAGGGGAGAAAAGTGGCCCTCGTGCTTTTGATGTGGTTTGTGACACCTTTGCTACCTTTCAGCAGCTGCCAAGGTGCAGCTTGTCCAGTGATTACCAGAGCCTGTCTTTTTGATTAGGCTATATTTAACAGCTTGTCAAGGACACCCAGGATGGGTGGGTTTGTGTGCTGCAGAATGGAGTTATGATTAACACACATTTACTAAATTCATGAGTAATACAAGGACAAGCAAGGGGTCTTCTTTGGCTCCCTCTGTTCCATACCACAAGAGTTGCCTCCTGCCTTAACAAAGTTGTATTGTTCTTTTTACCTTTTTAAACACTTGTGTAGCAGTTCCTTCTCCTTCCTCTTACCTCTCTCTCCCCTTTTGAAAATAAAACTGTGAGCCATTCTTTTACAAGAGCTACAAAAATGAAATTATTGGGTTCTCCTCTGCCCCTTAATCTCAGGCAGATCATTGAATTAAAGCTAAATACCCAGTTTACAAAGCAGGAAGCCAAGACACAGTGCTCCTCAATTCTTGCAGGGATTCCATGGAGTGACAACTAGCACAGTATTTGTCATCTGCTTTGTTGTTACCCACTGGCACATCCAGCCTTAATTAGACAAGTACAAGTCAGCACATTAGCTGCAACACTGCTTCTTTTATTTTGGTTCTTTCCTGTCTGCAATCGCATCCCAACGCTGCAAACTCCTGAGTGCACATTCATCCCACTGGAGCAGTTTGGGTCTGCCTTTAATTAACCTGTGTGCAATCACTGCCATCTCCACACCACCCAGAGCAGGAGACAGAGGTCACTCAGCACTCAGTGGGCTTTGGTTTTAAGCAACAGATGAACTTTTTCATTGCTGCATAACATTTGCTTTGTATGATGCTTTAGAAGTGCATCAGGAATGCTTCTGCCAGCAGTCACCCTCACACAACCCAGGGAATGGACACAACACTTTAAATTCTTGTGCAAGCTGCCTCTCCACAGAAAAATATGTATTTTTTTGTTCTTTTTTTTTTTTTTTTAAGAACTAAACAGTCACAGTTCACATCCTACTTTGCACACAAGTCAGCAAGGTGTCTCTGGGGTTAAACAACCCTCCAAGAGGTTTGGGCTCATATGCAACAACTCTGAATATTTTGGTAGATGCCGGTAAATTTTTCGTCCTTAGTCATCACAGGCTCCCTCGACTTGCCAATTTCTCATTTTTGCGTTAAATACTCATATCTGTGAACTGCTCAGCCTGGCCCTTATCACCAGAGGAAAGAAAGCCTCATATCTGCTGCCTGCTGGGCTCTGCACACCTCTGCTCTGAAAGCCCAGCAAACTTCTCTTCACCTCATTTCTATGCAGCGGTGTCAGAGGGGTCTCTGCTCAGAATGACAAACCAGTCCACAAATCACTTGGGAATCTTCTGCACTCAATTTGCTCCAGCTCTGCCTGGCAAACAAGAGACAGGAGGCACATATACATTACTACTGATTAGTCCATGTCACCAGTATCAGCAGCCAGGCACCCGGGCTGACCGTAACTTTAAATATTGATAACCAAACTCATATATCATGGGCCTGGGAGAGTGACAGTTTCAGTGCAGAACAGCAAAGGCTTTCTACAATAATCAAATACTCAATAATTCATGAAAATATATCCCCCCCAAATCAAATTGGAAGCTATTTTGTGTAATATATTATTTAAAATTCAATATCATAATGCACACAACTTCTGCTCCTACCACAGAGGACCGTTTCAAAATGTGATTATGTGCGGACTCTATTTAAAAGTGACAATTTTGCTTTTCATTTGTTTAACAGCTTAAATGGAAGAGCTCAACTGGAACTAAGTCATCTGACAATGAAACCAAAGCCGACATAAGCAACTTTGCAAACTTCCTGACAACTAAAAAGGAGGATGAATCTTCCTCATTGGTAACACAGATGAGTTCCCCACTCTGATGCTCACTCTTACGATTTTTTCAGTGCTTAGGGAAAGGCAATACTCTGCAAAACTGTCTGACAAACATTTTCACAGTTCTGCTGGTCTGTCACTGGGCAAAAAAAGAGAGGGGGGGGGGAAATCTGCTTGCAATCCAGGGAATAGAAAACAGCTTTGGTTTTGCATCTGTTTATTCCTGTTGGAAAACCTATTTCTGTAAGGGAAGGTTGCCTGGTGTAAAAGCGCCAAGAGGAGAGGGTTTTGCCCTTGTAAACTGGAGTGCACTGGAGCATAAAATACAATCAAGATTTGTGACACAATGCATGGTGGGCAGACGTCACTCCCCAGTGGCAGTGGGCGAGGGGTGAAGTGGCACCGAGTGATTGAGGGGCCCAATCTTGCACAGGAATCACGGAGGGAGGGTTGGCAGAGAGGAGCCTGGGCAGCTGTGGTTGAAAGGAGCTACCTCCAAGCTCAGGGAAGAGTTTTGAAGGATAAAACTACTTTGTGAAGAGGGAAATCTCAGCCTGCTCGTGAAGTGCTCACAAGGACAGTCCGCGAGCGTCAGTTCAAATTCCAATCTTTTCTCGAGTGTCTGCTGCAGGTTAAATCTTTATCTTGTTCTCTCAAAGAGTGGGTTTTAATGAAAGCAAATTTGAGGGAACAAGCACTCAACTCTCTCATTTATCACCCTAAAGGCAAAAGATGCAGTCTTGAATGAATTTTCTCTTCCCATCTGTTGCTCTGCATTGACTGTTTCCCACTCCTTTAGACAACTGATATTTGATGTCCTTTTGCCTATTTCATTCCTTTAGCTCTGCAGTCCCAAATCAGAACAAAGTCAAGTCTCAGCCCAAATATTGCTCCTTTCCACAGCTTCAGTGGGGCAGTGTAGCAGGGCTGTGCCTCCCACAGGTGCCTGTTGGCAACGTGCTTTCACTGCTGCTTGGGAAAAGGGGTTCAAGCCCTGGGGCAAAGCTGGTGCCCATGAGGACATAACCTCTTGTTCCAGATCATATGTCATGGTTCAGGCTGTGCTCCCATCCCTCAGTTTTTCAAAAATGTCAGAGTTAATGTGTATTAATTTCTCAATTTAGAGCACTATTCACTAAGAGCAAAAACCAGGCTGCTGTCCTAGGACCTTCTCTGCCAGTTACTGAAGATATTTTAAGTGGGTTTTTTGGCACCAAGAATCCTTGCTTCTGCTTCCTTCTGGTTAGCAGTTTCTGCCATTCTCCACGAGAAAAACCAAGAATTTCAAGTACTTTGGCTTAGACTTTCATTTCTGTTCATCTGTGCCCTCACTGGAGGTTCTCAGTCTCACATTTTGTGTGCCTGATGCTTTGCCACTGACATTCTGGCACCACCTTAGTGCCCAGGAGCAAACGAAGAAGGCCCAGAGAAGTCATAGTACTCACTTAAACACCTATTTTCAGAGCAGCTAAAGACACTTAATATGTTAAACCAAAAGATTAAGAGGTGATGCCATGGCAGTGAATAAGAGGAAAACACCAGGTATGAAAGAACTCCTCTGGCAGAGAAAGACAAAACAGAAACAGTGACTTGGAGTTTTAAAGAAGATGTGAATCACCACCTGTTTCAGCAGAGATGAGCTATTCAGGACTCTGATCTCCCTGTGGATGCTTTGACAGCAGTAGTGACTTAATAGTGGGGAAAAGCAGAGAGGAAATAGCAAGAAAACACACTCCTGTGAAATATTACCAATTTGAGTCATATTTTGGAGGTTAGAGTGGTTCATAAAAAGTGCTACACCTTCTGAATGGTTATCAGTGACCCTCCAGTCTTCCCATGCTCTCACCAACAGCTGCCTCTGGGTTTCCCCTGAGAAATGTCCTGTATTCCCAACCGGAATTCCTTGCCACCACAGTTGATAAGTGAGTTGAAGTACAGCAGCAAACCCACACCTCCAATGCCATAACCACAAGCACGATGCATGCAAGTCCCCATTACCACAGGATTTCACACGGGGGTAGAAACGGGAGAAAAAAAACCATTCTGCAGAGCTCCTAAGACCTAGGAAATGATCCTAGGAAATGGCAATAAAGTAAAAAGAAATTCAGAATATTGGTCTTCCTAGCAAAGTCCACACACTGCAGGGCTGCAAGCTGAAACAACTGGGAAGAGATGGGTGATTTGGGTACTGAATCACCCTAGATGATTTAAGTCAGTGTGGGTGTCTGAAGAGCCTTGTCTCTAAAGGGCTGACCACAACTGAAACAGGCATCTTTTTTGGGGGCAGGGGGGGAAAAAATGGAATCTGCAGTAAAGTCAGCATGTGAGATGCTGGAATTCTGTATATGCAGGCATTCACACATGGCTGCATCTCACTTTGAAATGTCTCTCAAGACTTGTATATTAAACAGACGAAGGATTTCTTCCAGGAACTAACACAGTTGGCAGCCTTTTGTCTCTATTTTTTAAAGTAATTTATGAAAGCAGAAAAGTAGCAGAGTCAATTTAAAATAGGCTGCAGCCTGGACTTTGATAGATGAACAGATCTAGTAACAAAACCTCTCAGTTTTCACTGAGCACTCCATCTTCTTATCTGTTGATCCTGCTGAGGAGAGAATAAGGAAGGCAGGCAGCTGAACAGAGGAAAGATCTGGGTAATGTCTAAACCAGGGAATGATCAACTTGAGATCAACCTCCCTGCTTTTTTCCAGATCCAACCAGACAATCACTAAGCATCTCCTCTTGCCTTTTGCTCCCCTTCTGGGAGGGGTCGAGTAAGATGACAGTGATTCACACTGCAACCTGTTGAAAGAGTCCAATATATAATTCCTTGAAGAACAGCCTTAGAGCTCTGGGGGAGTGGTCCCTCTGACAATCTAGGACATTGTACTGGGGAGTAATAACAGTTCCAGCTGTAATATCAGGGAGGTGAGAGCAAATAACAGCACTTTTCCCAGCTGGTTGTGTAGACCTGCACTCAGGCAATGTGGAGGTTTGCTCCTAAAGGATGTTGCTTGAGCAGAGTTGCATCTTCGTTGATTCCTGATGAAACTGTCTCAGTCATCAGCACACTATAAACTGGCTTAAATTACCAGAATTAATTACGGAAAATGCCATTTTGTATTCAGAAACATACTGAGGACGGCTAGGCACTTCCACAGAAAGTCTTGTGGAGTATTTCAGGTACAAGCTGGGGTTTCTGGGATAGGTTGGCATCTACTGGGACATGTGGAAAAGAAGAGTCCTTTCAGTGCTATGTGTTTAACTGCCACACTGGAAATGGTGCCCACAGTCCCAGCTCCATCAGCAGTTCTTGTCTTTCTGCTGCCCACCACAGAACCAGATATCTTCACACGGATCTCTCATGTGATATTTTTAAACATCCTTCTCTTCTAAGTTTAAAAACCTAAATAACTTCCAAGCCTCAGCGTTTTTTGTTCAGTGAATGCCTTGATTTGTGACAAGTGCTATAGGAGGGAGCAACACACTTGTGCTTCAAAATCTGTTCCTGTCCCTCAAGCACAGCCTTTCTCCTAAATGGGAATTTGTAACCCATTAGTCTTTACTGCAGGAAAAAAAAAAAAAAACAACTGAAGAGACTTGAAATTAAACCAAAATCAAGAGAAAAAGAATAATCACATTATCATGACTTCAAGAAGGTTTACTGCAAGTTCTGCTGGAGTTCCTCACAAGCATGAACACCAACAGAACATGCAACAAGCAAAACAAATACTTATTTAATTGGAAAAGAACCTGCTTGATTAGGGCCTCCTGTATTTATTTCTGTAGCAAAACTGAACATTACTCTGTCCAGTAAATCCATTATATCACCACACTGAGATGGAAAAATCATATGCAAGACTGGGCGAAAGCACATTCAAGCAAAAAAGAGTTCCTTGAGCAAAACACACAATGCAAGTGAAAACTGAGATTAAAAGAAAGCTGCTCAAGTACCAAATGAGCCCAGTTCTGCTCCTGTTGTCACTGTGACTGCTTCCTAAGCTCAGATCTGCAGATCCCATCATCCATCTTTTTCCTAAAGCCCCAGCTCCTGGAATCTTATCATGACACAAGAGTCACATGTTAAATGAAATTTTACCCTCTCTGGGAAGAGGAAAAAAAACTTGGAAAACCCCAAGAAATTATTAAAAAAAAAATCAAAAATACAGACCAGTTTATAAAATAAATTACTTTTGAGCTTGCCCTGAATAACATCATCTCCCTCCTGCTCTGCCTGGTAGAGGCAAGTGAATGCCCAGAGCTGTTGTGCCACAGCATTACAGCATCGAGACAGCCCTGGCTCTTTCCCGAAATCCTACCTGAGCTCTGGGATCTGCAGCACAGCTTTCCCTCTTCCTTGCTCTGCACTGCATCATTACCCGAGGCTCCCTCCCCCGGCTCTGCTCAGCTCCTCTGCACTGCAGCACTGCCAGAAACCAGCACTCCCTGCTCTGTCCTACCCCGGAGTATTCCAGCCCGTGCTGTTCCACTGCCCAGCCCTGTGTTGTCCCCCATTTCCCACATCCCTGCTCCGTGGTCCAGCTCTCCCACTGCAGCCCTGCAAAAATCCTCTGGCTCTGCCACCTCCTCCCCGTGCTCTGGGGGCACAGCCCGGCCCTGGAGCATCAACCTTCCCGTTTTCCTCTCTGCTCTTCCCGTTCAATTCCAGCCTGCAATGCCACTGAGGCACCCCACAGCCTTTTTTTTTTGATCGTTTTTTATTCTCTTCACTCCACACCTGTGGTGCTACAAGGATTCCCCTCCTACCTCCCTATGCCCCTCATCCTCTGCCAGGTCCTGCCCTCCAGTCCCACAGTAAGGTTTACCCCTCCCTCCATTCCTTGAGCACAGCTTTAAAATTCCTATATTTGTACACAATTCACTGCTCAGGGACAACACCAGAGCACACTTGGCAAGCACAGATTGTTTAGAGAGTCATCCTGGATTTACTAAAGGGAGGCCATGCCTAACAAACTTGATTAATTTCCTTGAGGAGGTGACAATGACAAGGGACAGGGTGAGGAAGTAAAGCATAATTCAATCAGACTTGAAGAGCCTTTTGATACAGTACACATAAAAAGCTAATTTATAAGGTTAATACGTATGGTATTGGTAACAAAATACTTATCCATGTAAACAGCTTTTTTTTTTTAATTACTCCGCAAAGAAAGTAGGAGGCAAAGCAAGCAGTGGCTGATCACAGGAAAGGGAAAAGGAAATTATCACAGGAACTTGAGGTGTCTGTGCTCTCACACCCATGTCCTGCAGGCACTTTAATTTCAGCACCTTCTAAGATGACTCCCTGTAGAAGCTGCTCATTTTGGAGACCAAGCAGCCTACACATGGTGAAGGGTCAAAGTGACATCCTTACTGTCTGTGGGACACCTGCACAATTCCTAATAATGCTGCTCAATACACCAATACACAATCTCACAGGCACCACGTGAGAGGAACTGGTGGTGTCAAAAGCACACAAGGTTGTTGGGACCCACAGAGAACGCTGAACAGAATGTCAGGAAGGAAACAAGTGCAAGACCCAAAATTCGGGATACAGCCTTCGTTCTACCAAGGCAATCCTACCTTTCTGTTGCTCCACAGGAGGCAGGATGCTGCTGCCATCAGCTGTCTTGCTCCAAGGTTATCAGAGGTTGATGATGATAACCGCAGAGCAGTCTGCTTGCCTTCAACTGCAGCCCGTGTTCTTCTTGGCCACTAAGCAGAATAAAAATACCCTTCATTCTCAGTAACTGCCACAGAAGAAGGTTTCCCCTTTGGCCACGGAGGTGAAACAGCTACAAGACCTCTGGAAGGTGCCTCCACAGAGCCCTAAACTTCCATCCAGCTCCTTCCCAAACTGGAAGCTCCAGCAGGGCCCTGCTCCCCTCTGCCAGCACAGTCAGTGTTCCTCTCCTTTTCCCAGAAAAGGCACATCTGTTTTCACTAAATGCTGTAAATTAGTTAATGTTTGTAAAGTGCTCTGATCTTGTGAAGTGCTGTGTAATTACTACATATTATCAATATAATTTGGCGAGATTGTGCCACTGTTGCCTCCTCCCTTCAGCACAGTTCTGACACAGTTCTCTTTAGGCATCAGCTCTTTGGGGCAGGGACCCACCTCAGAACAATCTTGTCCCTTCTTGAAGAGCCCCAGAAAGTAAATAAACTACAGCCCTGAGGCACATCTTTGGGATGACTTCCCTACCCAAGTTTCTGGAAGCAGATTGACAGATGCCTCACAAGGAGGAGGAGGAGCTGCTCTTTGGGAAGTGCTGGCAGCCCACAACTTAATGACCCAAACAACATAGAAGAGATACTAAAAGTATCATAAATCTCAGGAAAACCAGAAACCTCTACTAGTGATGAGCTCAAAATACAGACTAGCAAAGTGCCTGGTCTAGCACTGCTTCAGTCACTAACAAACCTCTCTGCTCATCTTAATATATCCCCCAGATTCTGCTTCCAGAGTGAAACAAATAGGAGCAACCATGAACTGCTTTTCCCCACTGCCTGCTCACTAGAGCCCTCTTCCAGCAAATCCTGGATTTTTACAGCCCTTACAAACCACAGCCCATATAAAGCACTTCCTAGTTCCAGGCTAAAACCTGACAGAAAAATAAATTTTAATATAAGAGAAATAAACTTAATAACAGGCAGCCTAACTCTCCTTAAAAGATACAGGAAAAACTCCTAGAAGGTCCTAAAATTTACCACCCACAGAAAACAGAATCCTAAACAAAATAAAGCTAAAAACACTCAATAAAACACCCAGGCAAAGGACACAGCTACTCACTGTCCCTCCAAACTGCTTATAAGGCTGCTGCCCATCCCACCAGGATTTAAGAGGTTGATAAGCAGAAGTGCTGTCAGCTGGGAAAACAGTTTGGCAGAAAAAATTAACTACTTACAGGTGTTTTCCAGTTTTCTTTCTTACTCCTAGGACAAATAATCTAACTTGAAGGCAAAATTCCACAGCCCCCCTCCCCGATCTGTCAAATTATTAAAAAAGTAGAATGGAAAAAAATACTTGGCCTGTGACAAGATATATTTAAAATTGCTGAAGTGAGAAAAAAGAAAAAAAAATGTTACTAGAATATCAGTTCTTTTTAAAAGCGAAAACTGCCAGACTATGAAAAAGGTGTGATTGGAAAGCTGGAAGACTTCTGGTGTACATAAAATACTTCACAGAGCACCAAAAATGCTTGCTAACCCTTCCTTACACCAGTGCCTCTTGCAAGTGTTACCTGAGAAGGAATTTTTTCACAGGTTCTGTATTTGTATGTAGTAGAATTCTGTCCTACATGTGGAATCTCATGAAGAGAGAAGAGATGATGCTGTACAGCTAAGGATGCACACACTGATCTAATCTATCCAAGGTTGTTGGGGAAACCTGTGATCAGGAGGAAATGTCGAGCTAAGATGTTAAAAATCATGGAGAAGCTTATTCCTAATTGTTTGTTCGTGATGGATTTGTCTCTTAGCAGTTTTCTATTTCAGAGGGTTTTACCTCTGAACTTTTACTTTCTGGAGCCCCCCCTCTGTGTTCTGAAGGGATGGGATTCAGTCCTGATGTCAAAATGAAGCAAATCAGACTCATAGCTAATTCTTCTGGCTAAATCTGCAGCCAATAACACACCAACATTAGAAGGTCCAGCAAATAAATATAATGCTGAGACAATTCTCAAATAAATACGAGAATATACCAGTGTTTATGAAGCACATGCCACTCTGGGACCTGGGAGGTCTGTGCCTGTTTCTGGAATTACCAGATTCATCTGTGTACCCTGGATCTCCCCAGCTTCTGTCCCTGTTCTCAGGGTCACTTGTGTGTAATGGAGGGGCCTTGCTGCTCTCAAATCTTTCAGAGACAGACCAGGGGACCAAAATATTTTTGGCATGGCTGTGATTATAAACCAATAAAGGGGAAAACGGGTATAGAAAACAGTGGTGCAGATCACCTGCAAGTCCAGGTGGGTGTAGGTGTGCTGAAATCAAGAGACCCAATGCCAGTTAACAGATTCTGAGGCTCCTGCTTAGTCTGCACTCCAGGGCACAGGAGCTGGAACACCTGGCTTGCAAATCCTGAAGGAACAGGTTTCATAGGAAGCTCATGTTTGTTAGGGGGGAGACAGAAGGAAAGGTGTTTTCTTGACCAGGTTTTACATAGCTGAGGGGAGAAAGAGGATTATTAAGTTTCTATCTAAAAGCCAGGAGGGCTGGGCAGAGACAGACCTGTTGGAGGTGGTCTGCACCAAACCCCCTCTCCTGGTCCCTTGCATGTTGTCCAGAATTGTTGCAGCTCCTGGTTAAAGTTTTTCCTCCCTCAGATATGTTCATTGCTTCTCATCTTACCAAGTGAGAGGGATTGCTTTAAGAAAAAAAAAAATAAAATAAAAAAGAAAGAAAACTAGAAGTTTCAGATTATAAATCCATCCTATTAGGGTTTCTTTTTCTTTCCTTCCAGACAAAAGCATTTCTGCTTCCAAGCCTGATAGACCTCCTGACCCCGCTGATGTGGGTGGATGGCTCTGCATGTTCTGAATCATTTGCTTCCTTTTCAAGTGTTACTTTCTCCTTATTTCAATTACCCTTCCTTTATAATTACACGGGCTGCTCCAGTGAGCAGGAGTGCTTGGAGCTGACAGACCGTCTAACAGCAGGGCAGGCTGGATGTGGAATCTACATCCTTATCTATCTTGGGCAGTGGGGAAGGTGGATGCTTAATGGCACAGGAGAAATTGTTCGAGGATATTCAGACTCAAGCACTTTGTGGTGGGTTCACTGCCCAGGCTTTCACCAGGCTGAACTGTGTGTAATTGCTCTCCCCTGTATCTGGAAGAGTTATAAACCATATGTACAAGGATCACCTCCCTTCATTCCTGCTGAGTGATTGCCTCTGTGACAGCAGGACTCAATGAAGCTTGATCCCACACCTATTGAACTCGGTGGGAGTCTTTTTAAGTAAACTTGAAAGGGATTAGTTTAGCCCCCAAAAGGTGCAACCACAGCACTGACGTGGGCAGGGCAAGAAGGGAAGCTGGGGGACAAGGAGTGACCTGCAGGTGGCATGTGGGTGGTAGAACTGTCGTGGGGCCAAGGGTGAATCTGCACAAAATTCACAGTTTTGTTCTGTGTGCTTTCTCAAAAAAACCCCAATCAAACAAAATAAAACCCAAACCCAACCAAATTTAATTTTTTTTATTATTATTATTCTGATTTTCATCTCATTTGCAACCGAAATTAAATGGTTGGGTTTGTGTAGGAATTTTGTCATATGGCACGTTTTTTGTCAAATACTGAGCTTCATTTAAAAGAGACACAGAGGTTTAGCTTCTGTGTTACCAGTCAAGTTTTCAGTGAAGCTCTGCCCTATCTATTCTAAGAAAATGCTTTATTAGCTAGTTTTCCCAAAAGTTAATACTATTTCCGAGGCTTCTTCCTGACTTCTATCCCTCTAAAAGCCACTTTCATTGAATATCCCATCCATCCATTGTGCTAATAATGTAATGCCTATTATTAGCACATAGGGATATTGGCAAAGGATCTATTCAAAAGGTCCTAAAACCTATCCCAAAATAAAGGCAGAAGAGCTGCAGCAGTGCAGAAAAGGCCCAGCTGACTGGTGTTTATGGTAGAGAAAGGGATTTTTTTAGCCAATTAATTACACATTTCAAATTTAATCTTAAATTTAAATTCTCGGAAGCAACAGCCTGGGGAGAGGGTGTCAAAGGCCTGCCTTAGCAGTGGTTCAGTTCCTGCAGTGAGTCCTGCAGAAGGGGCTGTAATTGCTGGTGTGTTCTGTGTGCTTGGTTCAGGTACCTGTTGGTTATTCAGCAACACAACATTATCACTTGCGTTGTTTTAGCTTTGTATGAAAGAGATTAACCTGCTGCGAGTGGCTAAGCGGTACCAGAGGATAAGAACAACAGGACTATTTCTTCTCCTGATCCATCTGGGAATTAAAGGTGTAGCAAATAAATTGTGAGACTTTGGATTGTACCACAAAGTGATCTTTAGTGAGGTTTTCTTGCCACCTGTGTGTACAACTTCCCACTCCATCTGCATTTCCCTTCATTCTGCTCGCTCAGTGCTCAGGCAGCAGGTGAAGGAGAGGCAGGGATGCTTTCCCTCCTCAGAGAGCCCAGGCTGCAGCTTTGTCACCGGGGCAGGGAAGCAAGAGGAAGGCACATCCCTCACACTGGACAGGGATCAGGAAGATATCAGTGCATGGGAGCCTCCAGTGCCTTACAGAGCAGATCAGCCTGTCCAGGCTGCAGTCACACTCCACGGAGTGGATTTAGGAGGCATCACCTTGCTGCAGCAGTTGTGGAGATTCCCATCTCCCTCCAGCAGGTCCAGCAGCACCTGGTGCTGCTCCACTCACTCAGCAGGCTGCTGCTGAACCCCTCCTTTCTGTGCAGCCTGAGCCTGTGGGGAGGAGTGGTGGGAGAGAAGAGAAGCAGGGCAACCGAAGGGAGAAACAGAATAAGCACATGAGTCTGGCTGTGTTCTTCTTTTATTCACTTTCAGAAAGCTGAGCATTTCTAACTGAAATTAGAAGGAGAATGAGGTTCATTTTTATTTGACTTTCATCGGAGCTGCCTCAAAAGTAAGAGTACGGCACTGTCTTAGACATCTGTACACAGCAATTCAAGGACAGCCACAGCTTCCCCCTGCCACAGCAGGTGCCATAAGGTGCTGTTTCCTTGGTGGGACACGACAAATTATTTTTATTTAAGGACTCTTTGTATTTTTATACATAATTTTATGTTTGTATGCAGCAACAGAGGCGAGGGCCTGCTTAAAATTTCCTCGGACCTTTCAAAGTGTTCCTGGGAGCCAAAGGTGTTCAGGGGAAGGAAACATTAAATTACAGCATAGGTGTCACGGTTCAGACCTCTGAAAGGGTCTGGCAGCTGCAGGAAGCAAAGGCAAATAATACCCAGGACTCTCTGAAACGGCCCTGGGTTTTTAGACCTTCCTGGAAGCTAAAATACTTTGTTTAAATCAATATTAAAAGATTAGATCCAAGCAAGCCCACCACCATGTGGAAGGACAAGAAAGTCTGATTTGTCTTCAAATGTTTGTGTCTTCCACAAACATCTTTGAAAAACCTGAAAGTTCATGTATTGACAGAGTTATATCTGCACAGGAATCAAATGGTAGGTCAGATGAGGGAAAATACAGACGAGTTTCCCTCATTCAAGTTATGGCAGGAGGGAAATCTCCTGTAGCACAGGCTCTGTGAAGAGCGGAGGTTGGTTCCAGCGGGAAGGGAAAGTGATTCCCACAATTTTCTGAGCCCAGAGGATCTCATTGGCACGCACTGAAGGAGAGGAGGAGAGGGCTCTTGCCTTGGGAGAGGGTCAGTAGTCTGAGGTGTGCAAAATTTGGGCTCATTTAAGGCTTTTGGAGAAAAGTCAGCTCCTCATCTCTCCCGTGAGTGACTGGGGCCAAGGCTGAACATCTCCCTGTGCCTGCCATGGAGGAACTGCTGCTGCCAAACCATAGCTCTTCTTATCACCTGTGCCCAGGCTCAGGGTTGGTATTGCAGGCACATAATAACGAAACAATTTAGAGTTGCCTCTATCTCTCACTTCCTAGCAAAGGCTCTACTGCCACATGGGGCTTTTATTTTGCAGAGCAGTCATACTCTGCCCTGACTCAGTCCCACCCTGAGGATTTTCCAGCTTCACCTGACCCTGGGAAACAGAAAATGGGCTACAAGTATGATGTGGTTGTTCTTTCTGAGCCTTCACTCACTCCTGCTGCTCTCTTCTGCCCTCCCAGGCCTTCTCAGCCTCATTCTTTAGCTTCCTCTGGCTTTCATAGTTGTCATTCTTCAAAATCCAAGGTAGGATTGAACTAAAACCTTGAGCTAACAGTGGAGTGCCAGTCTGGCATACATTTTTCTCCCAATTAGAATGGATGAAAAGCTCAGCGAGAACATTCAGGGGGCCTGTACTTGCTGGTATTTACAC
The DNA here is from genome assembly GCA_013399855.1 of Oxyruncus cristatus. Taxonomy (NCBI): domain Eukaryota; kingdom Metazoa; phylum Chordata; class Aves; order Passeriformes; family Cotingidae; genus Oxyruncus; species Oxyruncus cristatus. The sequence goes on along the minus strand of VXAY01004361.1, from coordinate 609,563 downwards.
CACGAAATCTCCGCGCAGGTCTTCACCCCACGAATTGCCTTGGCTTTGCCTCACCTTTGCTCAAACAGCAGAAACTCATGAAATGCAAAGTCAGATAGCTCTGAATGCTAAGCCACATGAAATATTTGTTCTTCAACCAGCCAAAATTTTTTTTCATAATCAGGGTTCACATGCAGGTGTTTGCTGGATTATATTCTCTTTGCTGTGCACACTGGGTTCTCTGCTCCTGGGGCATGGGGATCAGAAAGTTTCCTGCCTGGGCAATTCAGAGAGCTGCCTAAAACACATCAGAATTAAGAGACATACTGCTTTGCTGAGACCTTCTAAACTTATTCTGCGGTGCAGTGTTACCAATAAAAACCAAATCAAATTAGACAGATGAAGAACACCACCACAAAATTGCATCCCTTTCTGGAATAAAAAAACTTCCTCTGCATGTGCACGCACTTACTCCTATTTGTAGATCATCTGCTGTGTGTTTTTGGGGGCATCTACTCACCTCTTTGCCTTCCTGCCTCAGGGTTGGGTCTTCCAGTGCAATAGGAACCAGTGGGCACCAAGTTTACCTTCTCTACCTGTAGCACATTCTAATGCAGATTCTGAGACACAGAAAAATAACCCTGAGAGCTGCCAAATGATTCTTTTTTTTTTTTTTTTTCACTTTTGAAAGGCTTTGCCCTGGCAAATCAGTTCACCGTGTACCAAAGATAATTAGGGCATCTTATTTAAAACTTACGATCTAATTAGTGGCTTTAATGGTAGTTAATTACACAGAGAGCAACAAAGCAGTTATATTTCCTACCAGGCTTCTTTTAAGTCAAGGTGCAGGTACTTATCTAGGGCCATAAAGGAGAGTGGCTACCACACTTAACATCTAATTACACAAAATTGTCCGCAGTAATTATGAGCAATGTGATTTTATTTATCTGGCTTAATTACTGGGGCTATGCACAGTCCCTGACCTGGCACGGTGACAGGGAGGACAGAAAGAAGAAAAAGTTCCATCCCCTGTGTGAACACTGTGGTGGGACTGCAGGCTTCTCATCCTGAGCTCAGAGGCAGAGCCTGGGCACAGACCAGCAGTGTTCCTGAGGATTTGGATAACCTCTGATCCCAGGGATTCATGGGAGCCATGGATGCACATGTTGTGGACAAGGGAATGCCTTTACTGAGCCCCATGAGATGTTCAGGATGACTCTCTCACGCCACAAGGAACCCACTGTTACCAGGGGGTATAAAAAGGACAATTCATCCTTTTATTCAGCAGAAGGGACATTCTGTTCCCACCATCCACATCTTAAATCTTTCTCAGACACCATTCGTTGCAGAAACTCCCTAGAAAATTTCAGGGCATCTCCAAAAAAAGTCACCGTCTCATAAAGAACCACTTTCCACTCTCAGGGGGAAGCACAGGAAGTTTTTCCTCTCTCTCTAAACTATTCTTGCTCATCTTCTTCGTGTTTAACATGTGTCTGTACAGGCATAAACCCAGGTACAGCTTAAACCTTCTGACTGTCATTAAGAAAATCTGCTCTATATTTGGATCAATCTGCATTATTTGCAAATCCCAAGAGAATGAGTAACTGCGGTGTGTTAGTGCTTGAATCCATAAATACGGGAATAGGTCGTCAGGAGTATGAGTGAAATGTGGTTCTTTTGACTTGTCCTTTTACACCATTGGACCAGGTGGAAATGTGTTAGTGAGAGATGTATTAGTGCTGTCCAAAAGTCCATCCAGCCCGTTACACTTCTTGTGGCAATAAAAGTAATGAGTGCTTTACCAGGAGGCTAAGAGTTTATATCAGTATCTTGTGTTGTTGCCCAATCTCTGTCTTCTCATTAATTAATTACCCCTGATGAAAGGGCTACCTTTGAGTTGTAAAGTTTAAAGTGATATATATGATTTACATGCCAGAAAGACAGCTGGCTTTGTGCCCACAGCCTTGAAAAACAGCATTTTCAAATACTTTTACTTCATAAAATTGCAGGCAGCAGCATGTACAGCTCTGCTTCTCAACTCATCCCCTCAGGACATTTCCATGTTATAGCAAATCACTTGTTCTGTGGCTCACTAAGATTTTGAATTAGTAGTAAATACATTTTGACCTTATTTTTCTCCTGATAATTGCTCTATTTATAGAGAAGTCACTGATTGTCATGCTAATCTCTCCCATTTGAGGATTAGATTGGCTCCATCAGAAATGATGTGTGGTATATAATATTTTTAAAAAAAAGAAGGAGAAAAAAATCAAAAAAGGGAACTGTCTCCTTTAAGAGTGGATTTGCTCTTGTTCCATTTTTTTAATGAAAGCTAGAAAAAAAAATACTCATTGGTGAAAAGAACAATGATAACTTTCACTGACAAGTTAGGTCATTCTCCTTCTTTAGATATCAGTTCTCTGTATTTTATGCCTTTGTTTTCTATAAAGTATTTCAGCATCAGCTTAGAGAGGAATGGCCTGTCATGGTGGGATGTTTTATAGTCTTCACACAACCTATCAAAATATCCGTGGCCAGACTAAAAAAAAAAAAAAAATAAATTCTGATTTCTCAGTGTTCAGGGCCAGAGTTCAGATCTGGGCAAGGGCAACTTGTTGTTGTTGTTGTTGTTGTTTTCTTTTTAAGAAAACCAACCACACGTGCTACTTTATTTTCTTTTCTCCCTCCCTGAGCTCATACCACACAACCAGTTTGAGATGCCTGACCTTGCTCAGTGCACAGAGCACGTCCAGACTGTTCTCCTCTCCTTTTCCATCCTGCAGCACCCTGGGCACACCCCACACGTGGGGCACCTCTGCCCTGTGGCTGTGAATCATTCGGGGCTTGGTGGCCGCTGGCAGGGGGGTCTGGCTGTCAGTGACAGCCCGGTGGCCCCAGCTTCAAGTTCTACTGACACAGCAGCTGCAAATCTGGGTGGGTTTTGTTCTGAGAGCCATCAACTGTCCCCTGGGCTGAAGAGGGATGGAGAGGCCTCGATGTTGCCACGGGGAGGTGGCTCGGGTTGAGTCGCCACAGGTTGCGCGGTTCAGTACCACAAAGCAATTAAAAAGGGAGCATTTCAAACCTTTGCTAAAAGTCGTGGCTGTTTATCAATGTGTCAGCCTGCTGGCACAGCCAAGAAACCTACATTTAACAGGTGACTGGTCCCCCCCACGCCTGGCTGCAGCCAGTGCATCTTCAGGATGTGGTGTCTCAGCTGGGGAGGAGAAGGGGATGGGTGGAACCAGAGTTCAGGGCAGGGGAGGCTTTTTTACACCACAGCTGCTTAATGACTTTTTCAATTGATTTCAGCGGTGCCGCTTTTCGATTTCTGATTCCGTCCCAGCCGTTGGGCAGAAAAATGGGCTTAGGAAAATTATAGGCAGGAAAGAGAGGTAAAAAAAACCCAACAAAAACAACACAAAAACTCAACAGTTTCCGTAACGCAGTGACATTTGTCCAGATATTTTATGCTGAATTGGGAAAAAAGGGAGAAATGGCAATTCCTCCCATCTCTCAGCCTGTGTTGTGGAGGGGAGTGCACATGTTCTTCCTTGCTTTCAAGCCCCAGTTCATCCATGCTCATTGACCTACTCCTTGGTTTGGAACCAGCTGCAGAAAGCAGCTGTCATCCTCTGTTACTCTGCCAGCCCTATTCTTAAGGCAGCCATCAAATCCTGGCACTGACTGAAGGCAATTCAATTAGCTGTGACGGTCAAACAGAAACCCAGGGTCAATTGAAATCTCTTTTTTCCTCCCCCTGCCCCCTCCCTCATCCCCATTTTCATCTTGAAGCCTGGAGAGGCAGAAACCCACCCCCAAGTTTTTGTGGGGTGAGGATGGGAGAAGGAGGGTGCCAACACAGGAGACCCTTACTACAGTGAGGAAGAGAGGAGAAAAGGAGGGAATTCACACCAGGGAGAGGAGTGTAGCTTTCCTCAGTCCTGCTCAGCTCTTGTGCTGCCTCCTTGAGATGCAAGAAGCTTGGGAAGTGGTGCCTTGTTGGATGGTTTGGCTGAATCAGACAGTAATGATAAATTCTCCTTCAGCTTTACTGCTCCCAACCACAATGGCCACTTCAGGCTTTTGTCAGGCTTTTGGGCTTATTCCCAGCACACCCAGAGGAAAGAGGGAAGGTGAGAGGAGGAAGATGGGAAGAAGAACAGCGATGTGGCACCAGGCACAGCTGCATTCACAGCCCCCTCTTCACAGGCAGCCTCCACAACTCCTCACTGGTGTGCAAATAGTTGTAAAAATAAAGGTCAAACAGATAATCTTGATAAATATTTAATAGTACCTGTTTTTACGTCTCCCTTATTGTTGCAGGTTGAGTGTCTGACACTGGTGACACCTGGCACACACCGAGCTGGAGGGAGCACAGACAGCCTGTCCTGGGGTGGGGGGAGCCGGCACTGGGGCACGGGGGGGACAGTCCCCATGGGGCCTGATGCCACCAGCCCAGCCCCCTCCATCCCCCTGCAGGGCCTGGCTGGTGTTTGCAGGGGAGCAGCTGCTTCCAACAGCAGCACAGCCCCGTCTGCTTCGGTTCAGAGAGGCCTCACACGAGGGTCAGGAAATCACCATCAGGACTCCGAGTTCCCTCGTCCCTCTCAGAGCTGATTCACGCTGTGCTTACCTGCACACAGGTAAGTTGGATGCTGCACGGCCACGATCAGTGGCTTTGGGGTCACTGTGTGCCTCCACTGTCCAGAGGTGCAGGTAGTGTTTGCCTCAGTGGGTTTATCACAGGACTGGAGATGGATTTCTTCCCCCAGTGGGATCTCCTGGACTAGCTCCAGGCTGAAGCAAGCCTGGTGATAATACTGTTGACCTCAGAATCCTATCAGCCAGCCAAGCAGCTATGGCAGAGCAAATGCAAGCTGGGCTTTCAAGGCATTGCTTGGCAATTAAGTGAGCTGGACATTTCCTTGTAGGAGCCGGTAGGAAATCATCCATCTTTGCCCAGCAGACGAATATATTGTGGGAGTTTTTCAGTTTTCTATGCGTTAATTCACTGTGATCACTAGAAAACTCAGGGTGCCCTGAGAAAGAGGAACGTGTTTTAGACATTTTCACAGACACTTTCAGCTCTGAGGCTGTGCAGCACAAGGTCTCAATATCATTTTCCCTTCGTGGAGATTCTGTAAGAAGCCTTTCAGTGGGCTTTGGAAATGGCTGGCAGTAATAGATCTCCATATGGAAGAACCGATGACCCTGAATAACAAATGAATCCATGTGATGAAAGAAGGAGAACTCAGGTCCACACTCACTGCTTTGCATGACCCGAGTCTTTCTACAGCAGGTGAGAAGTGCCAAGGCAGTGGCCTGGCTATACATCACACCCAATTCTGCTCTGGAGAAATCAGTCCTGCTCCGGACAGGGTAGCTCAGGGATTTGGATCCCTGTTTCAGCAGCCTAGAGACCCCTCAGGATGCTATTTTTGTCCTGAGTAGAAACTAGTCCTAAAACAAATAACTTTCCTGTATTCTTACAGCTGGAACATGAATTTCTTTCACTTTTTTCCTTTCAACTTGTGCCTCTAAACGTTCAGCTGCTATGAGAGCTGTGCTTTCCTCCTTCTCCTGACCCAATCCAATATTAGTCTCATTCACATTGCAAGGAACATGTCATTAACATTTGACAGTGACTCTTCTCCATTGCTGCATTCAATTTTTTCTTTCTTTTGTTGAAGCTTTGCTACCCTATTTTTCAGGCTGCACAATGTGGAAGTTGGCAGAAAACCAGGTTCAGCTGGAACTCAGAAGTGACTCTACATGTGAGTTTAAGAGGTGCCAGTGCTGGGGTAGCATTTCATGCTCCCAAACAGCCTGAGACAAACAGGGTAAGCCTCAGTGGCAGTTGAGGACTCACTCAAATGCTGTTTAAAGTCCTCAACAACATTAAAAAAAAAAAAAAA
>VXAY01004361.1:548565-603617 GCA_013399855.1 Oxyruncus cristatus | reverse complement strand
AAAAAAAAAAAAAAGAAAGAAAGGAAAAAAGAAAGATTGATGGTTTTGACTTCAATGGGAAATAGTCAATATTTCAACAGGCTGCTAAGAGGACACGCTGAAAAACTTCCATTACTCCAGAAAGGCAACACCTTCCCTGCTCAGCAGCTAATGAACTCCCACGGTGTCAGGGCAGCAGCCTCAGGGAGGTGCAAAGCAGGTGCTGTAGCCATGAAAGTAGTACAAAGCAGTAAAACCTAGCAAATCTGGGACTTATATACGAAATCCTGACTAATATTTGTAGTTAGTGCAAGGGAAGGGAACAGGAAATGTTGGGCATTGCCCTACAAATGGGTATCAGCAATGCCTCTCATCACCACATTGTTCACTGAGTGTTTTAGGAGCATAAGTCTGAACAGTAGCTCCCATATCAGCAAGTAAACCTCATTTTCCAGCCTATTTGTGAACATGTCTCTGTAGCCAGCCATGCAACAGTCACTCCTGACAGAGCACCACTGACCATTTCATTCTCAGGTGGTGTTTCTGTTCTGACTGGACGACCAAAAATTTTACAGTTACAAGTCAATCAACTATTAAGGCATCTTCAAAAAGAAGGAAAGGGGGGGAAAGCCCTTTTCCCCATGAAACTTCACCCAAATTGTCACTGAAGTGCTTGTGGTACTTCTACTTCCTTGGAATATTCTTGAGACAAGGGCAAAAACTATCACTCAGTGAGTGTTCACAGAGTAACAGTAAAATAGGTCAGAAACGCAACTGGAACAAATGTGTTTGAATAAAAGAAAGCCAAGCAAACATTGCAGGTACTGGAACTGTGCAAACACAGCAAATAACATAAAACTTCCCCTCAGGAGAAGAACAATATGCAGAAATCTTGATGCTTTTGTTCACTTAGTGCAGGGCCCAGCAGAGAATGGAAATGGTTGTGTCCTGCTGTTAAACACCTTTTAACTCCTGGGGAATCATGTATCGTGTTTTTATTCAGGCTTGGGGGGGGACATGGGGCACTCAGTGGTGACATTTGGCTTGTATGACTGAGAGCAGCCTCATCCAGCACCTCTGGATTGGGCTGTAATAAGAATTTCACCAAAGAGCCAGCAACTGTTGAAGTATGTTTTGTGATATGAGGGGCTATGTTGCCACCATTCACTAAAACCCCAGAAAATTCCATGTATTATTTTAAGGGAAGGACTTTTCAGCTTCTGTCCCAGATGCTACTTCAGGTTTAAAAGGCCCCATCCCAGATAAATCTCCCACAATGGTCAAAACAGCCTTGTGTCCACAAAAATGTGCATGCTGATGCAAGGTGAGCCCACAGCCATTGAAGCAATAGGCTTTTGTGTCTGAGAACCCAACAAAGCTTCCCTTGTCCAGGCATTCCACATTGTTCCTTCTGTGGGAAGGGGGCATCGTCTGCCCTTCACAGAATCGTGGGGTGGTTCGGGTTGGAAGGGACCTTAAAAATCATCTCGTCCCAACCTCATGAGCAGGGACACCTTCCACTAGACCAAGCTCCAGGTCCTGGCCTTGAACATTTCCAGGGATGGGGCAGCCACAGCTTCTCTGGGCAGCCTGTGCCGGGACCTCCCCACCCTCACAGGGAAGAATGTATTCCTAATATCTAATCCAAACTTAGCTGCTTTTGGTTTAAAGCCACTCCTCCTCGTCTTTCCTGTACCACATCCTTACTCCTGGTCTTCTCCGAGGGTTTTAAAGGCTAAATCATCGTACTGATCTAGGTAAGCACCTTGAAATTCTACATCACCCCGAGGTAATGCTCCAAGCTGTATTTCCTCCTGCTTGTGTCCCCGTGGTCTCCTCCGGCAGGTGACACCGTGCAGCAGCTGCTGCTCCTGCCTGGGAGGAGCAGAGCAGCCGAGGGGCTCCCACTGAATCCTCGTCCATGGCTCCCTCCGAGCTTGCTGGCTTTCCCTTATTGAATTAGAATAAATTGGGACTTTCATAAAGGGTGATATAAATCATTATCTCAAGTTAGCAGATGCGGACTCACCAGGGTAGAGCTCTGTTAATAACTCCTTCGGATTAGGGCTGATTGGTACAATTTGAAACTTGTTTCTCTCAGCTTGATCAGTCTCGTTGTAACTGTGGCAATTATCCCATTTCGCTTTCAATAGCTCAGCACAGAGGAGCTGCTGCCTCCAATCCATCCCTCTCTAATAAATCCAGTGTGATATGTTCAGCCCCACGGACAAATATACCCTTATCTCTAGCTGCTCCTGAAATAAGGGTTAAAAAAAAAAAAAAAAGAAAAAAAAAAGAAATCCTATGTCCAAATGACACATAGGAATGTGTCTTTTAGGAGGCGAGACGCTAAGTGTGCATGTAAACATCATTGAAGTATTTGGCCACTGAAAAGCCTCTCTTCATTCTTACAGCATCATTTTGCACTCTTTGGCAGTCTTTCTGCCTGGGAAATTAGATTAAAAACCAGGGGTTTGTCCAAGCACTGAAGCTGCTTGAATAGATTCTGATGAATGTGTTACATGCTGAATTTGTGGGGGCTTGTTAAATAACTCATCTGGTGATATTTTTCACGTTTTTTTTTTCTCCAGGAGTCATTAATAAATGATTTAATGAGTGAACACAGAATTCTCAGAATAATATATTTGACAAGTGTTTTCTTTCACTCCTCTATTTGACTCCAACAACAAGGCTGGGTCTCAGTTTAACAGACTTTACTTTGACAATAGCTTCAAATTAATTTCCTTTTAGAAAGACACTTGAACAAGTGTTTGCTTTAAGCCCACAATTAGATCTTACCTCAGATATTTCACTGGACTCTGGGCTTTAGCAGTAAGGTTGTGACCTTGTGCTTAAATCATTGCAGTGATGGTTTTCATGCAGTCACCAGCTCTGCTGTTGGCTCTTCATGACCTTTCCATATGTACCAGAAGCATGAGTTGCAAGTGATTTTCGTGTTTCCTGGGACTGGGAGCTGCACAAGTGTCTTTGAACCATCCCCAGGTCTCAAGCTGCAAGGAGAGTATTCCCTTTCCTTCCAACCACTGTCTTATCTTTCTGGCTGTAAATTCTTCAAGCCAAGACCGTTGTTCACTTCTTGTTCACACAGCACCTCATACTGTGTTTTATGAAGCCAATAAAATGTTAGAAATTAGGGTACACGGACTGATTTGTCTCCCACTTCCAGCACCAAAGCCGTACAGTGCTGATGCCCGCGGAGACGTGCCGGTGAAAGCACCGGCTCGATCCCACCCCAGCAGTGGGAATACCAGAGCTTTCCCATTTTCAATTCTGATCCAATGCACATCTGTTCCTGGAAGTTGGCTGGGGGTGCAGCCCAAATAAACGCCGGCGCCCCAAAGTTTTGGGGGAGCATCCAATCCCTTCTCCCAGCTCTTTGCCAGCTGCCTCCGGCTCGGCTCCGAGCGCTCATCTTCTTGCAGGGCCTTGGCCAGCTCTGAATCACGCTGCTTACAATATGTTTCTGCTAAAAATAATAGTAGTAATTAATGCTCTTAGTTTTAGTGCCACCATCTGCCTCCATGCCAGCCACAATGGCTATTTCCCTCTGTATTCCCCAAAGCAGGAAGGAGGAGGAAAACACAGATAGAGGCAGCTGCTTGTGCCTTTCCCAGCTTTCACGTTTTGGCTGGCAGGGAGCTGGCAGGGATTCTTCTGCTGAGGGCAGGGAGAGGGGGGGATTCCCTAGTCTTGCAGAGGCAGCGAGAGGCATTGGACATCCTCAGAGCTAAAGGTAAGGGAGCTCAGAAAGAGAGATAGTGGAAGAGAATATATATATATATCTTCTCCTGAAGGGATTAGGTGTACAGGTAAATAGCCCAACATCTATAGGAGATGTATTTAATAGATGAACCTCTATAGCATATTTTCATGGAATCATTTAGGCTGGAAAAGACCTCCAAGATCATCAAGTTCAACCTTTGACCAATCCTCACCTTGTCCCCCAGCGCAGAGCACTGAGTGCCACGTCCAGTTGTTCCTTGGACACCTCCAGGGATGGGGACTCCAAACCTCCCTGGGCAGCCCCTTCCAGTGCCTGACCACCCTTTCAGTGAGGAAATTCTTCCTGATGTCCCACCTGAGCCTCCCCTGGCACAACTTGAGGCTGTTTCCTCTAATCCTGTCCCTTGTTCCCAGGGAGCAGAGCCTGACCCCAAATTGGCTCTCTCCTCCTGTGAGGGAGCTGCAGAGAGCCAGAAGGTTCCCCCTGAGCCTCCTTTTCTCCAGGCTGAGCCCCTCCAGCTCCCTCAACTGCTCCTGGTGCTCCAGACCCTTCCCCAGCTCTGTTCCCTTCTCTGGACACTCTCCAGCCCCTCAATGTCTTTCCCATAGCGAGGGGCCCAGAACTGGACACAGCACTCAAATTTTGAGGGTCTCTATCTCACTATAGACCCCACAAGATGGTTATGAGGAAGGGATGGGTGTTGGAAGTTTGCATTAGGTCAGGTCCTGGGATGGGATGGTGAGAGGGGAGTGCCAGGAGCCCCTTTCTCCTCTCCATCTCTGGAATGTTGTCTTGCCTGGGCCACACAGATGTCAGGAGCACCCAGGCAGGTTGGGGAATTGAACAAAAGGAAGTGGCAGCGTGTTTAACAAACAGCATCAAAAAAGGTTAACAAACAGCATCAAAAAGGGCATCTGTCACAGTGCATCACCTTCTGTTCCTCTGAGGCTCCTGCCAGAGCCTTTCCCTTTGTTTTGCCTGTGTCCCCTAACCACAGAAATTCCCGGCAGTCCCACTGGTGGACAGAAGGGCCACTTCAGGTTCACAGGTGTTTATAGAGGAAAAAACTCAACCTGCTTAGGGGCAGGAGCTGCAGCATTAGAAGTAATCCCTACTCATGGTAGGAAGATTTGGGGAAGAGGATGACAAAACTCTGGTAGGCAGCAGGGCCCCTTCAGTTCTCAAGATAGGGGACTTTTAAAGGCTGCACAAACCTCTTCTCCCTGATCCCTGCCTGGCAAGCTGGTGAGGCCTTTTTCTTCTATCAGAGGAGAAGAGCTATCACACGTCAGGCAGCCACATCTCTCCTCCACAGTGAATGACACTTCACAAGGCAACCTGTTGATCCGAGTCCTATCTGCCACAAGTGTGCTCTGAGGAGCTTATTTTGACTACAGCAAGGAGAAAACAGTTGTTGAGGGCTAGGAAAAGAAAAAAAAAGAAAAAAAAAAGATAGGAGCTGCAGCAGCCCAGGTTTGGATACAGCTGGCCCAGAGGGAATATTTTTGATAATCCAAAACCTGCACAGCTCCTCCCAGGCTCCCAACTTTCCACAGCCCGAGGCATCATGTGGCCAAGCTCTGCCTGTTCCCTTGGTGAGCCAGAAGCTTTAGCTCTCATGCTCTGAAAATTGCAGGGTTTGAGCAGCTTGTGTACGTGGGGCTTATGTTCCTTCCTTACCTCCTTCCTTGGATCTAACCCTGGTGTCTTAACTGGGAACACAACTCCAGTTCCCTCCTTCCTCCCCCTGCCCAGATGGTGCTGAAGGGATTTAAGGGGAGATTTTCAGCCCAAAGGCTTTTATTGCATCCCAACAGCCGCCTCCAGCCAGGCTCTGGGGTCAGTTTCTGAGAGGACCTAATAGGTCTGTAGCTCTTTCATCACTCCTCTTTGGTATTTTTTTTTTTTTTTTTTAGTAAGTGTCTGTATAAAAATCTGGATTAGATAATAAATTTCTGCTTTTTAATCAGAAATGGAAGAAAAGCTGTAAGAAATGTCAATTGTGATTAACACTTCAACATGGAGAAATGACATTATCACGAGTCTTGCATGGAATCGAACAGACATCACCTGGCATTTGCCATCAGAGCTTGGCAGCTCTCCAGACAGGTTGCTGCTTAGCTTTAAAGGTAGTAAAGATGTTCCAGTTTTAAAGGTTTTACTTTTTTTTTTTTTTTCTTTTTTTCCCCCGCTTCGAAAAAATAAATTATCGAAGTCAAACTCTGCTGTGGAACAAAATTCCTGACAAAATTAAAAAAAAAAAAAAAGGCAAAAAGCAAAGCAACCATACCCCTCAGCTTATTTTTAAAAAGAATAAAAAGAAGAATAAAAAGAATAAAAAGAATTCTGCTCCATCTCAGCTTGGAATTAGTAACTTTTAATTTGTGGATACTGTTTATAGTGGTTTTTGACAAGCTGCTCTCCATAATGCAAAAGAATGTGATTTTCTTGTTTAAATCAAGAGAAAGCAAATATATTTTGAGGATCAAGGGTCCCTCAGCAGAATGAGATGAGGACACCTCCAGGGTCACTGTGGAGCCCAGAACTTCATAGGCTTCAGGTTATAGGAGTGTAGGAACAACCAGAGCAGAATAGAGAGAGAATTCAGCCAAGTATCTTCTCCTGGGTGGTGGCTGTAAGTGATGCACAAGGACTTGTCACTCGCTCAGTCCCCACCATCACAGAATTGTCTGTGAGTTCTGGTTGGAACCCAAGTAAGACATTTTAGCAGAGAGACCTGGGAATAAATAATCAAACATCAGACCTTCTGCTCCTCAGAGCAAGCACGAGGGGAGAGTTGAGTGTCTTGGTGGTGAAGATGTTTCCCGACTGTCCAGCAAAGGAAATGGCTGAGCAGGGAGTGTGGAGCTGCTCAGCTGTGAGTGTGCAGGACCCCTGTCTCCATCCATCACATGTCTCCATCCCTCATGTTCCTTGGGGCTATAGAACTTCCCAGTGCACCATTATTGTGCTGCATCATTATAATAATTATTATTTTACACCAGTCGTTGCACAAACAAGAAAATAAAGGTAATTAATGTACCCATAATGTATATTAAAACTTGTTGGTCCCTCCAATATCCCTCTGGATTTGTACTTAGAAACAAATGGTGAATCATAGAATAGTTTGGGTTGGAGAGGACCTTAAAGATGATCTCGTTCCAACCTCGTGGGCAGGGACACCTTCCACTAGACCAGGTTGCTCCAAGCCCCATCCAACCTGGCCTTGGACACTTTCAGGGATCCAGGGGCAGCCACAGCTTCTCTGGGCAACCTGTGCCAGGGCCTCTCCACCCTCATAGGGAAGGATTTCTTCCTAATATGTAATAAATATTTAACATCTAATCTAAGCCTACTCTCTCTCAGTTTGAAGCCATTCCCCCTTGTCCTGTCACTACACACCTCGTAAATACTCCATGGGAATCTTGAACTAGCCCAAAATTCCCTTGTCTTCAAACCCAGCTCCACCTCCCCCTCCTCCTGCATTGGCCCTGGAAACAACAGAAAGTGTAAACAACCACAACAACCTCCAAAGTATTTCAATAACAAAATAACTAAAGCAATTCTCCCAGGGGCTGGTAAATAGCAGCCAAGCTATCAGAGCCCAGAGGGGGAAAAGTTCAGCTGAAACTAGTCACAAAATCTCAAGATGCTGAGTGACAAACTCCAGCCTGCTCCTGCTCTTGCTCCCGTTGCCATTTTCCAGCAGAATGACAGTTTTCAATTACTGGGCTGTAGCTGAGAGCAAATTGTGCACTTCAGCAGCTGGAGTTCTCTCTCCTGATTTTCAGCCGTGGCTGGGTAAAATGTACAGGGGCAATGAGAACGGCTTTCTGTGCACAGCTAACTGAACAAGGACGTGCCCAGGGACTGCCAGGAGAAAGAGAAAGTCAGAGGGAACAGCAGGCAGAGAGGGGGGATGGCTGCCCCTCTCACTCCTCTCTGCTCCCCCAGCAGTGAGGTTCCAGCTGCACGTGCTGCAAGAGCAAACCTGTGTCAACCTGCCTGCCCGAACTTTAAACGTGACTCGGATTATTTTTCTCCCCAAATGACTAATTCTCCAAATAGTCTGAGATCTGAATCACGTTATCCTCGTCCTTACACACGTAATAAATTTCCTCTGTCCCCTGTTAGAGTCTCCCCTTAGGGCAAAACCTGGATGTCTGGATGTAAGGATGTACTTGAGCTAAAATACATCCATGAGGGTGAATCCTCTTTGTATAACCCAAGCAGGAGGAGGGAAACCCAGGCTTAATGGGGGTACCAGATGCATCAGGTGTTATTCAACTGATGCATGGAATAACTTGGGGGAAGTTACAATGATAAAATATTTGTCCTAATAAAAGAGACACAGAGAGACTCAACAGCCTTTTTCTCCCTACTTTGTGCAAGGCAACTTCACCTGCATAGACACAATGAAGTTTGAGGTAGGTTTTTCCCTGTTCCCCCTGGGGGATTTTGGATCTGTTACCAGCTGCAAATCTTAGAATTATTTAGATTGGGAAAAAAACTTGATGATCATCAAAATCACACAGCATTAAGGAATTAACAGGGCTGGAGGGGACCAGGCTGGCAGCACCCAATAGCTGCTTGAATAGTGTCCACAAAGTGGAGTCACTGAAATCTTTCCTCCTGGGCACTTTGGGAGCAGTCCTTTGAATATTTATATTTTTTTTTTCTTTACAGAAAATTAATGTTTTAACATGACTGCATTCTTTTTCCTGCAGAAACCTTTGCCCTATGAAGGAGGACTCCCCTGCCCAGGGCTGCAGGACAAGACTGTGAGTCTCACAGGCTGCTCTGTGCTTCCCTGGCATCCCCCATCAGCATAAAGCGACGTGGCTGGGAAAAATAAAATGTTCCCAGTGCTCTGCTGTTTCAGGAGATCCAGTTCTTGTCTGAGCCCTTTGTGACCCCTGATTGCCACCACCGTGGTGCTTCCGACAACCCCAGCCTGCACAGCCCCCTGATGGAACGTGGGAAGACTGGGAGCTCAGCTTGGGAGCCTGGAATTCTCCTGTGCCCAGCAAGTCAAGCTCACGCTCTTGTCTAAACAAAATTAAACTACCCTGAAAAAGCTGGAGAACCTGGAGAAACTTCCAGCCACATGTGACACCGTCTAGCAGTGCACTGCTGCCAAACGGGAGGGAGGAAGGCAGGGGGTAGAGCTGGATGAGCACCCTCAGTGGTGATATGCCATTTTTAGGCATAATTATGGAAATTGCATAATTGATCTCGAAATATTGAGGGTTTTTTTTTTCCCCCCTGTATTTACTGCAATTACGTCAATTGACCTATTTATGTTATCTGACGTGCTTATCGTTAAAATGGGACAATATATCCCATTAGATCCTCTTACTACGTTGAATGGAATGATGATTAATTATATCATAAAAAGGAGCTGTGCTACGCATCTCTGAACATGGAATTTGAAGCTTAAAATAAAACAACCTACCATCGTAACTTCCTGCCTTAAAACTTCATCTTGCCCAGCTGGGAAATACTCTCAGGGTTCCCCACATGGCGTTATTCTGGTCCACATTTATATCAATAAAATATTTAAAAAGCCAAGCACAGTTTATGTCTTGTAGGACCTATAGCTCTGTATCATGCAGAAACAACATGTCTAGAGAAAAATCTAACAAACTTGGCTCATGTGTATTATTTCATTACTCTGAGAATCTCCTTCCAGAGTGGAGGAAAGGGGGTTTTCCCAACTACATTGGTTATAATTTCTTGGAAACCACCTTCTGCTCTGCTCTCAAAGGAGTCTGAATTTGTCAGGCCATGTTAGTAACACGGTGGCTCTGGGAATGAAGGATGACAATGAGGGATGTAGTTTTAAATCCTGCTTAAATATCAACTTGAAAGTGAATGATAGACCAAGCTGGTAATTTTTTTTCCTAAATAAGGGCTTCAGCCCCATCCTTACTTGAGCCAAGCTTTGCCCAATCCTCTGCATCTAAACCTTGTCCTCCTTCAACCTACTGCTTCAGTAATGTGGGTTTTTTTCAGCATGGGAATGAAAACTTAGCCCTGAGCAGCAACTGGCCCAGAGAGAAGTCAATGTGTGATGTGTTAGATACGTGCAGGGACCCACCGTACCCCTCAAAGGCACGAGAGGAGCTGGGTGATCCTATTCTCCCAGTTTTTGCTCTGTTGGGCACTTACAAAACTCCTTTAGGTCTTCATTTTCTGGACAATGGTACAGGCACAGCTTTTTAGTCTCTGTGCACTGCTCTCACGTGGGTAATAATGAACAATATGTCCTTGGGGGACTCAGGGCTGTGGGGACAAGGACTCTCAGGAAGAACATGAGAGGGACCCATGGTGTAGATCGTGCTGGGGCTTGGTTCTGATGAGGACTGTCTCCTCAGAACTGTCTATTAACTTTCTTGGTGCTGTTCCTACTCAATCCCTAACCATCTGCTGCTCCTTTGAACCCACAGAGGTGATGGCAATTAAAAAAAGGATTATTCCAATATGCCCCTTCTTAGCTGATCTCACCCTCCATCAGTAGCCAGCACGAGGTCCCAAAGGGAAAGTTTTCAGCTCCCTTTAATCCAAAGGAAAGGGCTCGGGTGCATCTAGAGAGGGGTTTCATCGTCGTTTGTTTTACTCAATTAAAAACCTGCAGACACAGATTAGCTCCCTGCTGCTCGGTGTAGGAATTCTTTTAACACCACAGTGATTTACGATCTACCAGCCAGCGTTTAAGGAATGTCATCCAGAACCCAGGGATGCTTCGACACGGGGCTGGTCACTCGTGCTAATGAAAAATGGGTTGGAGGCGACAGTCGCTCGCGTGGCTGCGTTTTGATAACGAATGACACGGCGGGGTCGGAGCTCAGGGAGGCTCTGTAATTAATATTACAGTAGGATCAGGTATGTAACAGGGAGCTTGGCTTAGAATTAAAATCAATACAACAGCTGTTGGGACGTGTCACTCCTGGTCCCCAGGCCCTGAGACGTTCTGCCAGACGGAGGAAGGGCTGATGGGAAGGTGATGACACGCAGCGAATATCCATCTTGTGGTAACTTCAGGCAAGAAATTATGCTTAGTGGAATGTGTTGGCAGTTTGGGGATGTTTTATTGGCTTTTTGTTAAGGGTTTTTGGTTTTTTTTTTTCCTTTTTCTCTCATTTTAGTCGATGGATGAACAGGAGGCTGTGGGGACAACCTCTCTCTGCAGCTATAGCTGATTTTCTTTTCCAACAATGTTTTCCACCAACTAATTGTTGTGGTGTGGGAGGTTTTTTTTGCTTTCCTTTATTTTCCAGTCTTCTTGCAAGTCAGAAAAAATCAAGTCTCGTGTCTATGATGGTCACGTCTCTTATGAAAATATAACACAGTTCCATATTTCTGACAAAGCACATTGTTTGCTTGTAGCAACAGGGACACCTCAGTTCTATTTTGAGCCTCCTTCTTCTGCTCCCTTCCTTCCCCAGACATTCCAATGGTCAAGATCATCTCCAGAGTGGCTGTTCTTGTTCTAGCAGAAGTTTAATTTGATGCTTCAGGATGTGGAGATGGAAAAAGGTCAAGTGGTATCTCAGTGACGATAGCAAAGAAATTGTCTGTGTATTTTTAGGAAATTCTTCTAAAGAATACAACTATTGGAAATTCAACATTTGAACAGCTCTGATGAACAAAAAAAAAAATCTGCAGTGGGTGGGGACACAGGTTAGAGATGATGAAGACAGATGATGCTTTGCATTCCACATCAATGTTGACTTTCGTCCCTGCTTGCTTTTTTTTTGTGCTATAAGCTCGAATTTCAACACTGGAAGTGTAAATCCACTTTTGTTCTGAAATGCCAGTGGGAATAATATGACAATGATAGAGCTTTTTCTGCACTTTCTTAAACTCAGTTATATTTAAATGTGGTTATTTAGGAAGCTAGGCTAGTTTTACAACTGGTTTTAGCTCCAGCGAAACAAAATAAAGCCCACGGATCATAGTAACACTCCAAAATAGCATTAGACAGCATCTTTTTGTGGGCATGTACAGTACAGCTGCAATCTGTAAACATTATGGTTGGACACTGTAGCAACCAAATACCACAGCAGCTAGAAAATGAGCAGCAATATCTATGTATCAGATAAAGGGAAATCCATTATCTGTATGCATTGCCCTGAGGCTGGAGTTCAAAGCTCAAGCCAGACTCGGAACAAAAATCGACTCAGAAATGATGCCCAAATTTCTGTCAGCCCTGGCGAGTGTGACAGAAGTGCTTGTTAACATCCACCACCGAGATCAAGGGCTGTAATTGTATCCCTGCAGCAAGGTGCCTAAGCTAAGGCCTCCTCCAAAGTCCACCAAAGCCAGTGAAAAAAAAAAAAGGCTGTGACTGATTTCATTAGGTTTGGGAGCTCCCCTTAATGAAAAGCCCATCTGCTGCTCAATTCACAGGCTCCTGAATCTCTCACCTTCTCTTCCTCTACTTCCTGCCAAATAAAATCATAGCTCTCGTGACACCAGGGAACTTGTCAGCTCGTTTTTGACCTGAATCACCATAGTGGGGTTCATCTGGGGGGTGGATTTCAGGTTCCTTGCCGCAGACAGAAATCTGGACAAATGCACTCTAATTATTTCTCCCTTAAGACTCAACCTTCAGCCACAGATTCGTGAGTTGATCCAGCAAGCCAAGTTTATTTTAATCTGTGAATATATGGAATGATCCCTGAGGGAGTTTTAACTACATCCCAAGATGCAACCTGTACGTTTCACTTGTCTTAAGTGCCACAAAAATGCCAGCTCTGATGTGCTGGAGCTGCACCACCCGGGCAGGCTGGCTCAGAGAGGCAATCAGCTCTGGATGCTTATCCATGGCACAGCAGGCGAGAAGGGGAGCCATGAAACCTGTGAATGTGAGGGTTGAGGGGTGTAGCACATCACTTACAGACCAGACCTGAGCCATATGTGAATTTTTCTTCAGATCCAAGACTTTTCCTCTGGGTTCAAGCCGATTATTGCTGTTCTAATTCTTACTTTTTACTGTAATGTCTTCATTTGTGGTACATGACGGCACTGCTACCCCTAATCTGCCTGTGCTGCCTGCTGGACAACTGGCCTGATCATCGGAGCAAAGCTCCTGGCTCCTCATCCCTTTTACAAATGTGGGAATGACATATGTTCATCAGCTCTGAATGGCTGCCCTGGTGCTGCACTGGTTTCATCAGGTTGGCTGAGAACCACGAAGAAACAAGGAGAAAAAAAGGAGAAACAGATCACTGCTGCCTGTTCCTTGGCATCTCCTAAAGCACACTGACACTTGTGCCACCTTTAAGCACCAGGGACAAGATTTGTCCAAGTCCTTGGCTGGATTTGGGAACTCTGGGGGTGAGAAATGCAGTTGGTCTCTTCATTTCTCCGTGGGCAAGTGTGTGTGTGCATGTACTCACTCCAAATTCAGATATTTAACCTCTGAAAGAGAAAAAAAGGACTACGGCCCTTGTGAGAGGCTCCTGACTATACAGCAGCATCATTTGAGTGGTTATTGAAATAATGATTTATTTTGGAGGTTTTGTATACAAACGAAGTTTGTGCTTAGAATAAATGATTCCCTTTCATGGGTTAAGTCATAAAGTATCTGGAAGCAAAGAGTTGTCAGCTGCAGGAACAGGCAAATAGATCTGAATAACATATGAAATTTGGAGAACTTTGTGATCTCTTCAGACAATATGTGGATATGCATCAGTATGCCACGTTCTTTGAATAAATTATTCCCTTTAAATTATTCACTCAGTTCTAGTGATTGTTAAGATGAGGAGATTTTGACATAAAGTGCTAACTAGTGAGATTAAAAAAAAAAAAAAAAGCTGTGTTTTTTTAATCTTTTTTAGAATTTTCTACCTGCATTAGCATCATTTTTCATTTTTTCAACTAACTTCTTCTTTAAACTTGGCTCTCTTCTTTCTGTCCATCTCTTTCTTCCTCTTTTTTTCCAGCACTGCCTGAAGACAAAACAATTTCTCTGAAGGAGATCCTTTTAGGCTATAATGGGATTAGGCCTTGGAGCGGAGATCTTGTTTGGATCAGCTGTTGAACTCACAGGAGTCCTGTTAAAGGCCTATTAAAATTCCATGTAATACCTCAGTAAGTAACATGTGAATCCCCAGCTCATCTCTGGGAATTAGAGAGTGCAGAGCTTCCTTGGCTGCTGGCAGGAAGGTTAGGCAGGCCCAGGACTCATTTGTTTGAAAAAAGGGGACATCACCTGCCTGTTTCCTCCACTTCCAAGAAAACATGGGAGTGAACCACTGAAGAGGAGAACTGTTTATTCTTGAACTAAAAGAGTTAAAGGTCTGAGGGATGACTGATGATCATCCAAGGCTGACAACTGACCAGTGACCACAGCCATTCCAGGGGTGACACCCGGATACAGGAGACGTGAGCATCTCAAAGGGAGGTTTGGAAGATGAGGTTTAATTCAGATTATCTTATCAGACTCTTTCTCTACTATAAATTCAGCAGAGTATCTCAGAATGAGCTGAAATAGCTCTCAGCAGGATGGTATCTACCCTGAGATCTCCTAATTCTGCTCAGACAAGAGACACCACAAGAATAGACTTTTTCTCTGCTCTGCAGAGACTTTTTTTCCAGCTTAGATTCGAGATCTGAAAGTGTTTCCTTTTTTTGAGTTTCTTGTTATTTTCAAAGTTAAAGAGTTAGGGATAGTTCTCAAAATGTGCTTGGGTAAACACAATATTAATACATTCTTACCCACATTATGTTCTATTGATCACCCAGCACTGCATCAAGCTTTGGGGGTGCTATTATGCTGCCAAAGAAATAATTCATTCCACCCT
This sequence comes from Oxyruncus cristatus, assembly GCA_013399855.1. Classification (NCBI taxonomy): domain Eukaryota; kingdom Metazoa; phylum Chordata; class Aves; order Passeriformes; family Cotingidae; genus Oxyruncus; species Oxyruncus cristatus. The sequence goes on along the minus strand of VXAY01004361.1, from coordinate 589,082 downwards.
GCAAGGCAACAGCAAATTGCCAGAGCCTGAGGGGGCAAAGGGAGGGAAAGGTGGGGTGAACCGTGAATTTGGAAAAAACAATCGTTGGTGTCTTGGAAATAAAAAAACAGCTGATCCAAAACCCGTCAAAAGTAGAAGTTCTTGCTTGATGTCAGGATGGCACTTGCAGTGGAGTCCTTTACAACCCAGAACTGCTCTCCTTTCCCATGGCACGGCCAAGGCTGCCCTTCACCGATGAGCTTCAGCACCCAGCCCTTGCCAATGGCACTGACGTGCCAATGGGGCAGCTTGTACCTCCTCCCGCTCGTTAGTCTTGGATAATGCTGAAACCTTTTGTGGACATTTAATTTTTTTTTAAGAAGGTCTCGGAGCTTTTTACAAATCTCTATTGATTAAGCATCAAAACCTTCACCTGGCGTAGATAAGTTTAATGCTATTATCCAGATTTTACGAGACAGATTTTATTGAAGACAAGGAGAAGCCAACCAGCTTGGTCAAGGTCAGACATCAGCGTGTGGTAGGACAGGGAACAGAGCTCACGTGGCAGCACTCGGTGCTCTTCACACACATCACCTCTCACAACATTGTATTTCTAATTATTGTGCCTTTGGATTATTCCAGGCAACGTTATGGATTTTGCTAACAGATATGACAGGGGGAATATATTTGCATACACAGAGAATTAATTGTACAGAAGTGTGTTATGGCAACTGACGGTAGGAATTGGCTGGCAGGATTTCTGTGATCTGTTTTTCCTCTTCTGTCATTTCTATCACATCCAGGCTGTCTGTCTTGGCTTCCTTTGGTAGTTTTAACCTGAGAAGGTGAATGCTCCATTCAGGAGAGCAGGATCTGCTCACAGCTTCCGAGGCGAGGAAGGCAAGATTCAGAGCTGGGATGATGTCTAGGACTTCCACTGCGATTAAAATCCTAATTTTGGCCCTGGCCTTGCATGAATCACTGTTGCTCTCTCTGCCTCAGCTTTCCACCTGTGAAATGGGAGGTTTTGTGACATTTAGCTGTAACAAAGGAGGCTATGCATGGTACCTTCCGGACCAGCCCTACAGCTGAGGGTCCAGCAGCTTGCGCTCAGCACAAAACCCACCAGGTGTTTTGCAAGGAGAGACATAGAATTCTAGAATTGTAGAATCATAGAACATTTAGGTTAGGGATCACCTCATTCCAACGCCCCTTCCATGGGCAGGGACACCTTCCACTAGCCCAGGTTGCTCCAAGCCCCGTCCAACCTGGCCCTGGATACTTCCAGGGATGGGGCAGCCACAGCTTCCCTGGGCAACCTGTGCCCACCCTCACAGGGCAGAATTTCTTCCTAATATCTAATCTAAAACTACCCCCTGTCAGTTTGAAGCCATTCCCCCTTGTACTGTCACTTCAGGCCGTCGTCCAAAGCCCCTCTCCAGCTGTCCCCAGGTGGTAAAGGTGGGTCCTCAGCTGAAACGAGGAATCAAACTTCCAGAGAGAGAGAGGTGTGTGCAGGAAAAAAATCATTCACGCTCATCACCGCCGCTCCGGGCAGCTGCTCCTGAGCCACGCGGAGCTGCCGGAGGGCTGGGCTGCGAAGCTGTGTAACTGCGGGCATCCGTAAAAAGGAATCTGCGTTCTCTTACCCTCAGGTAAAGCCTTGCCTAGAGGACCGATCCCCTCTCCCGCGCCAGCGGAGCCGCTGCCGCGGAGCGAACCCGCCCCCGTGAGCCCAGGGAAGGGATCGCTCGGGCACATGTCCCCGCGCGTCCTTCCAGCCCTCTGGTGTGGGAAAAAGGGCCCCTTCGTGGTGGGATTTTAAAAGATATTCCTAATTCCACTCCCCCTTTTCTCATGGGCGGCTCTGGGCGCAGCGCTGTTTGTCGAGAGGAGGAAGGCTCAGAGTTTCATCTCCGTCACTCACCAGGTCCTCACCAGGGCACACACAGAAAATGTTTTTCCATTTTCTGATCCTTTGCTCTTATCTGTGCACGCTGCCAACCACAAGGTATTTTTCAATGACAGCTTAAATGCAGCTTGTGTTTAGAAAACAGTTTGGGATCCCTTGTAATAGCCAGGGGCAAAAAATGACTAATTATTCAGGAAGAGTCTGTAGGAAACTGTGTGGGACATGAATGAGCTCCTTTCACCTAAGACTCATACAGCTCATAGAATCATTGAATCATCTGGGCTGGAAGGGACCTTAAAGCCCATCTCATTCCAACCCCTGTCATGGGCAGAGGCACCTTCCACTAGCCCAGGGTGCTCCAAGCCCTGTCCAGCCTGGCCTTGGACACTTCCAGGGATCCAGGGGCAGCCACAGCTTCTCTGGGCAACCTGTGCCAGGGCCTCACCACTCTCATAGTAGATAATTTCTTTCTAATATTTAATCTAAATCTACTGTCTGACATCTTAAAGCCGTTCCCCTTTTTCCTGTCACTCCATATCATTGTAAAAATTCCCTCTCCAGTCTTTTTGTTGGCCCTTTAGGTACTGGAAGGTCATGTCACATTGGCCTCTTCTGTTCCTCCAGTTTTTGTGGAAGGTTGGCCACTTCTCATCCCTGACTTGCTTCTTTTCCATGAGTTTATTCTCCCACTACTAACTTCCACAAAAACTTCTGAGGGACTTCCTCCCCTATTCCCAACTAGTCCAAATAGTTAATTTGCTAATGCCTGGCTACCACAGAGGGATCCCAGTGTGTGTCAGCTCCCAGGAACTCAGCATTTAGGAGTTTACAGAGGTTGCACCATCCAGCAACCAGCCATTGTGCCTGACACCTCCCTGCTGCCTGGATTACTGCACACCACCTTGTACATTTTGATGAAGCAAATGATGCAGCATTCTGCCCTGGCAGATCATCAGATTCAGGGGAAAAACTGAATGGCAATGATAAAACCAGTGATTTAATGGGATGTCTGCCCTGCTGTTCCCCAGTTTGGGAGATTCGTGTAAGTGAGGAGCAGATGGGATCTCCAGGGGGAAATTCTAGGTTTGCAATCCCGAAACCAATGTAAATTTAGCACTGTATTTCTAAAGTGTTGTTGGAAAGCAGCCAGGAGTCTGAAATCTATCCAAGGTTTTCACCTCTCAGATTCATATATATATATTTATATATGTATATAGTTATATATACACACACTTACTTATTCATATGTTTCTCATGAGTAGAAATATGAGGTTTCATTCTTATGCCTTTGTGTCTCATCTTCTTTAAGTGACACCTGACTCTCCATTTGCCCTTTTTGGAATGAGAGAGAACATCGAAGTCTTGACCGACTGTGACTACCAAGGAAATGCTTCCAGTGCTCCCCAGAACAGGCACTGGTAATGCTGCTGCACCAGCCAATTTTTAATTTGTACCAGCCAATTTTTAACCTTCCAAGTCCCCAAGTCTCTCATGTAATTGCAAAATGGATAATGACATTTGTCACTCTTTCTTTCGTGCCCAGATGCCCAGCAAAGCGTTGCTACCAGCTACTGGAACAACATCCCTCTTCTGCCCCTTGAAGGCGGTTGCACATAAAGAAACCCTCCTTTGCTTCGCTGTCCGTGTCATATATTTTGCAAAGCCCCTTTGAGGAAGGTAGGAATGCTGTAAATAAAAAAAATACCCTTCTCTAGAGGTTTGTGGGGTTGCACCAAGCCCGTGGGACACCACTGCTTTCCATTAGACACCTCAGGCCATCCCAGAGGCAACAGATATTCTCTGGCACATTCTTCGTCCCGTCCCTCACGCTCCCTTCCCAGCAGTGCATTGAATGATGTGACAGAATAACAGCCAAGTGAAATCTTGGCCCTATCCTATCTAATCTGATCAGTTCAATGGAGCAGGAGTGAGAGGAATCCACAGACCCTGCCAATAAAAAGGTTTCCTTTGGCTGGGGCTGACGTTTGGCGTGATCTGTATCCTGCATGGGAAAGTGATTAAAAAAATATAATCAGCAGGAATGTCCCCTAAAAATCAAAACTAGGATGGGAACAGGAGCTGACATGAAACAGTCTTATTTAGCAAGGGGTGACAGGTCAGCTGATGTTCCATATTGATTTTGGGAAAAGCCCAGGGATGGAAAGGCTTCGTGTCATTACATGCCACCTCCACTCTTGTCTTAAGGACCCTGTGCAGCACCAGCATCTCCAAAGCAACAGGGGCCTTTCACCCAGCTCTGGCAAACAGCATTTATAACATTAGAGTTTCTTTTGTAGGGCTTTCTGCCAGGTAAGAATCACAGAATCACGGAGTGGTCCAGGTTGGAAGGGAAGATGTTATTCTTCAGGCTCAGCTTAAATGCCACTAAGGAGTTAAATTTAGCTTCTTTCTTTGTCCCACATTGCTTCTTGTAACTTTTGCTGAAGGTCCTCAAAACTTTTAAAGAAATCAATGTATCTCTATTAAACATCTTGGTTTCAATAAATCAGCATTTTCCAATAGAAAATCCGTCTGCCTATTCTTACTTTATTTTTGGTCAGTGTTATATTTCAGAGAAATGTATTTTGCAGTGCAGCCTAAGAAACAGGTGAATTACTGTGCTGGCTCAGATCCATAGTTCAATTAGATTCATATTTTGCATTTGACAGAGCAGTGGAGGGGTCATTTTGGAATCCATCACAAGAAGCACAGGATGGAGTTTTCTGCTCTGGGCAAATTTGTGACAGCCACGGTGCAGCTGAAGCTTCCTGAACAGTCTCGTGGTCTCCACGATCCTGGTCTGAGTGATTTCCCACGTTTGCTTCCTTTAAAGAGCTATTCATATTTCTTGACTTCTTTATTTAAATCTAATTCTCTCAGCAGCTTCAGAGGTGACATTGATTTACATCCACATGCGGGGAGTGCTGTGCACAGATGTCCCAGGCTCCCCACGGCGTGACCCCTCGCTGCCCAGGGACCCTGACTCCACAGATAACCTTTCTCTCCCCACTTCCCTGGGACTGCCACGACCTTTCATTTCCTACAGGGAGGAGACAAAAAGGCAGCCTCCTCCCCTTGGACTGAGCTGCTGGATCGTTCAGCAGATGTCTGGTTGTGTGCCACTGAGAAAATGTCACTGCCTGCCGGCAGCTCCGAGCAGGTGATTAATGCCAGATTGAGGATTTTTGTGAGCTACATTCGGATCCTTCTGTTCACTGCTGCTTAGTGAAATGACAACCTGGCCCTTGCACCACCAGAGGCAAGAGTAAAGCCTGGCACATGATGGAAGCAGAGACCTTCGTCCTCTCACGGGGTCTCAGCAGAAGCCTGGTGAGTCAGGGATGGATGGGTGGTTCGGCCGGGGCAGATCCTGCAGCCACGGCTCCAGTGAGGGCCCGTGGGCACCACCCTCACTCTGTTTGCTTTGCCTCATCAGCTACAAATTGGTCATTAGAAAAATGGTGCTAATTGTTTGGCTGCCTCCCCCGGAGCAGGTGTTCGAGCAGGTGCCATGGAGTTGCAGAACCATTTCGGGATGGAGATGTTGCAGGATGCAAGTGATGGCTGGAGTGTCAGCGCGGGCGCAGGAAAGCCCTCGAGGGGTGGAAGGAAAAGTGCTGCTTGAGAGATTATATTTTTATCCTGTTAGAAGCAAGAAATGAAGAGGGAAAGGTGAGAGATGACGGAGGAGTGAGCATGAGAAAGTGGTGCCTTCTTGAACCCAAGGATATCACAGGAAGCCTTTGGGATCACAGGGAAGTCTTAGGCTTGGGCAGTCCCCACAATAGGTTGATTGCCCAGACTCAGACAGGGGTTTGTCCCTTCAGAGAGTTTCTTTTCACACTAAAAGGGTCAAACATGATGGTGTGATGTCTCCTGATAAGAGCAAACAGGATTCTATCCTCAGTCCCTCTAGAGGCTTTAAAAAACAACCTTTGTTCTAAAATACAGTTTTTAAGCAAGCAAACAGAAGAATGCAGTACCCTGACCATCATCCCAGCCATCATCTCAGCCTTTTTCAAGTGTTGATTGTAAAAAAAGGGGGGGAAAAATCAGCACCTGACTTTCTTTCCTTCCTCTTCCCAACTCCTCAATATATTTATGTGCACTCCACATCCTCCACATCCTCATCCTGATTGCCTTCACTGCCACGTGAGGGCTCCTCCTTCAATCTGGCAGTTCCTTTCTGCAAACTGAAGAGTTCCTGAGTTGCTGGTGCTGCTGGTTTCTATATTTTAAATCTTTGATCTTGTGACTGAAACAAGAGAAAAGAAAATCAAGGCTTTGGCGAAGTTCCCAGTCCTGTCACTTTCTGACCTTGAGCCAATCACATGAACTTCTAATGTCAATATTCCCATCTGTTAAGCCTCACAAATGCCCTGTAAAGCAAAATTAATAAATTGTATTGGGATCTCTACACTTACAGTCAGGAGCATTTCTTTCATGAGTAATCCCATCGACTTGAGTGCAATCACATTGAACAAAGAATTACTCATCATGAGTAAGGGGCTAGGAATCCAACCTTTAATATTTGTGAAAAGCTTGGGGTTTTTTTCTGTGGAAGAAGTTGAAGGAAGAGAAAATCTCTCTGATCCAGGCTACAGATGCGCAGGAATTCATCCACCATTAGCATCTAACAGGCAGATAACAGTGGCTCTCTTATTATTGACTCTCTTGCACACTTCCCTTGCTCAAAGGGTGATTTGGTGTTCCTAAGACTTATCCCATGCCAACGAAAACTCTGGAAGAGGAGGCAGGGCAGGGAAGTGGTGGAATCAGGGAGCCCATGGAGAAGGGCTGTGCAACACCACCAGCAGTGATGTGCTCTGGACATTCAGTATCTCCCCTTCCCCATGGGCATCCCTGTCAAGACTTTTTCACGGAGAATCACTCCAGCTGTGCCAAACCAAGCACCAATAGTGCCTTAATCCCTGCCAAGGGGTGTGTGTTTATGTTTTGGAAAGCTACATCAAAATATAGAGCCCACTGATGCAGTTTTGTGTCCAACCCGACCCTGGTCTGTGTTCAGGAGTCTCCTGGGGCTGAGACAATCCCATGGAAGTGGGGCTGTTGGGGGGATAAGTGTCTCACTTGATTATAGCTCCTGTGCAGCGATGCCAAATTTTGGATAAGGTTTTTAGGACCTCTGGCATCTAACGATGGAGAAAACAGGCTGTCACCTGGAATTCAACTGACAGCAGACACATCCCTGCCACAGCAGAGATCAAGTACCAGCCCTCAGGATCAGGTTTTGATGAGGGTCATAAAGCAGCACCCATTTAGATGAGCAAAGAGCTGTATCCCATCAGGTCTGGTCACAGGAGAGCTCAACTGGAATTGCATCCTTCCCACAAAGGGAATATCATGAACAGGTCCTCCCGTGTGTTTATCACTTTAGGAAGCATTCTGCAAGAGTATCTACAACCCAGGTACCGTGCCCTGACAGATTGTGCGATGAACAGGAGGGATTCTGCCACGGCAACTGGTGCAGACTTCTTCACATATTGGGCCTGATCTTCACACCTTTTTGGCTTCTGCAGTCCTCCTCTCACACCTGTTTGAGTCCATGTGGGATCACAGCTAGGTGAAGTGATTTGTGCTTTCTCCAGCACAACCCTGGAAACTTTCAGCCAACAAAGATTTTAAATAATCACTGAGATCTGATTTCTAAGTGCGTTTTGCACCTGGAACACCCGGGGCTCTGACAGGCTTCGGAAGAAGACCTTAAATCACCTGGCTGATAAGTTAATTCTAAAAGCTCACATCACAAGTGCTCCTTCATGGATATATATCCCTCATGCTAAAGTGGTGTTCTGAAGCAGGGGAAGTGAGGATCACAGTCAGAAGATGCTGAGGTTATTCGGGTCTCGGTCCACTGCGTGAGCTACAGGTCAATTTTGGCTGTGTGCAAAAGCGCTGCTTGAGGTGCTTCATCTCCTCGAATCACCTGGGCAATCTCCTTCCCAATTTCCCTGCTATTCCAAGCCTTCAGACTCAGATGTGTCCTCTTTAAGGAAAGTGCTGTCCCGTTTCCATGCTGTGGGTACAGAACCACGGAAATGAGAAATGACTTTATTTGCACACTGTTCTGAGGTTTAAGGTTGTCATTACTGCCCATGTTTTCTTCCTCAGAGAAATTCAGGAAACTCTTGTTGTTATTTTCCTCAAAGCAAACAAGCAGCTGGAAATGGCACAGGTTAGTTATGTTTAAAGAAGGAACTTGCTTCCTTTTATTCACTCTGTTTTCTTCTTAATTTGCTCAAGTGACCTTTTCTCCATTTAATGTTGAAAAGGACTCACAGAACAGCTGATTGACCTGGGTATCTTTATTCTAGGCTCTTGGATCCAGGTACTCACACACACAGAGTTCAGCTGACTTTCACCTGAACAAAATAATAAAGAAAACAAGGCCACTTTTCTGTTCTTTACCTTTTCTTTCTCCTGCACTTCTACCACCTGAATACCCCTGCAAGAGGATGACATGCTGGTATTGACATTTGTCCTGTGAATGACAACCCTCCCTAGCTTCTCTGCAGAAATTCTCTTTTTCCTTCCCTCCTTTGGCCCCTCTGTATTTTCTGTATTTCTTTCCTTACATTGCTGCTCCCACATAATCCTGTTTTCCAGGGCAAAAAAACCCCGTGCAGCTGACGTTAGAAAACAAGTGAGGAAATACAATATCTCTCCAAACAGCTTTACATTTCATTTCATTTAGGGCTTTGATGATCGCTGTGCACTGAACACATATCTTATACTGGGCTCCCCACAGCAGCCTCACATCTTCTTTATCCCCGAGAGGATATGATTCATTTGTGTATGAACAGTTTCCAAAGCGTCTTGTTATGTGTGCAGTGGCCTCAGCAGGACTTCTGTGGCCATTGTGTGGCCCACTCACATCCTTCTCTGAGCTCTGTCTTAAATTAATGCCTTGTCGGCTCCTCCAGACCTGAGTGACCCAGGAAGGAGATGGGGAAGAAGGGAAATTTTGTTCTTTGAACAAATGTTGCCCTTTTCCACTCTACAACCCCATCTTTAGGCTCTTAGTACATCTCTGTAACAATGTGTGTCCTAGGAGTAGTCTCTGGAGCACCTCCCACTATTAACCTCTTTCCATTCTGAGAATTGGGCTTTTTATTACAGCTCTTTGATTTTTATATCATAGTTTGTTTTCAATCCATGAAAGAACTTTTACCTCTTACCTCAAGGTAACCCACTAAGCTTTCCTTAATAGCTCCTTGTGAGGGCTTTTCTCAAAAAAGTCTTTTGAAAACCTAAATAAATCACCTCTGCTTGTTCACAGATATCCATTATTTTGCTAACATTTTGAAATGCATTAAAATAGATGGAGAAGCATCACAATTTACCATGACAGCCTCCACGCTGGCTTGTCCCAAGCATCTGGGGACATTGTAGCTGTTTTCAATGGCTTTGCTCTTATCTTTTCTTCAATTGCAGCAAGGTTTGCCTACCTGTAATTCCTTCATCTCCTTTCACACCTTTATTTAAGGATGGATACAGCACTGGTCACTTTTCAGCCCTCTGGCATGAGTTCTGATTTTAATGAAAAAAGTGACAGGCTTTGTGCTAATAGCTCTACTTCTCTGCTCTCTCATTCCTCCTGAACTCGTGTCTGGTCCCAGCGACCTATGGAAAATTGATGGTCTCATCCAGAAGTCTTCCCATGTGCGAGCAGGTCCATTAACTTCCTCAGCCCCTCTTTGGCTTCAGAGAGCCCAGCTGCAGAGATGAGCCTCTTTGATCGGGGCTGTTCCTCTGTCTGTCACTCAGAGCAGGAGTGTTTCCACTTGGATGTTTTTGGGTTTTTTTTCCCCAACTTTTCCCCCCTTTTCTGGTCATTATATATTTGGGCATGGAGTTTTTTTACTCTATGTGTGTGTGGTCTGTGCTAGAGCAAGTGACCCAGTCCTTGCATGAACTGCAGACTTCCAGCACGCATCCTAATGCCCCCCTGGCGTTATATCACCTTCCTTTTCTTGAAAGGAGAACTACGAACTGGAGACTTTTCCCTCTTCCCTATGGGGATGTGTAAGTTTTTAAAAACAAAATTAAAAAAAAAAATCACTTTTTCAGTTATGTCTGTTGTGTTTCCTCCCAGGAGTTGAGGGCTCAGGGAATTCAGTGAACCAGAAAGTAAAGGCAGTTGCATTCTTGGAGTAAAATGGGAAAGGTACGAAAACAAGGAGAGGGAAAAGCTATTTAGGTTAAGCAGCATTAGTAGCACAGTAGCTCTTGGATATAAAATGTCACAGGTGGACAGTAAGAGAAGTATGAGAAGAAGTGGAGGAACTCTTGAAATAAAGGAAAAGGGACAGGAATCAAGCTGTCTGTAATTGGTGTTTGCTGTGGTTCAGATCAGGGTTATGTGTGTGATTGCCTGAGATGATAAAAACTGGATTTGATGACACAATACATTCCTTTCACCCTTTTGTCCCAATGTTTCTGAGAGTTCAGATGCTCTCAATGGCAGCTGGTTTAGGCTGTGGCTAAAGAAGCACAGCTGGCAGTGCCATGAACTCCTCTGATGCTACTGTCACCTTCTGTGCTCCGACTGTGTTCAGTTGGACTGAATGATGAACCAAGAACGTGGATAATCCCCTCCAGTTCACAATTTAGGATGGATGCAGACAACCCAAAACCTTGAGCACCTTCATGTCAAACCAAGAGCAAGGCCTGTGAGATGGTGGCTGTAGCCCCTGGAAACAATGCAAAGAGTAGATGGTGTGTCACAGAGAAAATGAGCAGCTGAAGGATGTCACCAGAGGAGAAGCATGAAAAACATTTCCCCTCTTGCTGATCTTTTTCCTTTTGTCTTGACAGACAATCAGGAACTGCTTTTCTCTCCTTTCCTCTCCTTTTTCTCACATGGCATCTTCACAGTCAGCCCTTGGCAAAGGCCTTTTGGTGGCCATTCATTAATTTTGCTGTGGCCTTTAGTAATGTCACCCTGGCTCCAATGCTTCCTTGAAATACAGTGCTGCAGATTTCCCCAAATATCCTCGGCATGTTATATGGCACTGGGGCAAAGCTAACTCTCCTACAGCACAGACGAAGCAAACACTGCTAATTTATGCCTTGCTTTTTATTCCCAACATAATTTTGATTTTAATGTCCCACCCTCACCACATCAATATCTTTTCACTGCTGGCGTGTGGAAAGAAAAAGTAAATATTTCATTTTCTTTTCTCCCACTAAGATGCTCACCCAGGGCTCCTGGGAGCATGCAAATGAGACGTGACTCAGGGATGCTGCTTGGGTGCTTTATGGGACATCGGGGCACCAGGATATTGCCCACCAGTGTCAATGTGATTGGAAAATTAGCTATGCTGGGAAGTGATGTATGATTTAATATAGCAAAGGATATTTACAGTAAAACAGCAGCTCACAAGAACACAGTGCAGAATCGCAGGCTCTGCCTGAAGGATCAGGAAGGTTTATTTATTTAAGATGTAAAAATCAAGCTGCCCTTCTGCTTTGTTCTGCTGGGTATAGCAAGCGGGGCAGTGGCCTATTGCTTTAACTATGATGTATTCCCCCTGCCCACAAAATCCCCACACACTTCTATCAAAATTCTGCGTTTTTCATCATTCCAGCTGCGGGTGGTGTCCAGAAATGCCACATAAGTGGCCACTGAACATGAGTAAGGCACATTGCCTTGAGGGAGCACTGAATCTGGCCTGGCTGCAGCTGCACAGCTCCTGTGAGCACCGATTTCTTCATCATCCTTCTGACAGGCTACAGACCTGACCCAGTCCCAGAAACTGTGACCAAATTAGTGGTGATTCTGATGCCCAGTAGAGATTTTTTCCATTATACTCTGCCTGAGAGGAGTCTCGGAGCAAAGCTCAGAAGCAGACCCAGGACTGGGCTTAGTCACCTGGAAACGACTCCTAGAAAAAACTTACATCTGTCAGCCAAGATTATTTAAGGCAAAAAAACCCCACACTTCAGCTGAAACCTTGTGCCTGCGGGAGTCTGCACTCCAGTCGTGCACTCCAGTGGGACAAGGGCTTATGAGGGAGCTCTGGAGACTGTCTCTGAGGCTCAGTTTTCCTCCAGAGGAGATGGGTTTGGCACTAATTCAGGGAACCAGCTCCTGCTTTCCACCCATTTATTATCTTAGTATTTGGAATAATGGGTCTGGGCAACCAAAGCTGATGGTTTCACATGTAACCAAACGCTTGCTGCTGTGATACAACTTGCAGAAAGAGGCTGCTGAACAAGTGTAACCTCGAGATCTGTGTTACTGAGAAATAATTGACTTGAAACAGGGAGAGCTTTTCTAACACCCCCTCCCAAACCCACTGAATGCTTAGTTGTACAGCCACCAGCCTGGGTGCTGAAGGGCCTTGTGGGCAGCCAGGGTTGGGGCTGCTGGAGGAGAAGGGGGGCAGGTCGTGGGAACTGGGGTGCAGCTCCCTCCCACTCCATCAATCTGCCCAGGAGGGTCCCACCTTCCTCTCCCCAAACACTTTATTCTGGATTTTAATGCTTGGCAGTGATGTGCATGGGGAAATAAAGCCTGAAACAGCTCAGTATTTGTCATCAACTGTTTGCTGGGGATCCAGCACTCAATTTGTCTCTGTACTTACCTTGTATGATGGGTAATTTAGTAGTAGCCTTAGATACTGAGGTGATAGATGCCTTGTAAATACAGCAGGTAGATTAAGTTATTAGCGTAGAAGTGAAAAAAATTCCCAAGTGGGGAAAGCACTGAAGCTTTACCCCTCCTACAGTCCATGGAGGATGTCAGTGAATGCTCAGCAATCCTTTAAAACTGGTGTCCAGGCTTATATCAAGTCCAAGAAACCTCTGCATTAACTGTACAACATAAGGGAAGGAAGGCAGGCCATATTTTCCTACCTTTTGCCACTCCTGGACTGGCTGTGTCTTATCCCACCTGACATAAGAGCATCCCATCCCCAGAACTGCTGTCGCCCCAGTGGGATGCAGGGCCTGCAGAAGGGAAGCAGCCAGGGGGGATCTCAGTATCCCCATGTCTCAGTGAGAGGGCAGTGAGAAAGATCTCTCTTTGTCAGACTTAGCAGTGAGAGAGAAGGAGACGGAAAATAAACCTGACCCTTATCTGAAGCTGTGGGGAGGAACTGCCTCCATGCAGCAGCTTTACGAGGAGTGCAGCCTTTGCAGTGCTGGTTGGGCTCCCCGTGGTGCTTTTCAGCTCTGTCTGTGCAGCATCAGTGAGGCTGAGAGCAGGGAAGATGCTAAACCTGCCACTCACTGCTGGGGTGACCCTGCTTGGCAACCGGGGGGGTTCCTGTGATCCGACCGAGGGAAAGTGTCAGCTTCACTCCACAGAAAACATGAAGATGCCAGGGTCTGCCAACAAAGAAAATCTGAGTTCTGTATCACAGCATCCATCCCCTCTGGAGTCTGCATGGTGGGATTTCTGCTGAGGGAAGCTCCCCATTTCAAGGTCTCGGGGCTGGGGAGGAAGAGGCACATGGAGCACGTGTGGCAGAGCAGAGCCCTGCTCATGTCACAGCATTGCAGTGTCCTCCCTCTGGACCCCACACCAGGGCCAGGGTCCCAGGGAAGGACCTCATCAGCAGGAGCAGGACAGCAACCCCTCAGAGGTGATTATGGAATCGCACAGCACAGGGGAGGGAGTCTCACAGCTCCCTGTCAGTGAGGAGCTGCTTCGTGTTCTTGAATGAATCTCTTTGAAGGTAATGGGGAGGGTTGGCTGCTGGAGAGCTTCTGTTCTCACAGATCTCCATTTCTTATCTGAATCTTGCTCACTCACGTCTTTAGCACTCAGTTCCACGTGCTTTCATATAAATGCGAATCATAACAATTTTGAATTTACCTCCCTTCTTTTTCATTGATGATACTTTTGCTGTTCACTACTGATTTGGAGGCAACTCTGGCTGAAGTTGAAGCCTAGGAAAACTTTGATTCCCTTGAAGAATGCGAAATATTTCCAGGATATGTTTATATTGCCCTTTTTGTCGCACAAAAGAAAGGAGGAGACTGCAGAGGTGTCAGACAATAATCTCTCTTCGGTATGAAGGCTGAATGGGAAGCTACTTTTCCTGTTTGCATACAATATATGCTGTTCTTTCATGCAGCTCCTTTAATCAGGTTTAGTGATCAAATTCTGGCCTGTTTTGTGTAATTCACAGGGCTCGTTTTACATCTGCTTTGCAAAGAGAAAATGTCAAATGCTTGTACTTGCAAAGCAGCAGTGGGAGACGTGCTGTCTGTAAGCAGAGCCGAGCAGGGCAGGGTCAGGGGTGAGGGCAGGGGGGCCTGCGTGTGTCCACAACAGCATCACATGGCTGGGGAGAGGGGATACACCCAGCAAAACATCTGAAGCTGCCTGTGGGAGAAGCTTGGGCTCATCAGCAACATCTTGTGGAACTTTCTGTGAGCTTCTCCCTCCTTTCCACCGGTGGGGTGACTTTGGCTGTCTTAGAACCGAGCCGAGTCAGGCCCTGGGTGTCTGTCAATAAGAGCATCTGCCTGGATGTCTTCACACTCCTGACGTGCAGGGATTGTGCTAAATGTGAGCAAACACAACAAATCAAACAGCCCGGGGGTAGGGCTGCGCACTGTGAAGTTATAGGGTGTGAGGTTACAGCCGGGCCAGGGAGTGAACTTGGACAGGGAAGGAAGCTCGATGTGCACAAACACAGCTTGTATCAACAGAGGTGCTCCGAAATTTGGGTGACCATCAGCACGACTGACACCACATCGAGGCAGTGCCTCATGCTTACCGTTGGAGGGTGGGGAGCTCCTGTCAGAGAGTGCAAGCTGCTCAAAGTGGCCCTACATCACCCCTTTGCAAGGCTGAGTTTTCCAGGCTCTTACAGAGCCTACGCTGGATGTAAAAGCAAATAAAGAAGGCTGAAGCTTGCTGGGAACTGATGATACCTGGGGGAGAGGAAAGTGCAGAGGAAAAACACAGGCACTCTACAAAATGACCGTGAGAGCTTTCCAGGCAAATACCTGTAGATGAACAAAGACTCCTTGGCACAAAATAAAGATGACTCTGGTGAGTCTTTGTGACATTACTGTGCTTGGCAGGAAATATGAGGAATATACATCTGTATATTCCTCATATTATACATATTAAAAGCAAGTGCTTGCAGCAATAATGAGCGAGGAGAGAAAAAAAGGAAAAAAAAAAAAAGGACTCGGCTGTAAGCAATGAAGGAGAAATATTTGTTTCTGTTTGTATCAGGCTCAGCACTTCACAAAACATGATGGAACTGTGGCAGATCTTCCCATTCCAGGGAAGGTTCCGATTCTGATCATTCGTGCATCGTTTATACCTGTGTGCCCAACGGGAAGCTGAAATAAGCTGAAATGCAGTTAGACCAATTGACAGGGAGGGAAAAGGTGTTATGGACTGGTTAAATACACAACATTCCCATAGCAATGGATTGCATAGGGAGAATTGAGAGGCTGGAATGAGCTGTCTGGGAGGAGTATGGAATATACCTCTCAGGAGAGTCAGGAGTGGGTTTGTCAAAGATCAGAAAGGACACGAGTGTGACTATTCCTGCCTTTTCACAGGGACAAGGACAAGACAAACTTCAGCAGTCTGTTCCTACCCAGGGATTATGGGACTGTAGAAACAATGACACTGGGTTTGGCTGGTTTTTAGTGTTTTTTTCCTTGCTTGATTATTTCCTGGAAGACATTAACTCGAAGTAAAACACCAATAATCACTCTACAGTATTAAGAGCGGTTTACCAAAGCGAGGAATTTCCTTTCGAAAAACATCCTAATGTAGGACACTCAATGTAGTTTATGAGGATAAGAGAAGCCATCCAGGGAGCCAGTACAGGGAGGCTGCTCCTGTGGCTGGGACGGGAGAGTGCTGGATTTTATTTGTGTTGTTCTGCCATCCATCTCTTGTTTGCTTTTAAACAAGTCTGTTTGCACAACCAGTAAAATGTAACTAGCATTGCTTTCTGCTTTGGTTATCACACCTGAAACCTCTCTTAAGTCTGCCAGGGACTCACATGCTATAAAATGAGGGTTCACATAAAATACCTAAGATAGAGAAATTCAGATATAAGACTCTGTAAGCATTTTTACTTGGAGAAAACTTATTCCTAGCCTGATTGTCTGCCTTCAAACAGATGCTAAGTAAAATGGTTTATTTAGGATGATTGATTATAGGAACCTCACTCATACATCCCAAACACATTCTACAATCACATCTTCTTTTCATTTGCAAGGGCTGAAAAGAATTTTCATATCTCTTCTCCCCCTTGTGATTTATCATTTCTGAGCCTAAGCCTGTTATCAACATGGGTTCACTCCAGAGCTCCCAGAAGTCATAACACATTAGCATGTCTTATTAAACCAAGGCTGTGGTTGGAGCTGCAGAAATAACAACGCTCTTTCTAAAGAAAAAGAAATAATAAAGGATCGAATTCTGCATTTATTAGTTCTTCTCCTGTCAAAGATCCCTTCGGATGTCGAGGGGCTTTCTGCTGCACTGTCAAGGGCCACATGGAACAATTTAGGTGGTATTGATTTAATCAGATTTAGTCCATATAAAAGTTAGGTACTTACTCTAAGACAGTTACACTCTTTCTGCATCCAGTGGAGAGCGCTGGGGATTTCATCCCACCTGATGTCCCAGACAGATCAGAAAGATTGTCCCAGAAGTGCCCCTCTTTGGAGCTGCTTTTATAGTAGTCCGGCTACTCAGCCTGGCTTTGAGTTGACCAGGTTTTGGACAGCTAATGTCAAATGTGATTAAATTCATCCTTAGAGCTTGACTCAGAACTCATTGGAATAAACAGGAAATTTTCTGTTGACCCAAGAGAGTTTTGGGCCAGGTTTTGATGCCATGAAAATATGTAAATCCAGTCCCTTGCCTCCCTCAGATCAGGGTGTCAAAATGTTTTTCTTCTCTTACACCTGCTAGTCTGTTGCCTTTGGAAATGATGACAAAAGGGCCCGATAACCTGAATGGGAGACTTGTCTGAGGAAGAGCTTCAGAACTGGGTCCAAAGTGCACCATTTTTAAATTAATGCAAGGTTAAATGACACGTTGCTCTGAACCCCATCAAAGCAACAGGAAGATTCCCAATGGGGGTTAGCTCAGATTTTATGTTAGGCAACAGAGGTGTTCATTTTGTCTTTGCAGATGAATCGTGGTTCTTGTGGGTTTGATTTTACAAACTTCCTGCAGAGATCAAAACTAACGGGTCTGAAATGTGTCCTCTGTGTCACTGTGCCACAGTGGGACACAGCTTCCTGTTCATTATGAGGGTTCTTCTCCCAATCCACCCCTACAGAGGTGTCTTAAGGAGATCAAATGAGTGATTAGAGGTGTTTCTGCCATCACTGGAGCACACTTGTACCACCAAAATTGAGTCCCAGCCTCTGATCAGCAAACACAGACCCCTGGTGCCACAGGAATGGGCAGGCTCCAGAGCCCTCTGGGAGCTGGTATGTACTTCCAGGAGCATTAACAACTCTGTTCTCCTTGGTCTCTCTTGATTTTATTTCATTTTTCTTCCTGAGATATGCAAATTGCAAGATAGCATGGTCTTCTAGATGCGGGTCTAGGGGAGGAAGTGGTGCCAGGAGATGCCGAAGGTCTGAACATTTGTGGTGACTCCCTTTGACCAGCAGCCAGGGATACTCTGTTGCCCAGCAGCACCCAGTTGTCTCTTGGGATTGTGGTGTGTTTGATTCCTGGAAGTAAACCCACTGTAGGAAAGACCAAAGATTTCTAGATGGTGCCAAAGAAGCCAGTTAGAAATCTCAGAAACAGCTCGATCTTGTAAGCCTGACTTCTCAGCAACCAGAAATCCAAGGTCTCCAAAGTGACCTATCCCTTGCTAACAATGACCATTAAGAGGAGGTGGGTTGTGGCAGGAAACCAAAGCAGGGGTGGAAGGGATATGCTCCACTGTGAGGGGAGGGAAGGAGAAAAGGATTGAACAAAGGGCTGCCTTCCCTTGGAGGGAGGCAGCATTGCTCCATCACTTTGGAAGCTTTAGACAGGCTGATGCAGAAAATATTTATCACTGTAATGACAAGGAAGAAGATGAAGGGCTGAGATAGATCCCACCTTATTCATCTGCCCTTTTGCTCAGCAGAAAAACACCAACAGATGAAGGAACCAGGTGTGTGGCAGATGTAAAGAGACAGGACCTGATCATTCCCTGGAGCTACATGGGTTCACCCTCGCTCAGAACTGGGTGTCCTGGTGCTTTGTGGGTGTCAGAGCTTTGCCTGACACAGGATGCCAGGGAACACAGGGATGTCAGGACGCTGCTGCCTTCAGGAGTGAGTGAACTCCAGACCCATCACACACACACTCAGCTGAACTCCAGATGCCACAATTCCCCGCTCACCCAAATCCCTGCAGAGCAGCACACACCCTCTGCCCAATCCTCCTGCCTCCTGCCCAGCCAAGGTACACAGGGAGCTCCCAAAACTGAACCAGGCAGGGCACGTCCCAAGGTGAACAAGCCTGGCTGTCACTGGTTTCTCCCTCAAGGGCAGCAAGAGGAGCACCTTTTGCACAGCATCTCCTTCCCCCTGTGTAAATGGAAACGTTCACAGCTGCCAGAGATCCTACAGCTGATCAGAGCCTGGGAGCTGCTGACGTACTTTTTTATTGTAATTTCTTGTTCATCGTTGCCCGTGGAGCAAAACCACACTATCCAACTGCCTGTGGCAGCGAGCAGGTGAAATGAGGCATCAAGGTGAGAGAGAACAGAACATCCACCAGAAAAAAATCCTACCAGCTGGAAACACATTAGTGCTTCTATTTCCTCCCCCCTTTCCCACACTCTCTTTTCATGCCCATCTTCCCCCTACTGCTGCCTGGGCCTTTTGCAAATGTGATGAGAATAGCAAACAGCCCCACAGGCAGCTGTGCTATTTTGGATACAACTGGTAGGAGGCCCCAGAATATCCTCCAGAACCAAGAGGAACCACCTCCATGGCAGAAAATCAGGTCCTGTGTCAGAAACTAGGAAAAGCTTGGGAGCCTGAATAATCAGGGTTTAAAAGGCTGGTCTTCCTATGGACTTGCATTTTGGGTATGGGAGCCAGTGTGGGGTCTCTGATGTCTGCTAAGAGCAGCACTGAGTCCTATCCCTCAGTAACTCAAACTTTTCCTTCTCTATCCAGTTGCTGCTTTGTCATACAACTGCTGGGAATATATGTTTGTTTACCCTTCCATCCAACAGGGTGATATTTGGTGCTGTGAAACAGAGAAATAGGAAAATCAGGAAACAGATGATTACTTAATCTTACTTTTTTAAGAATTCACCTCACCCCTGAATCTGCTTCTATCTCACAGCACTGTTGTAGGGCAAGGCATGAATGAAAAGTAGTTCTGATAATATCCAGTTTGCACATGGGAATGTCTGGAAAAAGAGCAAGGGGATGCTCCAGCATTGCCCACAGGTCAGGGAAGGAACAAACTTTCTTTTGATGCTTCAATCCTTGCCTATGACCAAGTGAAATAGCAGGTCTGAGCTGTTTCTGGGGAACTGGGGGTAGTACTTCCTTTCTGCTGGGAGTGAAGGTCACTCAGCCACTTGTGACAACTAACTTGCTCCAAGGGAATTCCTTGAGGGATGAAACCATCTGTAACTTCCCCATCAAGCTGATCCTGCCTTCCTGGCTCACAACCATTACCTGAGATACTGGAGGAGGAGGAGGAGGAGGAGGGCGGGGGAGAAGAAGGGACGAGCACATCAAAAGTTTAAATCCTCCACGAAGAGTTCAAATGCAATATCTAAAGGTGTATCACAAACACAATAAAGCTCCCTGAAGTATTTGTTTAATGTTTATCCAAAAAGGAATCCTTTTCTTGGCAAACGGACTGCCCTGCCTGTGAAGTGAAAGGGCTGGGACTGCCTGCCAAGCATTTGAGGGCTTCAGAACAGTGCAGGGGAGATTTGTATCGCCAGGATGGATGTGATGCTGAAGCCTATTCCCTGCATCCCAAGTCACAGGTGAAGAATGTTCATGTTCAGCTAATGCAGAGCGATGGTATCGGCGGACACTTTCACGTGGGTGCACCTTGCATCTGCGCCTTTCTTGAAAGGAAAGTATCCTGGGAACTGTCTGCAGGATCCCTGCTGCTCCACACCTTGCCATCTCTTAAGTCTGTGTTACTCTAATTATTATTATTATTCTTCCCGTGTCAAGTTGCCACTGAAGTGCAGGCTCTGAGATTTGAAGTCCTTGTTTCCTGAATGACAAAGCCTTCGTGGATCTGAGCCAGGAGCTGGCAACTGGGAGTTATCTAATGGATGAAGTGCTTTTGCACTTCTCTGAGCCACAGAGGGGCAGTGAATATTTGGATTTGAGGGTATTAGAACTTGCTAAAAACAAATCATGTGCATACCTACATTCTGCAGACACATGCACAACTTGAAAATATATATGAGGGCTGATCTTACTGTTCTTCATGCATTTGTAGAGAATACTTTTTTTTTTTAGAGAATAAACTTTTTTTTTTTTAAGAGAAAGAAAATAAAAGAAGACAACCTTCTCATTTTACTGATAGTTGGTTTAGAAGCAGTTATTACTGACAGTAGTCTCAGGTCAGGATCCTTTGCACTTGAATGTCTGAAGGAAAATTAATTTCTGCAAGGAAATGCACCAGGAGAAGGGACCAAATGAGGAAGGGGACAGACGGTTATTTTAGCAATAGAAGAGGGCAAAAGCACATGACCTCAGCAGACAGGAGGGATGTCTGGAGGTCTCAGGTGATTGGCAATGAAACACAAAGCCTTTCACTTCCATGTCAGTGTTTCAGAGGCAACTGAATACAATGGTTGATGGTGTTGATGAGGGAAGTTGATGGTAGCCCTCCACGGATTTTGTCTGGAAATGTCATCCACCTCTCAGTTAGCAAAGAAGAGACTGAGGCACAGAAATCAAATTCTTTGCTCAGTCCCAGCTGAATAAGCAGTGGTCAAGACTGACACACTCTAGTCCCAGACACCACTTGCAGAAGCTCCCCCAGCTCTTTCAGGCACCACACCTTTCAATCCCACAGCCTTTCTGAGATGTTTCTTTTCATATAAAGTGAAAATAAAGTATTTTTTTCATAGTAGTCTGCCCCTTCTTTAGAGCCCTGGTAATTTGGGCTCATGAGGTCTGAGTTTCAGTGTAGCTGAGCTGTTTCCACTTCCAAAGGTTGCAGTTATTTTTATCCATGCATCACCTGGAAATACTCCACCACATTAATGGCAGCACTGTATTTGATGGGCTTTATGTGGCTATATCACACTATCCTGCCTCCACTCCTGTGATCCCACATGGGGGGAAGGGTGAAGGTAGTGGCAGAGGCCAAACTATGGGTTTAAGTTGGGGCTGATGTCATTCCTGCCTATGCACAGTGCTCTATTTTTATCTTTGTCCCCCAGAACAAGCAATATTTCTGGGACCACTGCTCCCCTTTTCAGGCTTGTGTTTGTTACTCTTATTTTTCTGCAGACTGAAAGCCCTTGTCTCAGGCCAACAGTGTTGAGGAGCTCAAGCCAC
Organism: Oxyruncus cristatus; assembly: GCA_013399855.1. NCBI lineage: Eukaryota > Metazoa > Chordata > Aves > Passeriformes > Cotingidae > Oxyruncus > Oxyruncus cristatus. The sequence goes on along the minus strand of VXAY01004361.1, from coordinate 567,667 downwards.
CGTCTCCTGCTCTTGCTGTCCCACTGGCCATGGCTCTTCTTCCCCTCTTCTGGCACTGCCATCCATGCCAACAAGGCATCTGGGCCATGACCAAGGTATGGGGCAGTATAATGGCCGTAAAGAGGGGAGGTGGGCACATTTCTAGAAGCATTTCCTGCTTCCCTTGCAAGCTGCTTGCTTTCCCTGGCAGTGCAGCTGCGAATCCCATCATCTTCTTTGCTCAGAGCCCTCAGTGAGTCCCTCTGCAAGCAGCGAGAAACTCCATCAGCAGCGACAAAGCTCCTCAACGTGCTCCGTGGTGTCCCCTCTCCCTTCCCTCCCCCCTTCCCCCTTCTCCAGCGCTCCTAATGAGGTCACCAGTTCCTAAATCAGGCAAACACCAAAGCTGCTGCCACAGCAGTGTGAGCGTCCCTGCCACGAGGGAAAAGTGGGCTCGGCATGGAGAGCCTCACTGCTCAGCCGTTCCGTGTGTTGACATAACCGCCCTCTGCGGAGGATCCTGCCTGGGGAACGGAAATCTCCTGTTTGCCGCTTGTTGAGAAAATTTTTCTCCACAAGGCACCTGCATTTATATGTAGATGTGTATATTTTGTGCTGTTTCCCTCTGGCTTTCCCTCCTGTGTTAAACTGGCGTGTGGCAATTATTCCAAGAGAGGCTTCTGCGGCACGTGGAGCGGGCGCGACGCCCGCAGAGCTGAGCCCGGGCCCTGATTGGAGATGTGGAGCTGATAGCCCTCTTCTTGGCACTCAACCATTTCTTTTGACTTCAAAGCAAGAAACAAAAGATGTTTCAAGGACTTCTTTGGAAAATCACCATTAGATATGATGAGGCTTAGGGCTGTTTCCATGGCAATGGAGCCTTTTTACATTGTGATCATTGCTGCAAAATGGAAATGTTCTTTTGTCTCTGAAAGTCTGTTCACTTATTTATATATGTGTGTGTGTGTGTGTGTATGTATTTCTTTCAGCAACAAAAAATAAGAAAAGGAATTATATCTCATGGCAGGCTTCCTAAACTGAGTCACCTTCTCACCCTGTGAAGTTCTTGCTAATTCTTTAAACTCTTGCATCAAAGGAAAACTTCATGAGGGTTTGATTTAAGTGAATATTAGTATTTAGGCCATCAGATTAACAGCCTTTTAACAGAGAGTGCTAACATCTTGCTGTCCCAGTGGACTGGAAATGTGATGAACAGAAGGTGCTCTGTTGACCCAAAAGAGCAAATCAAACTTCTCCCTGTGACTGTGACTATCACCTCTTCGTCCCACTGTGCCTGGCATCTTTGCATCTGTTGCTTCATCCTGTTACTATTTCCCCACTGATCAGAGTTCACTTGAAAATCAATGATGCAATTGGAGCCTTGATGCAATTGGCACCCCCAAAACTGTGCCACTCTCCTGGAGAGTGAACACCTCTGTCTTCATTCAGATGTGCAGATGGCTGTTGGGGCACACTGGAAGTGGTCCCTAACCTTCCCATGAAAATATCTGAATTTTCTCTTTCTCATGACCAAATTATTTTGGGCAGGGTAAGAGGAGAGCTGGGGGAAGGTGACAAGTGCACTGGCTAAAGTGTGTGCAGTTCCCAACTTTGCAGGCATTGCTCTGCTTCCAGTTTCCAGTGACCAGAAATTCCAGGACCAGTAGGTCACAACCAAATGTCACATCTGGCACAGCGTTTGTATGCCCTTTCCCACCTCATCTGGCCCATTCAGATCCTTATCCAGGTTATTTCTGAGGGCTGTGGGCTATGCTGGAGAGTCAGCTCTGTGATGCAAGGGATCATTCTGGCCCCTGTCCCTGCTGTGCAGCTCGGGGTGAGGTCCTGGTGCAGCTCTGAATGATGTGTGGCCCCCAAATCCACCCCAGAGCCTTTGCCCCCCACTCAGCAACACTGTCTTCCTCCTCATCACCCTCAGATATGCTCAATGGCCTTGCACTCATGATACCAGCTGAGGAATCAGCCCATAAAAGCTGCGGTTTATCTCCTGCCGTTTCCCCATTTGTTGTTTTATTGTCATTTCACTGCCAGTTAAACGGAGTTTTCTTCCTCTCTCTCCTCACGCTCCTTTTGCTTGCATAAAACATGATGCTGTATTGTGAACAATGCAGGAATACATTACATAAATTTCTCTTTGATATCCAGCATGTTTCCTGCTGTAATGGAATCGGAACAGAGCAACCTCTCCTCCCCGACATGTCAGACAACTCTCCCTCCACTCTCCATTAGGACAAATGTCTGCAAGCCTTTGAAGAGCTAAAACGCCATAAAGTAAAAAGAAAATGTTAAGGGTGCTCCAGTGGGTATCACTGGAAATAATTGGGTTGAATTAAGCGAAGGGAAAATTTAGGGCAACTAGCAGGAATAAAAGAGCAAAGTCTGTTAGGTTGAGAAGTTGTCTCCAAAGATATTAGCCTGGGGAATAGCCTCAAAGGAGGATGGTGCAAACTTTAAAGAGCAAAATGTATGATTTAGGGAGACAGTCTATAAAGATAGTTGGTGAAAAATGTATGGCTTTGAGTTGTTCTAAGCTAAACTGAAATGAAGCACTTCAGACCATAATCAGCACAGAACACTTTGTGGGGCTGTGTGGAAGATGCTGCCCTGCTGAAACTCTCCTCACTGACTCCTTGTGCCTCGATCATTCAGCAACCTGCTCCGTGTACACTTACCACAGAATCATAGAATGGGTTGGACTGGAAGAGACATTAGAGATTCTCATTCCACCCCCTGTCATGGGCAGGGACACCTTCCACCAGCTCCAAGCCCCGTCCAACCTGGCCTTGGACACTTCCAGGGATGGGGCAGCCACAGCTTCTCTGGGCAACCTGTGCCAGGGCCTCCCCATCCTCATAGTAAAGACCTTTCTCCTCATATCCAATGCAGTGTGTCCGAACAGGGGTTGGCAGCTGAAGCATTCCAAAGCAGACCACAAACCCTGGTTGTAACACGAGGTGAACTGGGGGAAATTAGGTACGTCACTGTCTCCCTGGAGTGGTTGCCTACTCCCCGTTGGAAAGCACACACGCTGTCAAGTCGTTTGTCGGCAGAAACCTGAAGGCAAAATTCTACTCTTTGACTTATGTTCCCTTAACGCTCTCTCCCACGCTGCTCTGGGCTCTGGCATGAAACAGCCTGTGAGATGTCACCGAGACGTGCCTGAGCAGGTTGGCATCCCACATGGTCTGATCCACTCAGATTCAATGAGAGACTGGAAGAAAAGCACTCAAGTGCCACCCACACTTTCTGATTCTGACTAGCAACCAGAGTTGGAAACGCTACAGATACCTTTAGAGAGTGATGGGAGCAAGATGCCTTCTTTCATTTAAAGGTTTCTGCTTTGATTCTTCTTGCTGCTGCTTTTTGATACAGCAATAGATCATCTTTTTATGTTAAAATGCCTGTATTTTCTTTTTTTTCCTCATAAGAAATTAGAAAAGTAATTTTTTTCTCCTTGGACTATTAGACTTCCTGACATGATCCCCACAAATCCTCATCTCCATCTGGTGAAGTTCCAGTTCACAGTTCCTACCTCCATATCTTTGTCCTTCGCTGCCAACCTCGCCTTATGTTTCTCTCAGATTTCTTATTCTGAAGACAATTCCTAAATCACAGCTGCACATTGAGCCTGGAAAATGAAAGGCAGGCCGGGGTCGTTCAGGATCATGCATCACTCATGACTTGGAGCTGATGGGACGTAACTCTCAATTCTGCATTTCTCTCTAATTGTGTGAAATCCGTAATTTTATTCCCAGCTATTCATGTGAGTGAATTACATCCAAGTTTTGCTTTCTGGGACTCTTTTACCTGGACATTTTGGCCGGTAACTATATTCATTCGTCTCTAGTGTCATGCATCTAAAGCTATTAGTATACATGTTCTTTCAAAACTCTCTTGCTCTGGGACTCCCTGTCCCCTTTGCCATCATAAGCACTCAAAAATTCTTCCAGTTTGCTGCTTTCATCCTCCCTCCTGGGCTCTTGCTGATCACATCTCCTCAATGACATGCTAAGTTGTTTTACTGACAGTGATGCATTATGCTGGACTCCATCAGCCCAGCAACCTTTGGGACCAGTGCTGGGAGTCGGGCAGCCAGACAGCTCAACTTGTCTCCATCAATCAGAAAGTGAGACTTTATGGGCCAGAATGAGGGCTACAGGTGTACACCCCTGTCACAGCTTTAAATAAACACAATCAGTTTGCCTAGTGCTAAGCAACTGTTTCTGAGAGCGCGTTGGTAAATGTGTTTATAAAGCATAAGAGTCCAATCCATCAGCCCTCAAAGAGCCTAATCAATATATTCCAATTTGATCTTAGAGAAGTTTCGCCTCTGGGAAGTTTAATTTATTTCAACTCATGGCCATGAAAAAATGAACAGCCACGGCACTTTGACAAAATAGAAGAAGCGGATGAGGCTGTATCCAGCACCCGTTCCATTTCAATTTTCCATTTTACCTGAACAAATCACCCCTACGACTCGAACGACCATGAAAACTGATCGAGAGACTGAGGGCCAAAGGGAGGAAAGGAATAAAATATGGACGGGAGATGTAAATTGCAGGACTTCTGAGGTGCTTGGCTGTGTTACTTTGCTCTGCGCAGGGTGTAACTGGAATGGAACCCCTGGAACTTCATGTGCAAAGGAAATCCATTGGTTCCCAACTGCACAGGGCTGCAAACCCGGTGTCTGACTAGACTAGGCAGCCTCCTCCCTGCATTTATACAAGACTATTCTTACATGGCCTTGTAACTTTTTCCTTGATAACCCTACTGCCCATTTCTCATGATCCCAAATTCAGGAACTCTAAACCGTCCCTTAAAGCGCTGGTGTAGTGGCTAAACAAAAGCCCACCTCGAGTTCTCCTGAGCAACACCCAAGTGTTGCAGCAAATCACAGCCAGAAATGAGTGGCTGAGCAGAACCTCTCCAGGAAACACCTGCATGATCACTACATCTGTGAACCCTGGGCTTACACCTTCCTGTCTGAGGAAACGTTTGGGCAGGACCTGGTTTTCACGCTCGTCATTCCCACCGTCCTTTTAGCAGAAGGAAGTGAAGCCTCGTTGACTCTATTCAACAAGGGGTATTTCAGGTAATCCAGTTTTTATTGATGGTGGCTCACCTCTGTTCTGGAGGTTAGGATCCAACACTGCTCTGGTTGGATCAATGTACAAGATACTTCAAAGTGTATTTAACAAAAATACCATGTAAAACAAATGAGACAATTGTTTCACTAACACTCTGAGGAGTTAAGCCAAGGTGCTTGACATCTTGTTATCTTACAGTGGTGGGGGGGGGGGGTTTCAACCCTATTAGTTTCCAGCAAGGATTTTGTTCAGAATGGACCATGAGATGGTGTTATATAGAGATATCCTTGGTTTTCATTCAAGATGGAGACTGGAGAGAGCAACAGGTGTCATCCCAGTATCAGAGACACTCACTTTTCTTCCTGGGAACCAACACTGTGCAAGCAACAATTTTTTTCTGGCCTTGCCCCATGTTACTAGAAAGTCTTTTGGGGAGGGGACTCCGTTTAATGCTATTTTTTTAAGAATTGCATGTAATGTCCTCAGAAAATGCAAATCAGTTGTTTATACTGATGCCAGAAAATGTAGAATCAAAAATGAGTGTGTTGATTTTCTTTCCTCCAACTTCATTTCATCCTAATGTCTCTGCTTTGATGCTTCCTCCCCAGTCTTACTTGATACAGCATCAGGCCATCTTTTTTATGTCAAACATTTGCTTCAAAGCTTCTCATAGCCTGTGCTAGTTGTCAAAAGTTGGAGGCAACACGTTTTAAGCATTCAGCAAGCATTCTCCTGAAAAGAAAACCACTATTTCTAATGAGCATTTGAGAGTGCGGTGCATTGCAGAAACTGTTTTCTAAGATCTGTCACAAATGATTTACTTTTATTAGTTTTAATGGCCCTTAGCTACAGGCACGGAATATAAGTGAAAATTAAGATATTTTTCACGAGATAAAAATAGATTTCAATCAGAGACGGGTGGGTATTTCCCTCCCCTCACTGATCCCCTCTTTAGTTCTGTTTCTGACTAGACAACCCTGCTCCAAGGAAGTGGCTTCACAGTGTCATGGCAGACACATGTTCCTCCCCAAGCATTGGATCTGCTGATTTCAGAGGCCCTTTTCCTGGTAATTCCCAGCACTTCCCATCAATAGCACTCGCATCATTCCCATTGAAGCAACCTGGATTTAGCCATGGGTAGGGATATAGCAAGATGCTTCTATTCAGAACTGTAGGTTTGCTGAACTGAAGAACTCATTTGAAGCCAGAATTTATTAATCCTCAGTCATAATTTCTCTGTCCCTTTCCATTTCTCCCTGCTGCTCACATACTCTGTCTCAGATAAAACCGTGCTCCTCCTGTTAGTGCTTTGGCCATCCTGTTCCTTCCAGATTTTGTTATTCTTAGGAGGTTTTTTTAGAACGTGCTTTTAAAATGATTGTTAGCACCTCATTTTGGTTTGTATCCAGTGGAGAAGGAGGGTTACAGCTAAGCCTGGGCACTTACTTTGTGTGGGCTGTGCCCAGAAACTCCCTGCACGAGGGAAGGCTCTGCCAGGCTGGTTGCCAACCTGAGCAAAGCTCCAAAGAGAAAATGGTTCTGCTCAAAGGATCTCTCCCCTCCATGCCAAAGCCCTTGCTTTGTTTCCAGTCCCCATACTGTGTTATTCTTATCCGGCAATAGATTTTTGTGTCATCTGCAACCCGTGAGGGCAAGGTAGGAGCCCGTGTTTCCTCCTACATCTCCTCTGTATCAAAGGCTTGCAGACTTACCACGGCTGTCAATGCGTGGAGTTCATTATTTGGCTTCAGTAACAGAGAAACTCTCTTCATTAGTTGTAAAAGTTCCAGATCCAAACCTTTCTAAAAACCCAAGTATCTTCAGTTTCCACTTTCTAATCTGTACCTGCTTTAGAGCTCCAGCCTGAATAATGTATAATCACTTGCAGTAAAGTGCTGTGATAACTAAGGAAAGACACCAAAGACACCAGATTCCATGAGCTCTTCCTTCCTAGCCTTTGGATGTAGTTTCCAAGCTAAAACTATCATTGTTTTTCCCCTTAGGTCCAGTGCAGCGTTCTCCATCTGCAATGTGCTCATTGAACTGGGGCTCTCCTGCCTCATTCAAAATCCTCAGTAATTAAGCTTTTACAGCTAGAACATAATTGATAACTTTATTGCTGATTAAAAAGACAGGCTATCTCCAGCTCCTTGCCCACAAGTTCATTGGCTGTGTGGTATTAAGAGAACAACCACTTGTTTTCCCCGGGGAAATGAGCATTTGGGATCTGAAGATGAGGAAGTAGCCAGATTTGGCTCGTGGTTACCCCAAAGAACAAGGAGACTAATTTAACCAAGTCAGAGTAATTACTCTGGATTTATATCAACAGGGTTGGGAACATGGTTTGGTCAAGAGAGCAGATCAGCGGAATAAAACTGAGCTAATTTTACAGAATTTCTTCTCTGAGTGCAGCCACAATTTAATGGTCACCTATAATTAGTTAATTCATTTGCTACTATAATAAATGCTTTGCAGCCCTTATAAATGTCCATTAAATGTGTCAAATCCCTTCCTCCTTTCCTCCACACACGTGCAATTTCCTTGGCAAGTGAGAAAGCGCAGCTAAACCCAAAGGTGAAGAGAAGGATGCAGTATGAAGAGGGCATGTTTTCCCCTGTCACTCAAATTCTCATGCTTGAATGAGTAACAAGTGCTCTGGAACGATGTTTTGAAGGCAAAAGATTCCACCCTGGAAAATAATAATCATAGAATAGAATAGAATAGAATAGAATAGAATAGAATAGAATAGAATAGAATAGAATATCCTGAATTGCATGGACCTCCAAGGATCATAAAGTCTAACTCCTGGCCCTGCACAGACACCCCAACAATCCCATCCTGAGAGCTTTGTCCAAATGCTCCTGGAACTCTGGCAGCCTTGGTGCTGTGCCCACTGCCCTGGGGAGCCTCTTCAGTGCCAATCCCCCTCTGGAGGAAGAACCTTTTCCCAATATCCAACATAGCCCTCCCCTGACACAGCTCCAGCCGTTCCTTCACGACCTGTCCCTGGTCACACAGAGCACAGACTGGAGCTGCCCCTCGTGAGGAAGATGCAGACCCCAGTGAGGTCTCCTCCCAGACTCCTGCAGGCTGAACAAGCCAAGTCACCTCAGCCACTCCTCATATGGTCCATCTAGGCCCTCCACCATCTTCATGCCCCTCCTCTGGATGCTCTCCAATAGCTTTAGATCTTCATTATATCGTGGTGCCCAAAACTGTCCCCAGCACTCCAGGTGAGGCAGCACTTGGCAGAGCAGAGCAGGACAATCACCTCCTTCATGTGGCTGGCAAAGCTGTCCTTTCCTCTGGCCTTTTTAGCCCTATCAGTGACCCAGTGCTGGGCACACACCTTCCATGAGGAGTGTGGCACCATCTGAGTGTGGCAGGAGCAGAGCCCGCTGCCCCAGTAAGACCAAATCCTCACCAGTGTGGGAGTGTCTGAAATGTCCCAAACGCACTGGTTCTGAAATCCATGGTCTGGCAGACGCCAGCAGCCTAAAGGATCAACCCTTAATCTGTCACTTGTCTAAATCTCCTAAATCCTGCCTTAATCCCAACAGCACACTCGGAGCAGGCAGCATTCCTTGCTTTGCTGGCTCTCTCTAAATACATGGAACAGGTGGATCAGTGGCCAACAGGCAGAATCTCAAGTAGTGGGTTGGGGAGTGTAACTTCATCTGGGTCTGAAACTCCGAATTTAAATGTTAAGCAGACATTGCTGCTTGTCCACTGGGATTCCATTTGGAGGAAGGGGAGGAGGGGTCATTTCCCCAGCTCCAGCTTTCAGCATCTAGTTCTTTCTCTCTTCTCTCCTTTTGCTTCTCTCAAAAGAAGTCAACAGAGAGATGGCAGGAGAGTAATACAACAAACTACAACACATTGTGTAATTGAAATGGACCATAATCACTAATATTAAAGACAGTGAATCATTCTAATCGAGCCATGCTCAGCAAACAATGAAAAACTATATGCCAGAAAAGCTAATGCTGGTTTTAAAATGAACAGAAATGAGATGAAATGGAACCTCACTCTTTATTCATGAAGGTCAATTTAACGTGATTATTTTTTCCCTGGCATCACAGCTATGTGATTACTGTTGTATACCTCAGTGCTATTTTCTAACCTAATAACAGTAAAAAATAACCAGCTGGTGATGATTCTGTTTAAAGCAGAAGACTAAATGCTCACAAAAACCCGCCACTGAACAGTTGCACATGCTAATCAGACACAGCTCAGCCAGATTCCCAATGGAGTCCATATTTTGCACATTTCAACCGGTTGACTACATTGAGAAATTAGATTACGCCTCGGACATCCAAGGCTCAGAGTGATCTGCGTTCCTTCATTCCTCCTGGGTGAAATCAAACCCTCCGTAGATCCAGACAGGCGCTTTTAATTCATCCCACTCCATATCTTCCCATAACATTTACCATCGTGCAGTGCAGTCACTGTGGGGACTTGCTGTTCCAGCCCCAGCGGCAGGGGCTGGTTCTCCCCGGGCGTGTTCTCCCTTCCGAGGAGAGAAACAGCTTCGACTTGGGGGAAACCCCTCCTGGCCTTGGGCAGGGACAGCACGGGGAGGATGTGCGTTCCCCCCGCCCCGGGATGTGTGACACTGGGCAGGGCTCTGCTGCTGGCACCGCTAATGACTGATAATTAATTACCCGACTTGCCAACGAACGCTGTGAATTTCAAGGAGGGAGGGGGCAAGAGGAGGGAGGGAAAAAGTTAATTAAAAAAAAAAATGCCCAAACGTTTCCCTGCTCGGAGGAAAGTGTTGTTTACATCGGAACGGAGTAATGCCTTTTGTTTTGTTTATTTCTCAGCTGTCTGCAGAGCTCGGCAGCAACGTTACTGGCATTTATGCTATTCAAATACATATCTTTTTAATGCATAAATAAATGTATTTTTTTACACTTACCTCGTTTTTTTAAATTTTGTTAAAATCCCAGAGAGACAAATTAGTAACGAGGCAGAGCTTTGCCAGGAAGCCTTCATCAGCTCAGCATTAATAACTTCTTTCAGCAGCCATGGATAGCTTCTGACATCACAGCTCAAGCTTGTCCGAAAGCTAATTATTTTCCCTGTTATAAAACAAAGGTTCTGTATCAAAGGCCCATAATGTGACACAGCACACGCTCCAGATGCACTGATTTGCAAAATAAATCAACTGTGTCAGGGTGGAATTTGGAGGAGAAATTACAACAAATTGCAATTATACTTGCAGTGGTACACTATTTAAAGGCATTGTCAATTTGTTAAATGCAAGGCAAAATGTGTGTCTTTTTCCAAGTTTTTTTATGGGGGAATAGAGGAGGAAAAATTCTTTTCTGTCAAAAGCAAAAAAATCTTCTTCTCTTCCCCTTTCCCCCTGTACAATTTCTTCCAGCCTACAGATGCTGGCAGAGCAGGCTTTATAAAACATTTAAATGGTGTCATAGGAAGGCAGACGTAAACAGGAGGAGCAAATTGTTGGAGCCCATCCCAGGCAGAACAAATGAAGAGATGTGTTTAATAACAGAAAGCATTCAGACCTTTGTGATCTCCTTAGCTTGTTTAGAATGCTATGAAACCGGATCGCCAGGTGACACAGTAGTGTGGGATTTGTGCTTTGTTTTCCTCCTCCACATGGAGACAATTTTCTTCCCTTTCCCCGTCTTCTCTTCGTAATATTCTCCTCCCTGAACAGTGACAAAATCATGGCCATCAGGGCACATGTCACGATGGTCAACAAGAGACAAGCACAGGATTCACCAGGATCCTGCCCACACCAACATGTCTCAGCCTGGGTGCTTGGATAAGAAAGGGACAGTGGGAACATGGCAGAAAAGGGAAAGTACGTGGAAAGAGGTCTTGTCTGCATGGGCTGGTGACTCTGAAAGCTTCCCAGCACTCTCAAAGCACAGCCAGCACAGCCAGTCCTTGGAGCACTTCCAGGATGAATTCCCTCCCTGCTCGCACAATGTCAGCCTCCTCCTCTGACTTTCTCACTGTACTTTCTGTTGTCTTGGGTTTTTCCCCTTCCTATCCACTCCATAATTTATTAACTAATTTTCTTTTCCTTTTATAGAATCATCATGGAATTACAGAATGGTTTGGGTGGGAAGAGACCTTAAATCTCATCTCACTCCAATCCCCTGCCGCGGTCAGGGACACCTTCCACTAGCCCAGGTTACTCCAAGCCCCATCCAACCTGACCTTGGACTCTTCCAGGGATCCAGGGGCAGCCACAGCTTCTCTGGGCAACCTGTGCCAGGGCCTCCCCACCTTCACAGGGAAGAATTTCTTCCTAAATTTTTTGATTGTGTCTGTGTATTTTCAGCCTCTAATTTGTGCCACATTTCCTTTTTGAACTTCCCTTGTCCCACCTCCTTCCCCCCCATGTTAATGTCATCTGTTTACTCTTTGCAAACACTTTTCCTGTCATTTCCAGTGCTCGTCTCCCTTCGATTTGTATCTCTCTGAGTGTATATACACACACACACACAGATATACATATATATACATGCATAAATCTTGCAGCTGAAGCCTTTTGTGTTTCAAAACTAGCCTGTCCCCGGAGTCAGTTTGTTATTCCGGTCTCATTCACTTTATTGAGTTATTTTCTTTGCTGCTATCAGTCTCTAAATACAATCCAGTAAAGATACAGCAATGATTTTTGACAACCTGACCTTTCTTTGCTTTCTTACACTTGTTTAATTAGGTACCACATGCAGCTGTGGCTTGATCTTTACAGTTTTCCAACCTCCCGCATCCCCTACCTGGAGGGGGGGAGGAATAAAAAAGGAGAGAGATGTTGCTGAAAGAAGGTCATTTTTGACAGGTCTGCCAGTTATTTCAGGCGTTGGAAGGCCGGTGAGTTCTGCGGGAATGGCAGCCCATGCTGTCTGTATTTTGCTTAACAAGTTAGAGAAAACCTTTGGCTGGGGGAGGTAGGGAATTAGGTGATTTACTGGTTTGATGAGGGCCTGCAGTGATTTAACCTTCAGGTGTCCGGTTTAAACACAAATCTGACAAACAAGACAGGAAGGTGGGTAAAGCTCTGGCAGGCTTTGCTTTGGAAAGCTGGGCTCTCTGCAGTAGCCAGGCTGGGGGAGTGTACAGGCAGACAGGAGAGTTCCCCCCACAGATCCTTAGGTATAGAAATTACTGATGCTACCTGCAAGGGGAGATGGCAGGAAATCATTGCTAGCAGGACATGGGGTTTTGTGTCCCAGGTAAAAAAATTCTGGTAGTGTATGAGTTCATTCATAAGATCAGAGATGCTTTTTCAGCTTCTGGTGGATCACAGAACCATGGAATCCTTTAGGTTGGAAAAGACCTTTAGGATCATCGAGTCCAACTGTTAACCCAGCAGTGCCAGGCCCACCACTAAACCATGTCCATAAGCACCACACCAACACATTTAAACCCTCCAGGGATGGGCTTTCCCTTCAGGATTCAGGCTCTCAGCAGGCACACATCCACCTCACAGACTCCTCACTCACTGTAGTGTGAGTCCACACCCTGGTCAGCAGGTCTCAGCCACAAGAACCAAAAGCCAAAATGAATTATCTGCCCCAGAACTGGTATCCTCATGCGTGTTTTGGCCCAATGTGCAGGCAGGGAGAGCTTGCTGATCTGGTCTCACATGAACTGTAATTGCACATCCTGAAAATCCCTCCTTCTCTGGCAGAAAAGCTGAAGCTTGTGCCCAGGGGCGATGTTAATTTTGGAGTTTGGTGTCACATTTTCTTGCAGACTTATTTATATCTTTATTTATCGACTCTGATCCTGGTTCACCAATGGTGGCTGGCACATTTTCCCATTGGGATACACATACTCGCTCCAGCAATCTGCTACAGCACAATTCAAAGCTCATGGAAGACAACTGGAGTCCTTCAGCTTTCCTATGTCCTCCAGAACAGATCCTTCTGTCCTGACACAGGCAGATCCCCCACTGATTTCCAGGTGCCTGCATTACTTATATTTTGGTATGGATATTATTTAAGCAAAAGGACATGACAAACTGCCTGGTAACGCTGATTAATGGGTGCCCCTGGGGAATAGTGAGGCATGAGATGAAGTTAAATAACTCCAGCGTGCATTACTCAACACTGCCACACCACCTGAAGTGTCTCATTGTGCCTAAAAAATGGATTCCCTTTTAAAAAGGAACATTTTTAATGTTTCGCATTAATTTTCTCCAAAGTCCTTACGCCGTGAAAAATATTCCTTATGGAAAGCCCTTTCCCCACCTCCACCATCAGTGCCTCCCACCAAGCCTTGCCCTGCAGGTGTCCAATGTATCTCTGACAAGGTGAAATAGCTCAGTGCACGTCCTGATAACCCACGTGCCCACCTTGATTTGTGCTGCACACCCAGGTGGTGCTGCTTGGAAAACCGATGGATCCCTAATGTGATGCAAATCTCACCTCAACATTTTTTTCGCTGGGCAGACCACCATAAAAATGGTCCTGAGTTCCTTGGGCCCAACTGCCCCGAAACACCACAGATAAAACAACCATGGGATCATTAAGGGTGGAAAACATCATCGAGTCCAACCATCCCCCCAGCACTCACCACTAACCAACGTCCCCAAGTGCCACATCCACAGGGCTTTTAAATCCCTCCAGGGATGGGGACTCCATAACTGCCCTGGGCAGCCTGTTCCAGTGCCTGACCACCATTTCCATGAAGAAATGTTCCCTAATATCCAATAGGAAATGTTTCCTAATATCCAATCTAAACCTCCCCTGGTTCAACTGGAGGCCTTTTCCTCTTTTCCCTGTTGCTTTCACCAGGGAGAAGAAACAAACCCCCCATCTCCTTTCAGGGAATTGCAGGGAGTGGATCAGGTCTCCTCTGAGCCTAAACAGCATCCTCAGCAGCTATGAACTAATGCCTGCAAAAGCTCTGACCATCCAAAATTCCCTTTGGTGATCACACCACCATTACTTTGCTAAGCCCACCCCTATGGGCACACAATCTTCCTAGAATTTGGTGTGATTTTGCCTGCAGCAATGGACAACTCCCAGTGTCCTTGGGCTTCACAGGAGTTCGTAGCAGAAGGACTTTGTGGGTTTTCCAATGACTTGCAGTGTGACCACTCAAGCATTTTAGCATTGTGCTTGTGCTTCTCCCGGATCCAGGAGAGAATTCAAGTCTAGCTGCTAAAAAAAAAAAAAAAAAAAAAAAAAAAAATCTTCCTGATGCTTAGCTAAACAAATCATGTACTTATTGTGGGCCAGAGTTATTTTCCTTTTGATTTTATTTTTTAGTGAAATTTATGGTTACTAAAGATCGGAGATATAATACAAGGATATAAACCAGCAGTGTCTGTATTCACAACAGATAGCAGATACTACTGTCACACAGTTCATTCTCCCAACAAAAGGATCCATGCCCAGATAAGAACCACCTGGTCATTTGTCACTCTCTGAAACTCAACAGCCACACAGACAAATAGAGAAAACAGCATTTTCCAGAAGAAAAAAGACTTCTTTGAAATCTATTCACCTAAAATATTAATGTGCATCATAAATGCAAAATAAAGAGTGATAATGTAACCACTTTAAAAAATTAAGATGTTGAGTTGAAGGGACACTGAGCATTCTCTCTCTGTAGGAGGAAGCACTTGGAACAGAAGGGTTTGATACCTAAGTCTAAATTTAGGGAAGGGTGAGATTTGCTTCCTTGGGTCTCAGAAATACCCATGTGTCAAACCAAGATCATGGTCTTTTAGACCACAGGAAATCAGCATTTATTCCACCAAAATCTGTGGTTTAACTTGCTGCTAGAAAGGAATGGGGGCCCATTTGTTTTCAGTGACTCACTTTTAACCTCTGTCAGTTTATTAAGCAAAAAAAATGAGTATTTAAATAACTGTCATTCAGCTGCAGAGTCCCCGGTGCAGGTGTGAATTCTGCACCAACAAGGTGAGCCTTCAAAGGGGGAATTGCCCTTCTCAGGCGATGCCCCTGGGCAGGCTGCAGGGTGCTGTGCATAACCACGTCCCCAGCCTCATCCTGGAGCTGATTTCTTGCATGAGGAATTTCAAGACAGAGCAAATTTTGACAGTCCCATGATGAGAAACTGGAATTTCCACTGCAGATTCTGGTGCAAGTTGTGAGGGTGCTGTCACACAGGTAGTTCATGTGGGAGCTGTCATTTGTCCCAGGCACTGAGAGCAGAGGTGGCTTTTACAGTGACTTGTCAGCAGCCCTTCCTGTCCTCAGGTTAGAGGATGTGACAGTTCCCTAAAGCCCAGAGTCCCAACTAGGACAGTGCTCCCTTGGGGTCACGGAAAACTTTTGATTTACAGAGTCCTCACAATCCTCTGTTTTATTCTGAGGCAAAAAGGCTTTAGAAAATCCTGTGTTTATGGTCTAATCATCCACTCCACTTACTCAGCCTAAATTCAGCTTTGCTGCGGAGTTGAAACTTCGCCAGTTAGTGAAAGGACCCACCTGCAGCACTGAGGGTGCTCCACTGGGATCTGACTGTTGTTCACTTCAGAGAGAGGGCAAAATAACCTTTGAGTCTTGCTTTGCATTTGCAAGCACTGTGGATCCACAGCTCAGCACAGCCTTGTTAAAATCTGATGTAGGAATACGAACTAGAAGGGGCCTATTTTCTGTGCCCATCAAGAAACACTGCAGACCTCAAAAATTCTGGGAGCTGGGCTGCTTGTCTTTAAACATTGCCAACTGCAGATTTTAAATTAATCATTTATCAGAGCATACAGGCAGACATTTCTCATAATTGGCCTGAGGAGTGGTCCTCAAATATGTGGAGGTGCAGGCACAAATCCTCTGCACGTCCTCCTCCAAATCCAGGCTCAGACAAACCCTCCAAGCCTGAACACAACCTTTCCAAAGTTTTGAGATGTAGATGAGGTATGTGCAGGGTCTGTGAAGGACTGGTTTAGTAACAGAGCAATAAAAAGTGCTATCTTGTCTGTTGAATGCTCCAAGCAGGTCTTCAAGGCCTGCAGACACTGAAACCACATATCTGAAAATGATTGAGTTACTCAAGTAATTATTAAGTTGGATACCACTCAAATCTGTTCTGCTCTTTATTATACACAATGATTCACCATTTATAGAGCCATAAATTCATTTGAAAGAGGTATGGCAGGTCCAGGCTGGGGACGTGCTGCAGAGGTTTGGGAATGAAGCTGAAGCCTCCGGACTGGCTCCTCTCCAACGGGCTGGGACGTGGAGCCCTCAGAGCAGCGACCTCAGTGTCACCTGAAGTGCAGCCACTCCAGCAGGATCTCAGCACTCCCCATCCTCCCTGGGCTGCCAGAGCAGGGCTGAAAGGGCACGAGAGACACGTGTACAGTGAAATAAAGGCTTTGCTCCTCTGCCAGAAGTCTCCCTGCTCTTTTTCACGTTGCTCTTTCATCCGCTCTCCCAACCACCTTCCCTCCCTGTCGCTCCCCCAAACCAGTTTTCCGTCTGACAGTACATTTTCTTTTCTTAAAGCAGTTCTTTCCCAAGGATTCACTTGAGTGGTTGGTTGTTTGAGTGGTTGTTTGTTCGTTTTTCTTTCTGGGAAATGGTCTAAATTACCATGCTTCGTTCACCTATTTCCCCTCCACGCACACATACAGAGACACAAACAAGGAAGAAAAATAAAGAACAGTTCCAGCGAAAACAGGGTCTATTTTGGAAACAACCTAGTTTTGGGGGAAAAACAAACAAACAAACAAAAACATTTGGGACATCCACTTGTTTTCTCTTGCTCTTGCTCCCTTGGCAGCTGGCAGAAGGTTTTATAAAATTGCCATCCAGCATCGGGAGGCAGCAACGGGGTTTGTTGGACTCAGGAGTTTCAGCAGGCAGGGAAAATAACTTGCTGTGGTAGTTGTTTTGAACTGAAATATTTGCCTCCACAAATATCTTCCATTGCTCTTACACAAGCCTAAATGAAAAGCTTTGGGGTTTTGAGGCCTGCATTAGTCAGATACCAGTCAGAAGGTAACAGGAGGCAAATTTCCACCATATCTGTTCTAGCTGATTCATCTACTGAATTTCTCAATAAAACAATTGGATCATTTTTGCCCAGTACTGGCTGTTCCTTCTAGACTCCACTTGTGTTACCTGCACAAAGAATTCCCATTTTTTTGAAGAGATCTGTCTGTCAGAAGGAAAAGAAAAAAGCCTATTTTCTGAGCTGCTCACCAACTCTGAGCAAGAAAGTAGAAGAAAAACTCACCCAAATCCCATGAAATACATTATCCTGCTAATTGCAAAACTCTTTGTTTTTCCATCTGTCAGTGACAAGGACTCAGTTTTGCAAAACTGTTGGGGAAAAAAAAAAAAAAGAGAATTGATCGTTCTTTGCCAATCCAAGCGTAGAAAGCATTGGGGAGTCTGCAGACTTGGATGAAATTCAGTTACATTTTGCACTGTGAACTTGAAAACCTCAGTTTGGCTGAGAAAATATGTTAGAAAGTGAAAAAGCAGATGCTGCTTTCCAGGTCTGTCACTCACTTTTTAAATGTATTGCTCAATAACCACTAAAACACAGCTTTCTCAGGTGTTAAAACATCTGGGAGTCGACATCTCTCTTAACCCAGATCACTGGGAATTCTGAATTGATTCACCAAGTTTCACAGAACAGAACAGGTAACTGGGCTGAATTTAATCCCATTAGCTGGAGGCCCACGTTTCCCCAGCTTTACCTCCCAGGTCTGAGCTGACAGCAATCATCTCCTTTGTGTGCACAGGGAAAGTCGATGTTCTGCAGGAACATACCCCAGAACAGCCTGAATATCCAAACAAACTGTGATTCCAGGCTCGTCTCTGGCAGCGCAGGGGGGATGGTGTGGGCAACGCAAGAACTGGCACCCACCAGTGGTCGTCTGTCCCAGCCCAGCCCGTGAGCCAAACAAAAGCTGTGGGGAAGTTTGACCCGTGGGAATGTGTCTCGCTTGAGACTTGCTGTTGTCTGTCGCCGGGGAAGGGGCCTTCCCGAAGTTCTTTTCACTGGAATTATTCCGAAGTACTTGACACCCACAGCAGAACCCGTCACTGTTGCAGCTCACACAAAGGTAGGCAGGAACGTTGTGCAAAATATGGATGAGGTTTTAAAAACAAGTGATTTGCTGGTCACTGATTGTGTGTTAATTAGTATCTTTCTGTCCCTCCTTTAAGAAAAATGATCCACAGATGGCTTCAGATGGAGAAAAAAATGCAGTTTTTGTTCTAGCAATCCTGTTTGTTTCCTGCCACCACCCCTCCAGCTACCCTCTAATTGAACAAAGTGGACTTAATTTGAATTAAACTGTCAAAAGTCTTCCACTTAAATTGATTTATCAGCCTTCCTGGCTGAAATGGATTCATTTCTGCACAATATATATGAAGTGTGTTTTGATGGATTGCATTTCATGGAATGGAAACATTTTTTATGCATCTTCATTAGATTCAACTCAGGTGTGGAAAGGAAAAGGGGGGGAAAGAGGGAGCCGGGAGGGAGAAGGAAGAATGAGTGTGCAAGAGCCCATGAGGGGGGAAGCAGGAGACAGAGAACTCCAACTTGAGAGGAACAAATACCATCTTTTCATATGTGTTCAGAGCTGTGTCCATGATGCACCCACAGGCCCCACAGGCAACCCACAGATGTCAAGCAGAAATCTTATGCCCAGAGAAGCTGTGGCTGCCCCATCCCTGGAAGTGTCCAAGGCCAGGTTGGAGCAACCTGGGCTAGTGGAAGGTGTCCCTGCCCATGGCAGGGGTGTGGAACTGGATGAACTTTAAGGTTCCTTCCAACCCAAACCATTCTATGATTCCATGATTCTGTGATATCATGGAATATGGGCAGGGACACCTTCCACTAGAGAATTATCGTCTTATTTGTCACAGGTCTGTTTGGAGAAGCTTGCACTTCCACCCTTAGACAGAGAATGCCACTTGGCAGGCATGTAAGAATTAGGCTGGGACAGTTGTAAGTGCAGAAAACCAGGAGACCATGGTGGGTGCATGTCTGAGACCCTTGGGACAGCCAAATTAGACCACTGAAATGCCTTT